>OY740808.1:39582590-40021451 GCA_963514005.1 Raja brachyura
CCCCCCTCCCTCCCCCCTCTCTCTCTCCCCTCTCTCTCTCTCCCCTCCCTCCCCCCTCCTCCTCCTCTCTCTCTCCCCCTCCCTCCCTCCTCTCTCTCTCCCCTTCCCTCTCCCCTCTCTCTCTCCCCCCTCCCTCCCTCCTCTCTCTCTCCCCCCTCTCTCCCCCCTCTCTCCCCCTCTCTCTCCCCTCTCTCTCTCCCCCTCTCTCCCTCCCTCCTCTCTCTCCCCTCTCTCCCTCTCTCTCCCCCTCCCTCCCTCCTCCTCTCTCTCTCCCCCCTCCCTCCCCTCTCTCTCCCCTCTCTCTCTCCCCTCCCTCCCACCCTCCTCCCTCCTCTCTCTCCCCCCTCCCTCTCCCCTCTCTCTCCCCCCTCCTCCCTCCTCTCGTCTCTCCCCCCTCTCTCCCCCTCTCTCTCCCCCTCTCTCTCCCCTCTCTCTCTCACCCCTCTCTCCCTCCCTCCTCTCTCTCTCCCCCCTCTCTCCCCCCTCGCTCTCCCCCTCTCTCTCTCCCCCTCCCTCCCTCCCTCCTCTCTCTCTCCCCCCTCCCTCCCCCCTCTCTCTCTCCCCTCTCTCTCTCTCCCCTCCCTCCCCCCTCCCTCCCTCCTCTCTCTCTCCCCCTCCCTCCCTCCTCTCTCTCTCTCCCCTCCCTCTCCCCTCTCTCTCTCCCCCCTCCCTCCCTCCTCTCTCTCCCCCCCTCTCTCCCCCCTCATCTCTCCCCTCTCTCTCTCCCCCTCTCTCCTCCTCCTCTCTCTCTCCCCCTCCCTCCCTCCTCTCTCTCTCCCCCCTCCCTCCCTCCTCTCTCTCTCCCCCTCTCTCCCCCCTCTCTCTCCCCCTCTCTCTCTCCCCCTCCCTCCCTCCCTCCTCTCTCTCTCCCCCCTCCCTCCCTCCTCTCTCTCTCCTCCCCCCTCCCTCCCTCCTCTCTCTCTCCCCCCTCCCTCCCTCCTCTCTCTCTCCCCCTCCCTCCCTCCTCTCTCTCTCCCCCTCTCTCACTCCCCTCCCTCCCTCCCTCCTCTCTCTCTCCCCCTCCCTCCTCCTCTCTCTCTCCCCTCTCTCTCTCCCCCTCTCTCTCTCTCCCCCTCCCTCCTCCTCTCTCTCTCCCCCCCTCCCTCCTCTCTCTCTCCCCTCTCTCTCTCCCCCTCTCTCTCTCCCCTCCCTCCCTCCCTCCTCTCTCTCTCTCCCCCCTCCTCCCTCCTCTCTCTCTCCCCCTCCCTCCTCCTCTCTCTCTCCCCCCTCTCCCTCCTCTCTCTCTCCCCCTCTCTCTCTCCCCCTCCCTCCCTCCCTCCTCTCTCTCTCCCCCTCCCCCTCCTCTCTCTCTCCCCTCTCTCTCCCCCTCTCTCTCTCTCCCCCTCCCTCCCTCCTCTCTCTCTCCCCCTCCCTCCCCCCTCTCTCCTCCCCTCTCTCCCCCCTCTCTCTCCCCCTCTCTCTCTCCCCCTCCCTCCCTCCCTCCCCTCTCCCTCCCTCCTCTCTCTCTCCCCCTCTCTCTCTCCCCCTCCCTCCCTCCCTCCCCCCTCTCTCTCCCCCCTCTCTCTCTCCCCCTCCCTCCCTCCCTCCCCTCTCTCTCCCCCCCTCTCTCTCCCCCTCTCTCTCTCCCCTCCCTCCCTCCCTCCTCTCTCTCTCCCCCCCCCCTCCTCTCTCTCTCCCCTCTCTCTCCCCCTCTCTCTCTCTCCCCCCTCCCTCCCTCCTCTCTCTCTCCCCCTCCCTCCCCCCTCTCTCCTCCCCTCTCTCCCCCCCTCTCTCTCCCCCCTCTCTCTCTCCCCTCCCTCCCTCCCTCCCCTCTCCCTCCCCTCCTCTCTCTCTCCCCCTCTCTCTCCCCCTCCCTCCCTCCCTCCCCCCTCTCTCTCCCCCCTCTCTCTCTCCCCCTCCCTCCCTCCCTCCCCTCTCTCTCCCCCCTCTCTCTCCCCCCTCTCTCTCTCCCTCCCTCCTCTCTCTCTCCCCTCCCTCCCTCCCCTCTCCCTCCCTCCTCTCTCTCTCCCCCTCTCTCTCTCCCCTCCCTCCCTCCCTCCCTCCCCCATCTCTCTCCCCCCTCTCCCCCTCCCTCCCTCCTCTCTCTCTCCCCCTCCCTCCCTCCCCTCTCTCTCCCCCTCTCTCTCCCCCCTCTCTCTCCCCCCTCTCTCTCTCCCTCCCCCCTCTCTCTCTCCCTCCTCCCTCCCTCCCCCCTCTCTCCTCTCTCTCTCTCTCTCTTCTCTTTCTCTTATGGGGTAAAAGGAGCAAATTAATAATATTGATATAATATCAAGGGGGGTAGTTAGTGCGTGTGGGGGGGGCTAGTTCGTGTGTGTGACGCCGCAAGCGCCCCCCCCCCCCCCCCCCGTAATCACTCATTGGGGGAACAGACCCAACGGGTCTAGACTTGGTCTAGTATGAATTAAAACTGTGTGTACGTGTGTGCGTGTGTCATTTTGCATGTGAAACCTCGAAAACCAGACGCCGAAAGGGGAAACGTTTACATATTTCAGTGGAAATTTTCCTTGTGATTTTAGAAATCCACTCCTCTGTACATTTGGTACATTATTTTCCTGACTTTTTTATTTAAATTGTTGACCAATCTGACCTTTTATTTAAATCTGACAGCTGCGCAGCTGCTGACGTTACAACAATTACATGACGTGACATTTTTACATCTTCTGGTAGAAATTTCGCTTATGATTTCAAAAATCCAATCCTCTATCAATTTGGTCATTTATTTCCAGAGATATTTATTAAAATGTATAACCAAACTGACATTAAAAAAAATTAAGGTTGCCCAGCTGCTGACCTCACAATGCCTTTGCACCTGGCAACTGCCTCCTGGCCCCGCCCAGCCCCGCCCCCTAGCCTGCCATTGAATGGAATTTAATTCCTGTTCCTCTGTGTCCCTCTCCCTGGTCCCTGCCCACCCCCGGCCCGGGTCGGCTCTGGATTAAACATCTGTTGTTTTGCATGAGTCGGCGTCCAGTTGCGGGAGGCGAGGCGAGGCGCGTCAAGTCCCCTCGCGTTGGGCTCGGCTTCAAGACCATTGCGGCTGCTGCGGCGGCGGCGGCGGCCTCAACTGTTCGCATTCCGCTCGCTGGCTCACTCGGGACCACGCCCGGCCGCCCACTCCTCCCCGTACTCGGGGTCTGAAGCGTTCGGGAATCAGTCCTCTGTGACGACCCAGAGACAGGGCTGCCAACTCTCACGCATTGAGAGTGAGGCTAACGCATTTGAGGAAATTCTCACGCTCTCACGCTGATGACAGACGTTCTCACGCTTAAACAAATATTTAAAAAAATATATGAATAAATAAAGTCACACTCCTCCACACTCACCAATGAGAATAGTTTTTTTGTTGGCGGATTCCCCGTAAAGAACGAGCAATTTAATTGGCTTAAGCCCATCGTACACTATTTAAAATGGCAATGTAGACAAAAATGCTGGAGAAACTCAGCGGGTGAGGCAGCATCTATGTCTGAGTTTGACCCTTCTTCAGACTCAAGCATTTCTCCAGCATTTTTGTCTACTGCTCTATACATGCTGCCCCACCCGCATTCACATTCCCGTGCAGGTGGTGTGATAGGTGAGACGCTGTATTCTCTGTAGCAATGGAGGTGAAGAAAATACTTAGTTGAGGTGAATAATATTATGAGAATAGGACCCTTTTTCGCTTAACAAAGAGTGTAAGAAGGAACTGCAGATGGTGGTTTAAACTGAAGATAGACACTAAGAGCTGGAATAACTCAGCAGGACATGCGGCATCTCTGGAGAGAAAGAATAGGTGATGTTTCGGGTCGAGACCTTCAGACTGAAGAGGTTGAAAACCAGCCATAAAACACAATGACTGGAGATGTGTGTTATCCAACTAAGGGCAGAAATTATAATCACGTGTTCATCTTTATTGACGTGACACCATAATAAATATATCACAGAAAAAATAATTTAATGGGTGGCACGGTGGCGCAGCGGTAGAGTTGCTGTCTTGCAGCACCACAGACCCAGATTTGATCCTGACTACGGGTGCTGTCTGTACAGTATTTGTACATTCTCCTTATGACCACATGGTTTTCCCTGGATATTCTGGTTTCTCCCACATCCGAAAGAAGTGCAGGTTTGTAGGTTAATTGGCTTCTGTAAATTGACCATGGCGTGTAGGATACAACTGGTGTAAGTTAGATTGCTGGTCGATGTGGACGGTGGGCTGAAGGGCCTGTTTCCATATATATATTTTACATATATATCTTAATGTCATTGAACCATATACGGTTGAATATGTGGCATTAAGGGACAGAGGTTTAGGGGTAACATGAGGGGGAACTTCTTTACTCAGAGAGTGGTAGCGGTGTGGAATGAGCTTCCAGTGGAAGTGGTGGAGACAGGTTCGTTGGTATCATTTAAAAATAAATTGGATAGGCATATGGATGAGAAGGGTATGGAGGGTTATGGTATGAGTGCAGGCAGGTGGGACTAAGGGAAAAAAGTTGTTCGGCATGGACTTGAAGGGCCGAGATGGCCTGTTTCCGTGCTATAATTGTTATATGGTTATATGGTTATATGGTTATTATTTTCGTCTTGTTTCTATAGTGAAAGGATAAGGTTGATTGATTTATTTGTGCAGAACAGTGATGGAAGTCCAACTCCTCTTGCCTTGTGTCTGGGTTTTTGGTTCTCTATATATATGCATAACAGCATGAATTATAATCTGATTTCCATACATGAATATACTAAGGTCATTCATGTGCTGCACCTGTTGATCAGAGCCTGGCTCTACTGTGGAATGTAATTAGGAATGTAATTTAGCCTAACCTTATTCATACCTAATCCAATTTGAAGCATAAATGTTGCATTCAAGTGTAAGTTAAAAGACTCGCAACAGTATGCACCAGATTGCACAATTTCAAGTTGAAAAATGCAAAAGCTCCCTACCAAAAACACCCCCCCTCCCACACCTTCCCCCCAACACCCATCCACCCCCCCCCCCCCCCCCCCCGGCTTGGTCGCTACATCCCCTCGCAATTTCTCACTCGCAACTATCATCCAATGTTGGCAGCCCTGCGGGGATCACCGGCTGGCTCCGGGGGCACAGAGAGGATGTGAGGCCAAGGAGCTGACGCTGACTCTGAGGCCGATGGCTGCTGGGGTGCCCTACCCCTCCCCTCCGTCCCTTCTCCCCCCCTTCTCTCCCCCTCCCTTCTCTCCCCTCCCTTCTTCCCCCATCCTTCACCCCCCCTTCTCACTCCCTTCTCCCCCTTTCTCCCTCCCTTGTCCCCCTCCCCTCTCTCCCCCTCCCCTCTATCCCCCTCCCCTCTCTCTCCTCCCCCTCTCTCCCCTCCTCTCTCCCCTCCTCTCTCTCCCCCCTCTCTCTCCCCCTCTCTCTCCCCTACTCCCCCCTTCTGCCCCCTTCTCTCCCCGCTTCTCTCCCCCCTTCTCTCTCTCCCCATCTCTCTCTCCCCCCCGCCTCTCTCTCCCCCCTCTCTCTCCCCCTCTCTCTCTCCCCCCTCTCTTTCTCTCTCCTGAGTTTTCTACAATTTCGGTAGGAATTTAATTTATGATTTCATAAATGCACTCCTCTCTAAATTCAGTCAATTATGTCCCCAGATTTTGAATAAAGTTGTTCACAAAACTAACTTTTTAAAATATAATCACCGCTTGCCAGCAGCAGACATCACAATGCCCACATGCCCACCAATCAAGGTCCATCTGCCTCCTGGCCCTCCCCCCCCCCCCCCCCCCCGTGGATTAAAGCATTGTTTATTTATTTTTTTCATACCATTGAGTTTCACTGTTTCTCTGTCCCTCCCCCCTCCTCCCTCCTCTCCCTACCTTCCCGCTCTCCACCTCCCCCTCTCCCCATCCCACCTCTCCCCACCTCCTCTGTCCCCACCTCTCCTCTCCCCCTCTCTCTCCTCCCTCTCTCTCTCTACTCTCTCTCCCCCTCTCTCTCCCCGTCTCTCTCACCCCCTCTCTCTTTCTCTCCCCTCTCTCTCCCCCTCTCTCTCCCCACTCTCTCGCTCCCCCTCTCTCTCCCTCCCCCCTCTCTCCTCCCCTCTCTCTCCCCCTCTCTCTCTCTCCCCCATCTATGCCCCCTCTCCCCGCCTCTCTCCCCCTCTCTGTCTCCTCTCTCTCCCCTCTCTCTCCGCTCTCTCTTCCCCTCTCTCTCTCCTCCCCTCTCTCTCTCCTCCCCTCTCTCCCCTCTCTCTCCCGCTCTCCCTCCCCCTCTCTCCCCCAAACCCCTGCCCTCCCCCCCCTCTCCTAAACCCCCTTCCCCGCTCCCCTCCACACCCTCCCCTCCACCACTCCCCGACACCCTCCCCTCCATCCCCTCCCCTACCCCCTTCCCCTACCCCCTCCCTTGCCCTCACCCTCCCTTCCCCCTCCCTTCCCCCCACATCTCCCCCTCCCATCCCCTCACCTCTCCCCCTCCCTACCCACCCCTTTCCCCCTTCCCCCACTCTCAGCTCCTCTCTCTCTCCTCCCTTCTCACTCCTCCCATCTCTCTCCCCTCCTCCCCCACCCTCCACCCTCACCCACCTCCCCCCTCTCTCTCTTACCCCCTCTCTCTCTCCCCCTCTCTCTCTCCCTCTCCCCTCTCTCTCTCCCCAACCCCCTGCCTTCCCCCACCCTCCCTCCCCCAAACCCACTTCCCCCTACCCTACCCACTCCACTCCGCCCCCTTCCCTCCACCCCCTCCCTTACCCCTTCCCTCCACCCCTTCCCCTACCCCCACCTCTTCCCCTCCCTTCCCCCCTCTCTCCCCTCCACATTCTCTCCCTTCCCCACTCTCTCCTCCCATCTCTCTCTCCCCCACCCTGCCCCCATCACCCACCCTCCCTCTCCTCCTCCCCACCCCCCCTCTCCCTCTGCCTCTCCCCATTCTCTATCTGCCCTCACTCTCAACCCCCCCCCCCCCAGCCCTCTCTAGACGCGCCTGAAAGTTGGGGGTTATGCCTCAGTCAATACGGTGGTTATGGGGTAAAAGGAGCAAATTAATAATATTAATACAATATCAAGGGGGGTAGTTAGTGCGTGTGTGGGGGTGGGTAGTGTGTGTGATCCCGCACTTCGCCCCCCTCCCTCCCCCGCAAACACTCGTTGGGGGAACAGACCCAACGGGTCTGCACTTGGTCTAGTATCTATTAAAACTGTGTGCGTGTGTATCATTTTGCATGTGAAACCTCGAAAACCAGACGCCGAAACAGGGACATTTTTACATATTTCAGTAGAGATTTTCCTTGTGATTTTAGAAATCCACTCCTCTGTCCACTTGGTCTAATATACTTTCAAAACTCTGTGCGTGCGTGTGTGTGTGTGTGGGTGTGGGTGTGTGTGCGTGCGTGCGTGTGTGTGTGCGTGTGTGTGGGTGTGGGTGTGTGTGTGTGTGCGTGTGTGGGTGTGTGATTTTGCATTTTAAACATATCTCCTCGAAAACCGGACACAAAAAAGCAGAGATTTTTACAATTTCGGTAGGGATTTAACTTACGATTTCATAAATACAGTCGTCTCTAAATTCGGTCAATTATTTCACCAGATTTTGAATAAAGTTGTTCACAAAACTCACTTTTTTAAATATAATCGCCGCTTGCCAGCAGCACACATCACAATGCCCAGATGCCCACCAATCAAGGCCCACCCGCCTCCAGACACGCCCCCCCACCTGCCTCCTGGCCCTGCCCCCCCCCCCCTCCCCCTGTGGATTAAAGCATTGTTTATTTCTTTTTTTCATACCATTGAATTTTATTGTTTCTCTGTGTCCCACTCTGTGTCCCTCCCCGTGTCCCCCCTACCTCCGGCCCAGCTTGGATTAAACATGTGTTGGTTTGCATGAGTTAAGTCACCCCCTCCCTCCCCTCCCCCCTTTCCCCCCCCCCCTCTCCTCTGTCCCCACCTCCCCTCTCCCTGCTCTCTCCCCCCCTTCTCTCTCTCCCCCCTCTCTCTCTCCTCCCTCTCTCTCTCCCCCTCTCTCTCCCGTCTCCCCCCCCTCTCTCTCTCTTCTCTCTCTCTCTCTCTTATGGGGTAAAAGGAGCAAATTAATAATATTAATATAATATCAAGGGGGGTAGTTAGTGCATGTGTGGGGGTGGTTAGCGTGTGTGACGCCACAAGCCCCCCCCCCCCGCAAACAGTCATTGGGGGAACAGACCCAACGGGTCTGCACTTGGTCTAGTATCTATTAAAACTGTGTGAATGTGTGTGCGTGTGTCATTTTGCATGTGAAACCTCGTAAACCAGACGCGTGTGAAACGTGAAAATGTTTACATATTTCAGTAGAGATTTTTCTTGTGATTTTAGAAATCCACTCCTCGCTTAAATCCACTCTCGCTTAAATCCATCCAGTGATTTGGCCTCCACTGCCCTCTGTGGCAGGGATTCCATAAATTCACAACTCTCTGGGTGAAAAAGATTTTTCTCACCTCAGTCTTAAATGACCTCCCCTGTATTCTAAGACTGTGGCCCCTGGTTCTGGACTCACCCAACATTGGGAACATTTTTCCTGCATTTAGCTTGTCCAGTCCTTACATAATTTTATGTTTCTATAAGATCCCCCCCATCCTTCTAAACTCCAGTGAATACAAGCCTGGTCTTTTCAATCTTTACTCATATGACAGTCCCGCCATCCCAGGGATCAATCTCGTGAACCTACGCTGCACTGCCTCAATCACAAGGATGTCCTTCCTCAAATTAGGAGACAAAAACTGCATCTCTCCTTTTCCTAATCTGCCATGCATTTGCCCACTCACCCAACCTATCCAAGTCACCTTGCAGCCTCCTAGCATCCTCCTCATAGCTAACACTGCCCCCCAGCTTCGTGTCATCCGCAAACTTGGAGATGTTGCATTCAATTCCCTCATCCATGTCATTAATATATATTGTAAATAGCTGGGGTCCCAGCACTGAGCCTTGCGGTACCCCACTAGTCACTGCCTGCCATTCTGAAAAGGACCTGTTTACTCCTACTCTTTGCTTCCTGTCTGCCAGCCAGTTCTCTATCCACATCTATACTGAACCCCCAATACCGCGTGTTTTAAGTTTGTATACTAATTTCTTATGTGGGACCTTGTCGAAAGCCTTCTGAAAGTCCAGATATAACACATCCACTGGTACTCCCTTATCCACTCTACTAGTTACATCCTCAAAAAATTCTATAAGATTCGTCAGACATGATTTACCTTTCATGAATCCATGCTGACTTTGTCCAATGACTTAATCACTTTCCAAATATGCTGCTATTCCATCTTTAATAACTGACTAGCAGTTTCCCCACTACCGATGTTAGACTAAATGGTCTGTAATTCCCCGTTGTCTCTCTCCCTCCTTTTTCAAAAAGTGGGGTTACATTAGCTACCCTGCAATCCTCAGGAACTACTCCAGAATTAAAAGAGTTTTGAAAAATTATCACTAATGCATCCACTATTTCTGGGGCTACTTCCTTAAGTATCTGACCTGTTTTTAAAAATCTGACTACTGCCCAGCTGCTGACGTTACAATAACAATGACATTTTTACATCTTCTGGTAGAACTTTTCCTTATGATTTCAAAAATCTAATCCTCTTTACATTTGGTCAATTAGTTCCCGAGATATTTGCTAAAATTTATAACCAAACTGACATTTAAAAAAAAAATTAAGGTTGTCCAGCTGCTAACCTTAGCAAACCATAATGCGTTTGCACCTGGCCCGCCTGCTTCCTGGCCCCGCCCCCGCCTGCTTCCTGGCCCCGCCCCCGCCTGCTTCCTGGCCCCGCCCCCCGGCTCCGCCCCTCCCCCCCCAGCCTACCAGGTTGTTGATTCCATTGTTTTTCATTGAATTTAATTTAAATATTTCTCACTTAACATCACTAATTCTTAACATTAACTTTTAATTTGAAAGACAGTTAAAAAAAAATTGCTCTTCATTGACAGCTTAGATCGGACCCGCTGTGTGTGTGTGTGTGTGGGGGTGGGGGTTAGTGTGTTTGTGACGCGGTAGGCTCCTCCCCTGAATTCCATGGAGCTGCCGACAGCTTTTGTGCAGGAGATGCGCATTCTTCATTTCCAGAACATTGTGAACGTGTGATGCACGGTTGCATTTTGCTCTCTCTGTTTCTCCCCCGTCTCTCTCCCCATCTCTCTCTCTCCCCATCTCTCTCTCTCCCCTCTCTCTCTCTCCCCTCTCTCTCTATCTCCCCCTGTCTCTCTCTCTCCCCATCACTCTCTCTCCCCATCACTCTCTCTCCACTCTCTCTATCTCCCCTCTCTCTCTCTCTCTCTCTCTCACTCCCCTCTCTCTCACCCCCTCTCCCTCTTTTTTTTTTTTTTTTTCATTTCAAAAACTTTATTCAACACAAATCATAAAATACAACACATCAAAACACAATCAAAAATCACACTATAATGAACAGATCATTGTAGTACAACAGTACATTCATTTATAATCGCCTCAACCCCACGCGGCGACCAGCGCTGACGGAAGGCCCCCAGAGTCCCCGTGAACACCGCGTGTTCCCTCTCCAGGGACACACGTGCACGGACGTAGGCCCGAAAGAGGGGCAGGCAGCCGACTCTCGCCTGACCGTCGACCGCCCGCTGCCTGGACCCACGAATGGCCATCTTGGCCAGGCCGAGGAGCAAACCGACAGGTAAGTCCCCCCCCCACACTCGGCTCTCCCCACTCCCTGCCTTGTGTCCAAACACCAGGATTGTGGGGCTAAAATGCAGCCAGAACTTGAGGAACAGCCCCTTCAGATATTGGTACAGGGGCAGTAACCTCACACACTCCATATACACATGGAATACGGTCTCCTCCTCTCCGCAGAAAATACATGCGGCAGACGAGCCCGTGAACCGACTCAAAAGTTTATTACAAACCACCGCTCCATGCAGCACTCTCCACCCCAGGTCCCCAATATAAAGGGGTACAACTCCCTTATAGAAAGACCCCCACTGGGGCCCCCCGCCGCCTTCGGATGGTAACACCGTCCTCCATGGTGAGTCAGGACGGGAGACGAAGGCACGGTGGTTCAGAATGTGCAGGAGCATCCTGTACAGTGCGCGTCTCCTTGCATCACAAAATGGCATGCTGGTCATCTCAGAAAGGCAGCTCAGATTATGCGGAGCCGGAGGCCGAGAAATATCCCGAAGCCTAGGCCCGATGAGCAGATCTGACGGAGCGGGGGTAAGCTCTATCTGAACCACTCTAGGCTCACGCCTCTCCTCGACAACCACCATGACAGGATGAGGACCAGCCACACCCGCAGCCACAACATCCCCCTCTCCTCGTGGAACAACACTCTGGCTGAACACCACCAAATTCCTCACTCTTAACACATCCCTATAGAAAACAGGCAAGCCCCTTAGAGCGGGTCGACTGACACCCGCCACCGGGAGCCGCGAGACCCCCCTTAGGCAACGACCCTGACGAAAAAAATACGTGGCCAGAGCGTGCCATCTGGGAGGGTTCTCTACATACATGTATCTCCGCAGAGTCCTGAGACGGAGAGCCGCCACCTGGGTGCGCACGCACACCAAGGACTGGCCGCCCTCCTCTAACGGAAGACTCAGGACCGCCGCGGAAATCCAATGCTTCCTATTTCCCCAAAAGAAATCCACCAGCTTCTTCTGTATAGCAGTTACAAATATAGAGGGCGGGACAAGAGTAGCCAGCCGGTACCATAACATAGAGGCCACCAGCTGGTTTATGACCAGCACCCTCCCCCGAAAGGAGAGAACTCCAAGCAGGCCTGACCAGCGCCCCAGCCGAGCAACCACCTTCGTCTCCAACTCTTGCCAGTTTGCCGGCCAAACATCCTCAGTGGGACTCAGGTACACCCCCAGATAGAGGAGGTGCGTGGTACTCCACGCATACAATGCCATCTCCTCCGGCAGGGAGTCTACCCGCCACTGAACCACCAAAAGTCCAGAGCACTTACTCCAGTTAATCCTAGCAGAAGATGCAGCCGAGAAAATCTCCTGGCAGTCACGCATCCTCCGCAGGTCACCAGGATCAGTGAACATAAGAAGTACATCATCGGCATACGCCGATAAAATCACCTCAACCCGCGGGCCAGGTAGGGCCAGGCCTGTCAACCTCCTCCGAAGAAGACACAGGAACGGCTCCACACAGACCGAATACAACTGGCCCGACATAGGGCACCCCTGGCGGACCCCCCTCCCAAAATGAAAAGGAGCTAGCACCGCGCCATTAACCTTTACAAGGCACTCCGCAGCAGCGTACAAAAGCCGGACCCGGGCCACGAAGTGTGGTCCAAACCCAAACGCTTGCAACGTCCCAAATAGGTATTCATGCTCCACCCTATCACAAGCCTTCTCCTGATCAAGAGACAGAAAAGCAGCTGACTCACCAGTACCCTGGACTAAATGAATCAGGTCCCCAACCAGGTGGATGTTATCCTGGATGGACCGGCCAGGGACTGTATAAGATTGATCAGGATGAATCACTTGATGCAGCACGGAGCCCAGGCGATTTGCCATTGCCCGTGCAAAAATTTTATATTCTGTGCAAAGGAGAGAGACTGGACGCCAGTTCTTCAACAAACGGAGTTCGCCCTTCTTAGGCAGCAAGACAACAACCGTCCTACGCCACGAGAGAGGCATCACTCCAGTCGCCAGGCTCTCCCCCAGAACCAACATATAGTCACCCCCTAGGACGTCCCAGAATGCTCTAACAAACTCCACCGTCAACCCATCCAGCCCGGGGGACTTACCCCTCCTGAGCTGATGCAAGGCGCGAGTCAACTCCTCCAAAGATAAGGGGCCATCAAGAAGATCAGCCTCCCCCCTATCTACGGTCGGTAGACCCTCCCACAGATCTTGCTGAGCCTCCACACTGAATCCTTCCGCAGAGAACAGGGACCCATAAAAGGACCTAACCAAGGCATTAATCCTCTCTGGATCAGTGACAGAGGAGCCGTCATCTGCAAGCAACTCCACGAGCTGTTTTCGAGCTCCCCACCCCTTCTCCAAAGAGAAAAAGAAAGGCGACGCTCGGTCCAGCTCGTGCAGCATCTGGACCCGAGACCTCACATAAGCGCCTCGAGATCGCTCAAGCAGCAGACTCCTCAAAACCTCCTTCTTCCTCTGAAACTCTCCCCATTCGCTGGAGTCTTCACCAAACTGACCAAGGCGAGACTCAGCGTCCTGTAACTCCCTCTCCAGCTTCTCGACCGCTGAGTCCCGCCTCCCAGTCGACCCCCATGTATATTCCTTACAAAAGAGACGGATGTGAGCTTTACCCACATCCCACCACTGCCTAAGGGAAGAGAAGCACCTCTGCCTCTCTCTCCACTTCACCCAAAACCGAGTGAATGACTCCCGGAAACACCGATCCTCCAGCAGCCTGTTGTTAAAGTGCCAGTACGCGGACCCAGCCCGAGCGCACGCTGGATTGAAATCCACACGCACCAGACAATGGTCCGAGCACGGCACCAGCCGCATTGAGGCCGCTGAGACACAGAAAACAAACGCTCGGGAAATATAAAACCGATCAATGCGGGAACCACCGCCCTCAGACCTCCGCGAAAAAGCAGTGGAATCAGGGTGAAGGTCCCTCCAAACATCAACCAACTCAAAAGAGTCAATCAAGCCTCTCAGCTTCTTCGCTACAGCAGGCGCACACTGAGTACCAGAACGGTCCCGCACCTCAAGTGTGCAATTAAAGTCCCCACCAAGGAAGACACACTCTCCCCTATCAATAGTGCCCAACAGAGCATTCACCTCCCGAAGTAGGCCGGCCTGCATCGTGCCGGAGCTAGGGGCATACACGTTAATGAAATGCAACGGCATGCCATCCAGGCTCACGGCCAGATGGAGCAAACGTCCTGGCACCACTTCCTGCACTTTTAAAATGCTTGGCAGAAAATTTGGGGCCAACAGAAAAGCCACCCCACTCGAATTTGAGCTGAGATGGCTCATATAAACCCTCCCTTCCCACTCCAGATGCCAGGTAGGTTCATCACTAGCAACGGTATGTGTCTCTTGCAGATAACAAACTGCAAATCTCCCCTCCCTTAGGGCTGATAAGAGCTGAAATCTTCGAAAACTCGCTCTACTCCCATTTAAATTTAATGTAGCTACTGTGAATGTGTAGGCACATTAGATTGAGACCCTCACACTCCCTGTAGTCTCAGGAGCTCCTTTTCTGAGGACCTTCAAAAAACCCCGAAACTGCCCCAAATCCGAGTCAGAAAGACCACTATCCTTGTTACTAAGGATAGCCTCGAGACTCGCCTGCACATCTAGACAGTCCCCCCACCGCCTTTCAGCAGCAAACCATAATGTTTTGGAAGTGCGGCTCGTTTTTAGGAACTCTCGCACCTCAACAATAAACTTCGCCTCAGACACGGCCTTGGAGTCTGGGCTCACAGCCAACCCGCTCGCACCTGAATCAACAACCTCAGAAAGACCAGAACTCTCTGACAAATCACTCTCTGTGCCACCCCCACTGGCCGCATCGCTGTCCTCCTCCTCAGCCATGACACGACCACCCGGATCAATGCTGGGGGTGGGTCCCAACACCCCTGCCTGAGACTCGCAGCCCTCTGAATGGCTGGACTCCTGCACGCTACCATCACCCTCCTCTTCTGGGCCTGGGGAAGCAACAACAAGAGGCATCCCCAGGGCCTGTGGAACACTGGTACCCTCGGAGTCTGAAAGAGGATCACGACCCATAACAGCCCTGACCTCCACATCATCCAGAGTGCCCTCTCCACAGGCATCACCCAGAGAATCACCACCTGCTATTAACCTCACCCCAGACAGCTCATCCGGTGAGGCCTCCCGCCCCCCAGCACCTCCACTGGCACTGATATGGAGCACAGACTTGAACGACAACACCCCCGAAACTCCCCCCTCAGCCTGACTCTGCACATCCCCCGTCACAGAGGGCACACTACCAGAGGAGCCAACCACGTCACCTAACGTGCTAGCACCCTCAGTAGGCCTCTGAAACGAGGGGACCTCATCCGACCCAGAGGGTACACACCCAAGGGAGCTAACCACAGCACCCGCCGAGATAACTCCCTCAGAGGGCCCCTGAGATGAAGGGACAGACTCCCGCCCAGTGGACACAACTCCACCGGAATCAACTTCAGCACCCAGTCCTGTGACACCCGCTGTAGATCCATGAAGAGAAGGCCCAACCACCGACCCAGAAGACACCGGGTCAAGACCACTTTCAGCCACCTCAGTGGTGGAAAGCCCGGAGAAAGACATCCCCTTCGCTCTGGACCCACGCCCTTCCTCATCTTCACCAGGCAGATGCCTCCTTTTAGTCCCACTCGCATGCGGAGGTGCGGTAACCTCCATAAGGGAAGGGTCATCCGCCTCCACATTACCCCCATCCACTTTGCCACCCACACGTTTAGGCTTCTTTACCCCCTTCCGAGCCACCCCAACTCCCCCCTGGGCCCCAGCAGGTGCAGTCTGCACCACACTGGAGCTAAACTCACCCGATTGCACTTTCTTCGCTCGGGCGGCCCTATCCCTCTCCTTCTTCTTGTTGTGCTTCCCCTGCTTCTCCCAAAACCCCCCCTCAACACTCCCCTCCTCCTGCGCCCCACATCCATCCGCTGCCACAGGCGCAAGACGTGGGGGACGTGGGGGGCTTGGGCTCTCACCGCCCAGGGTCCCCAAAGCGGAACCTACGGACCCAGAAGGCTTCGCACTGCCGCTCCGGGTCACCAAGGCAGAACTGGCAACCTTAGCCGGGTCAGCAGTACCACCCCGCGCCACTGAGGTTTGACAAGCCACCCCAGATGGGCCAGCAGCGCTTTCCTGGGCCACTGCACTAGAACCTCTAGCAGTGCCCCCGCGAAAAAGACACTCCCTACGGAGATGTCCAAATTCGCCGCACGCATGACACCGTGCCTTGCCCCAACTCCAACGCACGGTTCTGGGTACACCCTTATGCACCACCTCAAAACTCCCCTCGGCACCATCCCCCTCACCCACCTTCATGAACACCCTCCTCTTGAAACTGAAGACCCCCTTTTCCTCCGGGTCCCCCCCGGGATGCAAGAGACGAAAAGATTTAGACCGCACCTCCCCGAACTTGGACAGGTGTGGAAAAAGCACTGCATCCGAAAAATAAGTGGGGCAGCTCCGCAGGAGAACCGGTCTCACCCTTGATACCCACGGATCCACCTGTATGTGGACCCCCCCCACTGAGATCCCCTCCTCCAACGCTCGGGCCACACACTCCCGGGTCTTAAGTATCATCTCCACCTTTCCCCTTTCGAGCTCAGAAGAGACAATAGCCCCCCTCCCAAGAAGTTCATTCATGGCCTTCGTAATTACCCCCCTCGACATCATAGGCCCAGTTTGAACAGAAATACCAAAACTGTCCCCATCCAAGTCAACATGAGGCTCAAGCTCAGATGGCCTCGCACCCGCCACTGAAGCCGACGCTGCGTAGGTCCGGACCTTCGGCCGCGCCCCTTCCATCGCCATCCTCACAGAGGCACAAACCAGCTCCAAGCCCCTCAGCAGCACAGCTCCAAGTTAAGTCCCAGAGACAGTCACAGTCAAAGACAGGCAGCAGAAAACAGAAACCTCCAGCTGAAGCAGGAAAGTCCCCAGGTTCGTCCACAGCCAAGAGCAGCTTTCGGGAAACTCGATCCCAGTCGCGCTGGAAGCAAAAGTACCTTCTTCACATTAAGCCAGGCAGCCGCACTGAGCAAAATGACTTTAGGGCAGAGAAGCGGTGCCAAAAACGACAAAGACACCGCACAACTTCAACCCACTGAGATCACAGGCACTCTTGGCAATCCGCCAGCGACAACCGCACCCTCGACAATGTGGAGAAACTCAGGAATCTTCACACAGATGGAGGCTTCCCAGACCAGAGAAAAGCTTCAACAGCCCAACAATAAGTTGAACTATGAAGCCCCCCTGGGTCTGTGCCCTCTCCAACAGCAAAATCCTTGAAAGGCTGCTTCAATCCTTCTCAACTGCAGAGCTGAGAAGAAAACACGACCTCTCTCTCTCTCTCTCTCTCTCCCACCTCCCTCTCTCTCTCCCCCCTTACTGTCCGCCACCCCCTGCCCTCCCCCACGCCTGTGAGTTGGGGGCTATGTATCAGTGGATAGGGTGGTTATGGGGTAAAAGGAGCAAATTAATAATACTAATATAATATCAAGGGGGTAGTTAGTGTGTGTGACGCCGCATGCCGCCCCCCCCCCCCCCCCGCAACCACATGTTGGGGGAACAGACCCAACGGGTCTTCACTTGGTCTAGTATACTTATAAAACTGTCATCTTGTCCTCTTCTGCTTTGCGTTGTTTTTAAATATCTGCAAAACGGTACCCGATAGCGCTACAATTTTTCGTCACCTTACTCGTCATTCTCCTGTGCTGCAAATGCATCAAGTTTTATTCCGATCGGCGAAGTATTACAAAAGTTATTCGTCTGCCATTTGCCGGGATGGCAACGACCCTAACGGCAACCACTGTCAATCGACGGCGAGAATATAGCTGAAGGAGCGGAGTGAGCAGAGTGTGGGTGGGGGCTGTGTTCTGCGGGCACGGGTTGAGTACCGTGGGCGGGGGCTGTATTCCATAGGCAGGAGCGGCAGCAACCACAATGAGCCGGGAGCCGTTGCGTGCAGCCGGGGCCTGGAGCCTCTGAGCGAAAGGCACCAGGGACGGGAGCCACTGAGTTAGTCCAGAGCCGGGTGCTGGTGCAGCAGGACGCTCCCCGCCTGAAGCTGCCTCTGTCTCCCGGCTACAGAACACTCCCGCCGGTGCGTTGGGGAAACAGGTGAGTGATGCAATATTGCATTGGGGAATGGGTTGTATTGGGGGAACAGGCCTCCCGTGTGACTGGGAATGAATGGGTCCCACTTAATCTAGTATTTTATAAAATCTTTACATCTCTGTGGTCAAAGTTATTGTGAGCTGTTATTGTGAAAGATAAAAAGCAAGACAGCTTTTGTTTACGTTTGTTGGTAATTTACACAGCAGACGGTGTTCCATAATGATCCGCATGTTCTGTGCTTTCGTTAATATAAACCGTGCGTGACTCTCCCTGGTGTAAGTACACTTACAATGCCTTTGAAATAATGGAAGGAACCGCGACGGCTGTTGTTGCATGCGTCCACCTCATGTTTCTTTTCCTGCAAGTTAACTGTTAACTCTCGCTGCCAGTATAATCATCGTTAGGTCTTATTGATACCAAAGCGCATTCAACAGACCGCCTGTCTCCATCGTTCCCCTATCGCAGGCATCTGAGCACAGCAGGCCTGCCTCAATGCGTGTGCGTATCAATAACCAGCAAAGGTAGAAATGGCTCCCAAAATGCGCAGCAGACATCGTCAAAAGGGCATACATGTTGCAATGTGTGTAGATCAGTCTTTCAGCCTTCGAGCCAGCACCGCCATTCAATGTGATCATGACTGATTATCCCCAATCAGTACCCCGTTCCTGCCTTTCCCCCATATCTCCTGACTCCACTATTTTGAAGAGCCCTATCTAGCTCTCTCTTGAAAGCATCCAGAGAACCTGCCTCCACTGCCCTCTGAGGCCGAGAATTCCACACTCACCACTCTCTGTGAGAAAAAGTGTTTCCTCGTCTCCGTTCTAAATGGCTTACTCCTTATTCTTAAACTGTCGCCCCTGGTTCTGGACCCCAACATCGGCAACATGTTTCCTGCCTCTAGCGTGTCTAAACCCTTAACAATCTGTACAACTGCAGAAGGACCTCTTTGCTCCTATATTCCATTCCTCTTGTTATAAAGACCAACATGCCATTCGCTTTCTTCTCTGCCTGCGGGTCCTTTTCAGAATGGCAGGCAGTGGCGAGTGGAGTGCCGCAAGGCTCGGTGTTGGAGCCGCAACTGTTTACCATATATATTAATGATTTGGAAGAGGGAATTAGGAGCAACACTAGCAAGTTTGCGGATGACACAAAGCTGGGAGGCAGTGTGAACTGTGAAGAGGATGTTAGGAGGTTGAAGGGTGACCTGGGCAGGTTGAGTGAGTGGGCAGATGCATGGCAGATGCAGTATAATATAGATAAATGTGAAGTTATCCACTTTGGTGGCAAAAACAAGGCGGCAGATTATTATCTCAATGGGGTTAGATTAGGTAAGGGGGAAGTACAGCGAGACCTGGGTGTCCTTATACACCGGTCACTGAAAGTTGGCGTGCAGGTACAGCAGGCAGTGAAGAAAGCTAATGGAATGTTGGCCTTCATAACAAGAGGATTTCAGTATAGGATTAGAGAGGTTCTTCTGCAGTTGTATATAACCATATAACAATTACAGCACGGAAACAGGTCATCTCGGCCCTTCAAGTCCGTGCTGAACCGTATAGGGCTCTGGTAAGACTACATCTAGCGTATTGTGTACAGTTTCGGTCTCCCAATTTGAGTAAGGACATCCTTGTGATTGAGGCAGTGCAGCGTAGGTTCACGGGATTGATCCCTGGGATGGCGGGACGGTCATGAGGAAAGTTTGAAAAGACTAGGCTTGTATTCACCAGAGTTTAGAAGGATGAGGGGGCACCTTATAAAAACATATAAAATTATAAAAGGACTGGACAAGCTAGATGCAGGGAAAATGTTCCCAATGTTTGGCGATTCCAGAACCAGGGGCCACAGTCTTAGAATAAAGGGGAGGACATTTAAGACTGAGGTGAGAAAACACTTTTTCACCCAGAGAGTTGTGAATTTGTGGAATTCCCTGCCACAGATGGCAGTGGAGGCCAAATCACTGGATGGATTTAAGAGAGAGTTAAGGGCCTGTCCAACGAGCATGCGACTTGCATGCGGCAAGCGCGACCAAAACGGAAGCAGGGGCCGCGCGGAGGTCGAGTGATCCCCGTACAGGGCCGGTCCCACCAGTGTGTGCCTGCATGCGGTGAGCGCTACCAAACCGGAAGCGAGGGCCGTGCGGAGGTCGGGTGAGTGGCGCGAAGTTGGAGCGAAGTCCGCGGTAAATTCGCAAGGACAGAGAGGGACATGGAGGCACACAGAGAGGGACACGGAGGCACACCGAGAGGGACACGGAGGCACACCGAGAGGGGTGCAGAGTGGGACACGGAGGCACACAGAGAGGGGCACGGAGGCACACAGAGAGGGACACGGAGGCACACAGAGAGGGGCACGGAGGCACACAGAGAGGGGCACGGAGGCACACAGAGAGGGGTGCAGAGTGGGACATGGAGGCACACAGAGAGGGGCACGGAGGCACACAGAGAGGGACACGGAGGCACACAGAGAGGGGCACGGAGGCACACAGAGAGGGGTGCAGAGTGGGACACGGAGGCACACAGAGAGGGGCACGGAGGCACACAGAGAGGGACACGGAGGCACACAGAGAGGGGCACGGAGGCACACAGAGAGGGGTGCAGAGTGGGACACGGAGGCACACAGGGAGGGGTGCAGAGAGGGACACGGAGGCACACAGAGAGGGGTGCAGAGAGGGACACGGAGGCACACAGAGAGGGGTGCAGAGAGGGACACGGAGGCACACAGAGAGGGACACGGAGGCGTACAGAGAGGGACACGGAGGCACACAGAGAGGGACACGGAGGCACACAGAGAGGGGTACAGAGAGGGACACGGAGGCACACAGAGAGGGGTGCAGAGAGGGACACGGAGGCACACAGAGAGGGGTGCAGAGTGGGACACGGAGGCACACAGAGAGGGACACGGAGGCACACAGAGAGGGGCACGGAGGCACACAGAGAGGGGTGCAGAGAGGGGCACGGAGGCACACAGAGAGGGGCACGGAGGCACACAGAGAGGGGCACGGAGGCACACAGAGAGGGGCACGGAGGCACACAGAGAGGGGCACGGAGGCACACAGAGAGGGGCACGGAGGCACACAGAGAGGGGCACGGAGGCACAGAGAGGGGCACGGAGGCACACAGAGAGGGGCACGGAGGCACACAGAGAGGGGCACGGAGGCACACAGAGAGGGGCACGGAGGCACACAGAGAGGGACAAGGAGGCACACACAGAGAGAGACCAGCTCCGCACAACTCCATACGGCTCCGGTGATCGAAGTGGGACCGGCCCCACGAGGCCGGACGGCTCAAGCGTCCATGTTAGGTCATGCTTGCCGCATGGAGTCCCATGCTGTTGGGACAGGCCCTTTAGATAGAGCTCTAGGGGTTGGTGGAATCCATGGATATGGGGAGAAGGCAGGCAGGCAGGCAGTTATTGATTAGGGACGATCAGCGGTGCTGGCTCGAAGGGCCGAATGGCCTCCTCCTGCACCTATTTTCTATGTTTCTATAAGAAAATCTCATAATCATCAACATATTTTATTAGCCAAGTTTTGCAACATACGAGGAATTTGACCTGCCATACAGTCATAGCAAAAAAAAGCAACAAAACACACAAAATACATTTGGACATTTTAGTGACAGTCTCTATGACGTCTCAAGGATTTAGTCCTCGATAGCCACTAGTGCGCTAACTGTGGGTCAGGAGGTTATCTTACGCATTCCATGAGCTTTCAATGAGACATTCAAAGCCGTCGAAAGTTACGTATTCCAGAAACAATCTCTTGATTAATAGTTTCTTTATTGTAGCAGTACATAACAGCACAATCACTCTGAAAACGTTTTCTTGTATAAGTACACTGTCTTCCAGCAGATATGCGTTTCAATCATACCCGTCATCATGTCCGTGATCATGCTTGTGTTCATGGCCGAAAACTATATCTTCCCATAGTCTTTGCTGAACTAAAACTAAAACATCTGTGCGTCTGCGCCAGAATCATAGCCACGAACAAGCCCCCAGATTACGTATAAATCCCACCCACTTAATTACAGGTGTATAAAATTAAAGGTGACTGTTTATAATTATAACATACTGAGTTAAGCTAAATGGCTACTACACATCGGCCCCTAGTTGATCTGAGTATATAACGAGGCAATTACTAATAGACATTAAAAAAGGAGGAATAAAAGCTCAATATATATCAAAAAACAAAATAACATGCATTATATATCAGCATTCACACTTCTTTAACAATACTTCCATCTTTACATTTGCCTTCTAGAAGCAAGCATAACTTGGTTGTTGGTCTTTAATGTTTTAATTAGCCCGTCTAATTAAAACATTATCCTTAGTCTGAAGTTGTAGTGTATGCACCAAACCCTTAACCTCAGACATGATCTCCAGTATCTTTCCCATCAACCAAGAACCTCGTGGTGCAGTAGAGTCAACCACCACAGTTGCTAACTTCCACAATGAAAAGTGGGTAATTAAGTCATTTGTTAGGTTTGATGCATCTTTACCAATAACGTTCACAGTGACGTTTTGTTTAATTTCCGGATCATTAGCAGAGTTTTGAAATCCCAGCCCATGCTTTGGCCATTCCCTGTCTGGCTTACAGAGAAACTCTGGCCCATTAATCCATCTCTTATTGCTTAAGAAGCGGCCTGCTGTTAATCCTCTAGAAGCTTCATCCGCAGGATTTTCTTTTGTGCTGACATATTTCCACTGCGACACATTAGCAGCACCCCTTACGAAAGAGATTCTGTTCGCTACTAATGTCAAGAAACGTTTGTTCTCATTATTCAAGTATTTAACCACCGTAGTACTATCACCTGCATCTGAAAAAATGATGCAACTGTGCACTGCTGATCTTACCAAAGTTTGTCGGCTTCATACACTGGTCCAATTTAAACTTCGAGATCTTGTCAAGATACGTTAACCATTCTGTCCATCGCTCAGAAGACGTTTGCGTTATACTCTTAATCCATCCAAGTTTTTTCTTACAGAGATCCTGCAAAATTAACCTGGCTGGCAGATTAAATAGTGCAAGAAATCCCAAAGGATCGTAAAGAAAATCAATTATGGATAGGATGCCCCGTCGTTTACATGGTGGCTCTTGAATAGAGATTCTGAACTTGAACGCATCTGTTTCAACGCACCAGTGCAATCCCAGTGTTCTATCCATTGGCAGATTGTCTTTGTCCAAATCCAAGTCCCTGGTCTCTATAGCTCTGTTATCTGATGGAATGGTTTCCAACACAGCACGGCTGTTGCTGATCCACTTGGATTGAATGAATCCTCCCTTATTGCAGAGGGAAGTCAGATGTTTTACCATTTGAATGGCTTCTTGTATCGAAGACATGGATTTTAAACAACCATCCACGTAAAAGTTATTTGTTACAGTGTTCGTCACTTCTTCAGGAAAGTGAACTTTATTGTCCTCAGCGGTCTTCCTTAATGCAAAGATCGCACAACTTGGTGATGAGACTGCTCTAAAGAGATGTACCTTCATCCGGTATTCAACAAGATCTTGTTGTGCATCACCATCAAGCCGCCATAGGAATCGCAAGTAGTCAATGTGTTTTTCGGATACTTTAACTTGATGAAACATTGCTTTGATATCAGCCATCAAAGCAACCGGTTTTTGTTTGAATTTAATAAGAACTCGAATCAATGAGTTTGTAAGGTCCGGACCCTGCAGTAGCTGACAGTTGAGTGATATTCCTTTGAAGACTGCAGCACGGTCAGAGACCACCCCCAGGGTCACTTTCTTCAAGTGATGAGGTATATACCAAACCTCTCCATCACTTCAATTCAGCTGGTCTGTTGGTACCATTT
Source organism: Raja brachyura (assembly GCA_963514005.1). The sequence continues at coordinate 39,606,096 of OY740808.1, forward strand.
CAGCATAATCATTGACAATCATGTCTTTTAGGAAAGAAGTATATTCCTCATGAAATTTCGTATTCTTGCCAAACTTGCGTTTCAGGTTCTGGGTGCGTTGCTCTGCCATGCAACGATTATTCGGCAGACTAACGCTTTCTTGCTTGAAAGGTAAGTCTGGACAATAGTGTCCTTCTATTATCTTTATTGAGTTGTTCATAATACCCAAAAACTTGGATTCTTCTCTGGGTATTTATTTTGATTCCTTACCGGTACTTTCTCTGAAGTCATGATTGTATTGCTTGATCAACAGCTCTTCTAATTTAATAGTAGATATTTGATTGACAACAGCGGCAAGGTGGTTCTTCTGGCTCCTGCTTTCGTTGTTCCTTCTCAAAGAGCCATAGATAACCTATCCATGTTGGGTTTTCAGAGCAAATGGTCCATCCCTTGGCTCCTCACAGTCTGTATAGGTTCCAATGCCTTCAAAGCATTCGTTCCGATAAGTAGGTCAATTCCAGAATTTATTTTAGGAATCTTGACATCCTTCAAGTATGGCCAAGGTTTCAAGTCCTCATGTCTGGGCATATATTGATGACAAATAAGATGCGTTTACACATGAGACAAATGGTCTCATGTGTAAACCCAACAGATATTTGTATAAAATTGTCTTCATCAAGGGGGTGGAAGATTGCAACCTTCACGTGGTCCGCCCTGTTTCGACGAATGCAATCAACCCGGCATGCACAATCAAATAAGATCAAATAGAACAAGTTGTCCTCCAACTTTAGGCTGTGCAAGCCAAAGGCAAGAAGAAGAAGTCTTCGTCAAGGCTAAATAATTCCATACTTGTAATGTAATGATTAATGTACTCTTTTTCTCCATTCATGGGACGCAATAGAATTTTAACCTTTCCTCCTATAATGTCCAGCCTTCTCATCAAACTTTCGTAGAAAAGGTAGCCGAACTTCCATGATCCAAAAATGCATATGTTTGCGTCACTGTATTTTCATCTTGCTATTCCTTACCTGTACTGGTAAGATAAATAAAATACAGGTTTCTACCCCGGCCCCAATATGGGCAGTTACCTGAGGTGAGGTAACAGTGTCACCCGTAGCTGGCTTCGCCTCCTGTACTCCTTGTCAACATAATTGTATAAGGAGTAAGAGTGTTGTAAAAACAAGCCTGAAGGCTTTGTGTCTCAATGCGAGGAGCATTCGTAATAAGGTGGATGAGTTGAAGGTGCAGATAGCGATTAATGACTATGCTATAGTTGGAATCACGGAGACTTGGCTCCAGGATGACCAAGGCTGGGAGCTGAACATCCAGGGATATTCAATATTCAGGAGGGATAGACGAAAAGGAAAAGGAGGTGGGGTAGCGTTGCTGGTGAGAGAGGAGATTAATGCAATAGAAAGGAAGGACATTAGCGTGGAGGATGTGGAATCGATATGGGTAGAGCTGCGAAACTCTAAGGGGCAGAAAACGCTAGTGGGAACTGTGTACAGGCCACCTAACAGTAGTATTGGAGTTGGGGATGGCATCAAACAGGAAATTAGAAATGCGTGCAACAAGGGTAACACGGTTATAATGGGTGACTTCAATCTGCATGTAGATTGGGTGAATCAAATTGGCAGGGGTGCTGAGGAAGAGGATTTCCTGGAATGTATGCGGGATAGTTTTCTCAACCAACATGTGGAGGAACCAACGAGAGAGCAGGCTATTCTAGACTGGGTATTGAGTAATGAGGAAGGGTTAGTTAGCAGTCTTGTTGTGCGTGGCCCCTTGGGCAAGAGTGACCATAATATGGTTGAGTTCTTCATTAGGATGGAGAGTGACAAAATTAAGTCAGAAACAAGGGTTCTGAACTTGAACAAAGGTAACTTTGAAGGTATGAGATGTGAATTGGCCAAGATAGACTGGCAGGTGATTCTTAAAGGGTTGACAGTGGATGTGCAATGGAAGGTATTTAAAGACTGCATGGATGAAGTACAAAAGTTGTTCATACCAGTTTGGCAAAAGAATAAATCGGGGAAGGTGGTGCATCCATGGATAACAAGGGAAATCAGGGATAGTATAAAAACAAAAGATGAGGCATACAAATTTGCCAGAAAAAGCAGCCTACCGGAGGACTGGGAGAAATTCAGAATCCAGCAGAGGAGGACAAAGGGCTTAATTAGGAAAGGGAAAATAGATTATGAAAGGAAACTGGCAGGGAACATAAAAACTGACTGCAAAAGTTTTTATAGATATGTAAAGAGAAAGAGACTAGTTAAAACAAATGTTGGTCCCTTGCAGTCAGAAACAGGTGAATTGATCATGGGGAACAAGGACATGGCAGACCAATTGAATAACTACTTTGGTTCTGTCTTCACTAAGGAAGACATAAATAATCTGCCGGAAATAGCAGTGGAACGGGGGTCAAATAAGATGGAGGAACTGAGTGAAATCCAGGTTAGCCGGGAGGTGGTGTTGGGTAAATTGAACGGATTGAAGGCCGATAAATCCCCAGGGCCAGATAGTCTGCATCCCAGAGTACTCAAGGAGGTAGCCACAGAAATAGTGGATGCATTAGTGATAATTTTTCAAAATTCCTTAGATTCTGGAGTAGTTCCTGAGGATTGGAGGGTAGCTAATGTAACCCCACTTTTTAAAAAAGGAGGGAGAGAGAAAGCGGGGAATTACAGACCAGTTAGTCTAACATCGGTAGTGGGGAAACTGCTAGAGTCAGTTATTAAAGATGGGATAGCAGCGCATTTGGAAAGTGGTGAAATCATTGGACAAAGTCAGCATGGATTTACGAAAGGTAAATCATGTCTGACAAATCTGATAGAATTTTTCGAGGATGTAACTAGTAGAGTGGATAAGGGAGAACCAGTGGATGTGTTATATCTAGACTTTCAGAAGGCTTTCGACAAGGTCCCGCATAAGAGATTAGCATACAAACTTAAAGCACACGGTATTGGGGGTTCAGTATTGATGTGGATAGAGAACTGGCTAGCAGACAGGAGGCAAAGGGTAGGAGTAAACGGGTCCTTTTCAGAATGGCAGGCAGTGACTAGTGGGGTGCCGCAAGGCTCAGTGCTGGGACCCCAGCTATTTACAATATATATTAATGATTTGGACGAGGGAATTCAATGCAACATCTCCAAATTTGCAGATGATACCAAGCTGGGGGGTATAGTTAGGTGTGAGGAGGATGCTTGGAGGCTGCAGGGTGATTTGGATAGGCTGAGTGAATGGGCAGATGGATGGCAGATGCAGTACAATGTGGATAAATGTGAGGTTATCCACTTTGGTGGCAAAAACATGAGGGTAGACTATTATCTGAATGGTGGCAGATTAGGTAAGGGGAAGATGCAACGAGACCTGGGTGTCATGGTACACCAGTCATTGAAAGTAGGCATGCAGGTGCAGCAGGCAGTGAAGAAAGCAAATGGTATGTTAGCATTCATAGCGAAAGGATTTGAGTATAGGAGCAGGGAGGTTCTACTGCAGTTGTACAGGGTTTTGGAGAGGCCACACCTGGAGTACTGCGTACAGTTTTGGTCTCCAAATCTGAGGAAAGACATCCTTGCCATAGAGGGGGTACGGAGAAGATTCACCAGACTGATTCCTGGGATGTCAGGACTTTCATATGAGGAAAGATTGGATAGACTCGGTTTGTACTCGATGGAATTTAGAAGATTGAGGGGGGATCTTATAGAAACCTACAAAATTCTTAAGGGGTTGGACAAGCTAGATGCTGGAAGATTTTTCCCGATGTTGGGGGAGTCCAGAACAAGGGGTCACAGTCTAAGGATAAGGGGGAATTCCTTTAGGACCGAAATGAGGAAAACATTCTTTACACAGAGAGTGGTGAGTCTCTGGAATTCTCTGCCACAGAAGGTAGTTGAGGCCAGTTCATTGGCTATATTTAAGAGGGCGTTAGATGTGGCACTTGTGGCTAAAGGGATCAGGGGGTATGGAGAGAAGGCAGGTACGGGATACTGAGTTGGATGATCAGCCATGATCACATTGAATGGCGGTGCAGGCTCGAAGGGCCGAATGGCCTACTCCTGCACCTATTTTCTATGTTTCTATGTACTAATTGCTCTGGCTTCTTTTCTGTCTTCGGTTCAGTGTGAAGTAATCCAGGATGATCCTGTTTACACTCATTGCAAGTCATATGACTCGTGCGGTCTTTACCCATGTGTCCTTTTTTCAAACATCCAAAACAGGTCCACTTCTCCTTTAAGAAGTTCATCTTTTCTTTTTATTCCTTCTTAATTTTAGGCACCACTTTATTGGGTGAACAGCTCTATCACACCACAAACAAAACCCTTGTAGCTTTTACTTTCTTTTCTCCTTTTGTTTTTGCAGGTATTGCAGCAGTAGCAATTACAAGTGTTGCACTGCTTCCCTTAGGTCCTGGTCTTCCTTTTGTTTTAATAAAGGTAGAACCTTTGACGTTCGCTGATTTTGGATCTTGAATATTCCCATGGCGCAGACTTGACATAAATCATACTTCCCTGGCTAGGAAATTCACCGGATCAGGAAACATGGCTTCTCGGTTTTCATCTTCCTGTATCTGGCCTGCATGATCTCTCCAGTTTTCTTGAAGTCTGAAGGGCAGTTTAAGAATAATAGACTGCATATTACCAACAACATTCAATTCATCCACGAGGTTGGGTTTGCTCATCGAGTTACAACACCTTCTAAGAAACATTGCAAACTTGTGCAATGCCTCCACATCTTCCGCCTTGATAACTGACCAGACAAAGGCCTTCTTCATGTAAGCATTAACCATTATCTGTTCATTACCAAAACATTCTTTGAGCAACTCTCTTCGCTTTAGATATCCTTCTTCTGCAGGCAAATGTAGACAACTAGTAACAAGCTGTTTTGCACGTCCGCCTGTGTATTGTTCAAGAAAGTTTAAGCGATCTCCCAGATTAGTAGTTTTCATTTCCACACATTCTTGGAACCATTTTATGAAAGTTTCATAATGCAAAGGATCACCGTCATATCTGGGAATTTACTTTGGAGGTAAGGTGGAAAGGATATTTTGTTGAGCTATGATCACTGATTTTCGTTTGATTCTTCATCAATTCAAATAATTCATTTTGAGATCTCTGATTGAGGCACAAATGTATACTGTCTTGGGTCTTGCTTCGTCATGAGCGCCTGGCTAGTTGTTTGTCCATGTCTGGGTACAAATGATTGATAGGCAGCTTGAACCTGTATATCAGGCCTCTGAAAAGGATACTGAATTGGTGGTTTGTTACGAGCCTCAACAGTTATTTGCTTCGGTCTAGCACCCGGTTGCTGAGATAAAGTTTTGTCACCCATCCACTGGCTATGCGCATGTTATGAGTCAAGAGAACAGATATTCTCTGGCTGTTGATTTGATTCAGCTGTTGATTTCAGCTTAGCAGCTCCTTCTTGGGCCAAGGAACTCTTCTTCTGAGTTACTCTCGAGCCGCATCTTGAACCTTCCAGCATCTCCTTCTTTGTCTTGGCAACTGCCAACTTCATGGCTAATTCAGGCTGCTCTTTCTATCTATCCTATTCTTTGGTCCTCAGCGGCTCCTCTTCAACTGCCTTTCTTATTCCTCAGCGGCTCTCTTCAACTGTCTTGTTCTTCAGCCTCTCTCTCCAGCTGTTCTTCTTGTTCCTCAATCTCATATTTTTTCTCCAAGGCGGTAGTTTTGTGCAAGAGAACAGCCACTTCAACTTCAGCTTTCATACGAGCAGAAACCCTTATAAACGAACTGACTACAGAACCAGATTTGTGTCCTGATCTTTGTGTTGAGGCGTTCGAGGCACTATCTTGGGGTCTAATTTCATCTCCCATTTTAACACCTTGTTGCTTAACTTCTCCCAATGCAGAGCGCAATGTTTGTGCTGCAGCAACCGACAACCACTTTTCAGCTTCTTCCATGAAACCATCGAAAATATTAGTCTTCTCTTGAAACCACTGAGTTTGCCTTCCATGTTCATCCTCAGGAGTTGTAAACTCCATATTGAGTTTTGCTTTTCTCCAACCTCACGGTAGAGGTTGAGTAATTGATCAAAATTAGATTGCACTTTGTTCGCATTCTCCTTTGAGTTGACTAGTTCCTTCTGGTGTTCAACTGACTTAATGATCTTCTTCCATAACTTGTTTCTCTCCTGCTAGCATCTTTCCAGGTGAGCTGCTTCTCCTTTCCCGGTTCTGGTGATAATTATTTTTTCACGTCCTCTGGATCCTGACTCCACACTTCCCTCTGGTGGCGCTCCTTCTCCTGGCTTACCTGCTCCTTCTTGCTCCATGAATTAAACAGGTCTTTGGTAGACTGCCAAATCTGTTAGCAAGACAAGCAGGAAGGCCTTCAATCTGCTTCAGTCTTGTAGCTGATTCTTATTGTAAACATCCCATTATTTTCGAAGTGCAGAGCTAATTTATCTTGAAAGAATGTGAATGCATCTCAACTCCAAAACATCTCAAGTCCAAGTAACTGGCTTTATCCAGGCTGGCTAGCTTCTTCTTCTCTTCTTTCGTGTGGTGTGCACAGCCTAAAGTTGTAGGACAACTTGTTCTATTTGATTTTCTGTGTGTGCATGTCGAGTGATTGCATTAGTCGAAAGAGGGCGGACCATGTGAAGGTTGCAATCTTCCACCCCAGTCAGGCTAGCAAACGAGCTTCTTGGCTGCTTTCCAGAACATTAGCAGTACGTTTGCCCTTTTTTTTTAAATCACTTTAACATGCAACAAATCAGTCGAACTTTTCACAGCAGCTCGTTAAGAAGCTGTTCGAATTAAAGTGTTCCAGCTTTCAAATTTACAACATAGAACGCTGTTCGTTACTCACGATTGCTCAATCAGTAAAGTTTTCAATATTCAGATAAATCGAGTAGCTGTGTTGATTACAGTACCAGCGGGTAGGCTCTAAACCGGGTCAAGCTATAACATCTGGCAGAGATTTAGCTTCTTCAGTTCCTCTACTATGGAGCCAGTTCTTCAGTTCTACTTCTATGGAACCAGTTCTTCCGGCAGTAATGTCTCACAGAGATCCAGCACCAATCTCCTGTCCCTCTTCTATGGGACCAATCTTCTACCTCCTGGTAGTAAGGTTGTTTTCGACTCTAATGTAGTGACAGTCTTTACGACGTCTCAAGGATTTAGTCCTCGATAGTCACTAATGTGCTGACTATGGATCAATAGGTAATCTTAGAGACATTCAAAGCCATCGAAAGATAAGTATTCAAGAAACAGTCTCTTGATGAATAGTTTCTTTATTGTAGTAGTACAAAACAGCAAAATCGCTCTGCAAACTTCTTGTGTAAGTATATCGTCTTCCAGCATACATCAGTTTCAATTATACTCATGATCATGTTGGGATCATGCTCGTGTTCATGCTCAAAAAATATGTTCCCCTAGTCTTCGCCAAACTAAAACATCTGGGCGTTTGCACATCTGCAGTTTTCTTAAAAAGGAGAACATTAACACATACTTTACTAAAGCTATCAAAAAAGACTGAAAAGACAGGCAGACCGTTGGCGTTGCTGCCATCGCTGACGGTGCCACCCCGTTGGAATATATAGCAATAGAAGCATAGATACACTGCATTATGGGAAATATTTCCCCCACATGCAGAGGGAACAAACCGAGCCTATCCAATCTTTCCTGTGCTATGACAGTCCAGACAATACCCTCGCAAATCTCACCTACGCCCTCCCTCGTGCAACCTCCTCCTACTTAAAGTATAGCGACCAGCAATGCAACCAATATTCCAGTTTTGGCCATAATAATGATTCAGTTGGGCGAAATATAGTGGATGAAATGTTAGCCCCTATAGGTAGTTTTCACAGCAGTCGGGTCACAATCCATGACCCGTACTGTTGCTGCCTAACTCCAACTGGAGGACACGCGGTGAACTGCAGGTAAGCACTGACCATTATTTCCAGCGTAGCGGGCCCGTTAAAACCCGCCGAAATTGTCAAATTTTGCGCTGTAAATAATTATGGAAATCGGGATAAGCGTGAGAGACATTTAGCCTACTTCAGAATTCCAAAAGTGAGGAGAAATGACGGTAGATAGAAGCGAAAGCTGAAGGGACAACAACAGCCAGAGTGCTTGGCGAACTGGCCGTCTGCTCACTGCATTTCATCAACTAAGGCATTATTTGTGTTTTTTCATGATTCCTTTGGCATCTAAAAAGTTTCAGAAGTAGTAAATCTGGCTGTACAATTTTAAAATCGCCCATGGTTCTCGTGGGTTTTTACATACAAAATGAAAACGCCTCTGAAGCAAGATTTACAGCCAGATTTATCACTTCTGAGACTTTTTAGATAACAAAGGAATCAAGAAAGAACACAAACATTGCCTTACTGTTGATGAAATGCAGTGAGCAAACGCGATCATTCCCAATATTTTCAATTCCGATATCTGCACGGCCAATGTTCGCCAAGCACTTTAGCTGTTGCTGTCCCTTCAATTGGCTTCACTTTTGGAATTCTGAAGTTGGGTACATGTCTCTCACGCTTACCCCGACTTCCACATTTTTTTACAGCGGAAAAATTCAACATTTTGGCGGTTTTTAACCGGTAGGAAAGTACGCGTTTCTTGCATTAATAACATGTACCGTAAGTTACGGATGTCCTCCAGATTTGATTAAGCGGCCCCGTGCGTCAAACCCCATGACCCAGTGACCTTACGTGCAACCCCCCTATACAAATTTGCATCTGCCACGCACTTCCCGGTGTGTGGTGGAGAACAAATCTCCCGCAACTTACCTACACAAGCATTGGAAAGTAAAATAAAGTAATAGAAAACTAAGTATGAGTATAAATAGGATAGACACAGAATGCTGGGACAACTCAGCAGGTTAGGCAATAACTCTGGAGGTCGTTGACGTTTCCAGTCGGAACCCTTCTTCAGACCGTTCTTCATACTCATCAGGGAGTATAACTAGATCCTTGAAGGGCAGCAGGAATTTGATGGCCTAATGGTCCCATTCCTATGATGTGTGAATCTATAACTCCATTGGCACTAAAAGCTTGAAACAAACTTCAATTGTTTTTTAATGAAAAAATCACGAACAAGCAATGCGCAACACTGGCCTCAGGCCTATTACAACGGCTTTGAACCGCAAAATCATAACACTGGATCTCACCTATATTTCCAGAAGAGTGGCACACTGGCGCAGCTGATGGAACAAAAGATGTGCGAATGTTGATTGCCCTCTGTAAATTGCCCCTCGTGTATCGGAAGATACATCGGGATAATCTAACTAGTGCGAACGGGGTGGGAGATGATCGGCGTGGTCTGGGTGCGCAGATATGTCTGTTGACATTTTCTGTTCCTAAATTAAACTACAGTGGAACTGTGAATGTTTCTGATAATAATTTTAAAGCCATGATCTAGTGAAGTAAAAATGTATTCAAGGATAACTGAGAACTCTCTTCCACAGAAGGTAGTTGTGGCCAGTTCATTGGCTATATTTAAGAGGGAGTTAGATGTGGCCCTTGTGGCTTAAGGGATCAGGGGGTATGGAGAGAAGGCAGGTACAGGATACTGAGTTGGATGATCAGCCATGATCATATTGAATGGCGGTGAAGGCTCGAAAGGCTGAATGGCCTACACCTGCACCTATTTTCTATGTTTCTATGTTTCTAACTGTCTTGAATGAATGGCCGTGCCCGCAGTTGTGTACGTGGCACAACCTAGTGTTTGCATGACGACTTCGGTTCTAGCCTGAGAGTTGAATTACACAAATCAATTAACATTTGCCACTGATTTACTAAACCACAAAAAAAACGTGTCACTTTCCTGGGCTATGAAGGTTGACCAGTGACATCCACCACACAAGAACCGCTCTCCGTGTAGTTACAGATCAACCATTATCAACGATGGGCGAGTGATAGACGCCGTTACGCGCCCGTCGTCACCAAAGAATCCTGCCACGCCACGCCACGCCACGCCACGACACGCCTCAAACTGGTTCAGTACACATACTCGTAAAGGATTCAAACTCTGCTTCTCCGGCTCTCTGACCCAGCACACGGGACACCGCAGAAGATGACAAACACACTTTTCTTCGTTTTGGGATTATTGTTGCTGTCTCAGCCATTGGTAGACGGAGGTGAGTTACTTTTCAAGGATGGTAGATATCGTTGGACGAGGGTATTTCTAAAACTGGTCTCTTCTCCGGTTAGCCTTTTCAATATTTAAGCGATGATAGGATCGTACTGGAAAGTAACTTTGAAGATGACATCGCAGACGTGCGTCGCGTCCACCCGATTCTTAGGTGTTGCAAAAGGACTGAGTGCACGGGGAAAGCAGGAAGTAAACATTTAATCCTGTCCCATATACGCGAGCAACCCCCCCCCCCCCCCCCCCCCCCAACCCTAACCCCCCGGCACGCGCGCACACACACACACACACACTGACAGAAACAGTGAATTACATCTGGACCTCCTGTTCCATTCCCCACTCTCACTGCAGCCGATTCACAGCTGTTTAGATATCGGTCCAAAGATAGATTTACGGTTATCATGGATAAACCAAGATACCGTAAAAAGAAACACGTTGTGTTTTGCATGATTTCCAAACAGGTCAGAAGTAACACCCTCAGATGCAACCAGGGGTACGTTACAGCGCGCAGAATACGGTTCTCAGAATTGTTGTACATTGTAGCGCATCAGTTCTTTAGAAAGTGTATAGATTCCTGAATGTGGTAGAGGTCAATTGAACAGTACCCTAGCTGAGGGAGGTACCATTCAGAAGCCTGATGAAGAAGCTGTTCCTCAGTCTGGCGGTGCGTGTCTTCAAGCGTTTGTACATTTTATCGGAGCAGATAGAAGAAGGAACAACCGTGGTGGGCCAAGTCTTGTTTAATGTTAACTGCTTTTCCGAGGGAGCGTGGTGTGCAGCTGGAGTCAACGGTGAGGTCTGGTCTGTGTGCTTGACTCGACCACATCCACAACTCGGCAATTTCTTGGGCAGGGCTATTGACACGATGGTTTAGTTTCTGTGGTGCATCTGAATAAGTTTATTAGTGTCACTGGAGAGATGCCGGATTCTCTCAGTCACCCCATGGGGTTGGCGAGGCTTCTTGAGTGTCACATCAACGTGGTCAGTCGACGACAGATCATTGGTAAATGACCAAATGAAGATAGACACAAAAAGCTGGAGCAACACGGCGAGTTGGAAGGCATCTCTGGAGAAAAGGGACAGGTGAAGTTTTGGGCCGAAACCCTATGTCTGAAGAAGGGTCTCGACTAGAATCGTCTCCGATTCCTTTTCTCCAGATGCTGTTTGACCCGTTGAGTTACTCCAGTTGTTGTGTCGGTCTTGGTTTGGCGTTGATATTACCAACGATCTGTCGTCGACGAACCACCTTGCTTCCTCAAGTTAACAACCAGCATATTCATCTTACAGATATGAAGGAAGAGGTTATTGTCCGCTATCTCCTTCCTGCGCTCCGTTCGTAATTCGGCCAATCAGAGTGTTGTCTGCAAATGTGTAGAAGGAATTAGAACAGACCTCAGCTGCATTGCCGTGAGTTTAGAGGGAGTGGAGTGAACGTGAAGGTGTGGGGCACCGGAGTTGTTGCCACCTAGTCACACTGACTGAAATCCGCGGGTAACAGATTTCAGTATTTTGTGCAGGACACAGTGGATTTATTCGTAGTTTCCTCAGTTTTTAGGTGAATTTGGATGGGGTTATGGTATTGAAGGCAGAACTATTTGATCTATAATTGATGAACACGTAGGAATCCTTGATGGCAGGACTATTGTCGAATGTTAGGGGCCGTAGTCGGCTAACTCGTAGGGGTTTTGTGCCAGTCAGACAGCTCCTTCTGTTCAGCAGATGCAATAGTAAGCAAACAGCCGTGCGCCAAGGCTGGCTGAGATACTGCAGTCAACGTGTACCATAACCTGTTCCGCGAAACACTTGGTGGTCGATGGCAGAACCTCAGGACTGTAGTATATAAGGTAGCAATGTTACAAAATTTTGAGATTTAAAAAATCAAGTCTGCAATTTATCCCATCAGATAAAGCATAAAAAGAAGTTTAATTTGACACCTAATTTACTTTCATATCTTCAGTATTAAGAAAGTTGTGGCCATTTTCATACTCGGAAATGAGCATCTTGCTTCCCATTGCCTTTCAATTGACTTAACTCAAAAGCTGTGATCTGGAAAAGTTAAAAGCCCATAACTTTTTTAAAAATGAAGAGAACTCAATGAAATTTTCAGTTATTATAGAATGAAGCATTCTGAAACAAATATGAACCAATCTTACTTGGATGACCTGAAATTAAAGCATATAATTAGTTAGTTATCTAATTGTAGCTAATTACAAAATTCAATGAGTAGATCTAAACATCTATCCATTTCTTAAGAAAATATAAACTTTTTTAAAATTGCCTAAGTGTCCAAACAACATTCACACAATAATCCACAATATAACATAATTTTTAAATCTCATTTTCATGAATTTCTGGGCCAAATGGAAGGAATTTAGTGTTTGATTCCTGTAAATTAATGGCCATTTAAATCAACTAGCGAGTGGTTTTTAGTGGAATGCGGTGGATTGGAACGTTGCGGTTAGCGGTGAAGTCGGGAGGAAAAATACAGTTGGTTCATACATTTTTTGGGATCCCATTTCTCACCATAAAAATATTATTAAAGCCTCCCGAAAAACCAACTTTTAATATAAAAATAAACTATTTACCTTTTCTTCTCCCCTACGCAAAATCCTTCCGGCACTGGTATTATATGGTTACACAAAAAGCTGGAGAAACTCAGCGGGTGCAGCAGCATCTAAGGAGTGGAGGAGATAGGCGACGTTTCGGGTCGAGACCCTTCTTCAGACTGAAGAAGGGTCTCGACCCGAAACGTCGCCTATCTCCTCCACTCCTTAGATGCTGCTGCACCCGCTGAGTTTCTCCAGCTTTTTGTGTAACCCTCGATTCTCCAGCATCTGCAGTTCCTTCTTTAACACTGGTATTATATGCCATTTTAACGTGAGATATGACCTCAAAATATAGTGAGAGGTTGAAAGAGTTATCGAATACATGTGCCAGCTGATCCGCATAGGCCATGAATGCGCGGCTAGGGACTCCAGTGGCTCTCTGCGGATTCCCTCTCAAGGAAGCCAACGTATGTCTGCCTCAGCAACCGTTGACACATGCGCACCGGAAACTGGCGGTGGGTGGAATTGCAATACCCATCTTATTTTTAAAGAGGGTAGAGAATGCAATGAGATCATCAGTGAGACACTGATTGTTGATACTGCCCGCTTTCGCTTTGTGGCCCCTTATAGCCTTGATGTACTAGTGTAAGTTTTCCCAGTTAGCCGCGAAGCGACAGTTTTGTCTGGAATTTCCTCCGGCTTAAACACTGCAAAGTTCCAAAATGCATTTATTGTACCGATTGGGCTGGGCCGACTTGAATGCTGCAGACTTGTACTTCACCTCTGACTGGTTTCATCTGGGGTTTCCGATTGGGGAATGCACGTATTGTCTTCTTGGGACAGAGAAGGCTTTCGCCGAAGTTTATAGTGAAAGATACGTTTTCCACATATAGCAACGTTTGCAGCGGTATTGTCAGTAGATTTTTAGTTTAGTTTAGTTCAAAGATGCTGCGCGTAAATTGGCCTTTCGGCCGCCGACTCCGCATCGATCAACAATCCCCGCACATTAACACTATCCTACACACACTGGGGAACATTTTAAATTTATACCAAGCCAATTAACCTACAAACCTGTACGTCTTTTGAGTGTGGGAGGATTCCAAAGATCTCTGGAAAAACCCACGTAGGTCATGGGGGGAATGTAGAAACTCCGCGAAGACAGTACCCGTAGTCAGGATGGAACCATGGACTCTAGCGCTGTAAGGACTCAACTCTATTGCTGCACCGCCGTGTATTGATTTCAAAATTCAGAGTAAGAAGAAGCGTCAAATGCCTCGTGCCATGTGAGCACATATTTCATAAATGCGGTTAAAATGCATTGCTTTGTGTTTAAAATTCAATATACCATCTCAGAGCGATGAAAATGATTTTAATAGACGTCTATATATACAGAGAGGTGACGGATGAGACATTGCTGTCCATTTTCCACACCTTAATGAGGACGGTCCCACCAACGTATTTTCCCATCTAATAAGGAAAGGAAACATTTTCTAACTGTCTTCTGAAGAACATTTTCTAACTTTCTTCGTTAATTAAAGGCTAAAGATCGTTAACGTTTTAATGATTACTGGTCATTGCTGTCCATTGCCAACTTTCTCTCGCATTGTACCATTAAATATCGTTTCATGCGGTGTAGCTCATAGTCCAACATTATGGCAATTCGCTTGTCTGCTTCCCTCTGCATCATAATAACTTCACAGTCTTTATCTACACGAATGGCAGGAACACAATGGCTGCATCACCGCTGCCTCTACTGCTCATAGCAAATAACGTAAATCGACCAGGCACCAGCGTGTGGCGTATCGCTAATTCTGTTTCCTCAACTGAACTGAAACATTCCTCCTTGGCCGCCGCTTCTCTGGCCGACCCATTTTAGGCAAGAGTAGCGACGGTGAAGGAGGAACGGGGGTTTCCCCTCTCCCATCACAGACGAGGCCCCCACTCGTGTCTCCTCTCCTCTCCCTCTGGAACCCGCAGCTCCGCCCTTGCTCCCGCGCTCCCTTGTCGCAACACAAACAGAGTCCCCCTAGTCCTTACCTTTCGCGTTGTCAGGTGTCGCATACAACACATGATCCTCCGGCATTCCCGACACCTCCAACGGGATCGCACCACTAGCCACATTTTCCCATTTCCACCTTCCGCAGAGACCATTTCCTCTCGCCACATCTCCGTCTATATCACTTGTTTCCCTTATCTCTAACCGGTCTGAGGATGGGTCTCGACCCGAAACTTCACCTAATCCTTCTCTTCCAACATGCTGCCTGTCCCACTGAGTTACTCCAGCTTTTTGTGCCTACCCATTTTGTATCACGTGAATTTAGGAGAGCAAGGGTGTAGCGCTTTGTGAAGCAGGGCCCAGCGTCGCGCAAAGTCCCGACAATTACCGCCCTGTTTTATCCCGCACCAACTGAACCCTCGTCAGAACTATCAACAAGTCAAATCCTCTACAATCACTGCCTTCTTTTTCCCAGCGCCAAGTGAAACCTATCAGCATTTTCAAAACCATGAGAAGGAACAGGTGGAGAAATGGGCTAGGATGTTCGTGTACCGAATGCCACAAAATGTTCTGGCCGCGTTCCAGTGATGTCTGTCTAATATCCTCTCCAAACGCTCCTAATGTTGATTTTGTTCCATGACCAGAGTCCAACTGCCAATTGAAACATGGAAACTGTCGCTGGCGCTGTAACCCATACCAGGTGAAGATTGGCGCATGTATTTCTGGGAGAATATGTTGTCAGCAAGTTTACAATGTATGAGACAGTCTCCAGGAGGACGTTCCATTCTTTGTGTCCGCACACGGGACACTGTAACAATTATATAAACAGCTGAACGAATAAATAAAACATGTTGCATGATCGCTTGCCTTCACTCCACGCACTTTTATTTTCGAAGATGTCTTCCCTAACAATTATTGTTAGGGGGAAACTGTCTATTGGATAAAAGGTGGCAATATTGGTGCGGAAATGCAAAAACTGCGGATGCCATGAATCCAAAAATCCACACACAATGTGCCATAGTAGGGAAGGAGTGACAAACTGAGGGATTGTAATGACGAAGTGACACACTCTGTGCAGTACTGATGTCGTGAACCATTGGGGGTAGTACTGATGTAGTGACACACTGTTGAGCAGTACTGATCGAGTGACACACTGTGATAATGTTAATGGGGTGAAACTTTGTTGGGTGGCCATTATGGAGGGACACACTGTGGGGCAGTACTGATGGGGTGACAATGGAGCAATACGGATGTACTCACACTCTGTTATGTGGTACTGATGGAGTAACACACTGTTGGATAGTACTGATGGAGGGAATCACACTGGCACAATTCTAGTGGAGTTCTACAATGTGGGATCATTTTGATGGAGTGACACACTGCTGGATAGAACTAATGGAGTGATACAGTATGATTTAGCACTGATGAAGAGACACACATAAGAGGCTCGTATAAATGGAGTGAGACACGTAAGTCGTATGGGAGTATAGTATATTTATATTCTTAGTGTTTGTAATACTTAAGACTTAATTATTATCCCCTGTATTTTAGCTTTTGTTTTGCATGTTTGGATTTAGCTTTTGCTCCGCATCTTTGGATTAGCTCTTGCTCTGCATGTAATTTATGTGCTTCTGTTTGTTTTTGTTAACCGTGTGCAGGCGTTTGGGTTCTTCTCTCGTAGTTAGTTCGGCAATTAGTGTAAATCAATGGTGACAGGTATATACGCATTGTAACTCTGTAACAAACCTAGCTGGACGAGCAAGATAGGGGGGGGGGGGGGGCACGATAAGATAATGCGGTTTAAATAAGGATGAATTGACAAATGGAAAATAATTGAGGTCGGAGGGCAGATGTGGATACAGGTAATTGGTTCATGATAAGGGAATGACTGCAAGTGATTGTTTATTGATGAGGGAATGTCTGCAAGTGATTGCGTGCCAGGGTGGGACATACAGAGTTAAACATGCCATAAAAAGAAGCAGCTCTTTATCTGAATTGGGCAGTCAAGCAATTCATTCTTTAATTGTCCTAGCCTTGATTTGTAAATAAAGGTTTGAACTTTTTGAAGAATTCTCCACGTCGCCTGACTTAATTTTGAGTATCGGTATCCAAAACAAAACTGGCGTTGCGAGCAGGGTCGGAAAGAGACCTGTTCGGTAAAGAAGGAACAGCGAAGGGCGTTTCCCAGCCTCTCAGTGGCTCCCAGGGACAACAGGACAGGTGTGGCCGCCCGCAAAAAGATAGGCAGTTTTCAGCTTCATTTGGACTAATAACCTGTTGTAAACAGGAAGCCACTGGGGACACAGTAGCGTCTAGGTGGTCAGAGGGCCTCTCCAATCCAAATAATCTGTCACTAAATTATTCTAAGAGAAGACCCGGAGGTTTACTCGAGAACACTGCGCAGTAGGGCAAGTGGAAAATAATTGATCTGAGAAAGTATATTCTGTGTGATGTGAATTAGACCCTGTTGATACTGCCCGAAAAAGAGAAAGGGGGCTGAACGGACAAGGCATTCTGCGGACACCGCCCTAGGTAGACAGGGGTCTGTACGGGCAGGGGAAGAATAGACCTCGTGGATACTGCCCTAAGAAGAGAAAGGGGGCTGAACCGACAAGGCATTCTGCCGTCACCGCCCAAGATGAATAGGGGTCTGTATGGCCAGAACATGTAAAGTCAGGGAGAATAGGGACTAATCAGGGAACATAAAATTGCAAAATTTTAAGGGCCAAGGCAGAGAAAGAAAGTGCTGATGAGAGTTCAGAAAACAAGCAAACAGTACTTGGGAACAAACCCAGTACTGGTCATTTTTCTGGAGTCCGCTTGTCTAGCATAGCGACCCTGTTTAAAGAAGAGGAGGATGAGGAACAAAGTTGGGAATAGTGTAGACCATCTCCCCCATATAATATCCCGTAGGGGAAGGCGCTAGCACCCCTACAGGGAAGGGCATCCCCAGACGAAACTGATAGCGACTTGGAGACTGAAAAGGCAGATGAGAAAGAAGATGGGAAGGGCTGAGGAAGAAGGAGTATTGAGTCCAGGAGTGAGAGAGTGAAACAATGCAGAGCACCAGAGGGAGAAACAGCAGACAAACCAGAAGCAAAAAACATGAGAACCAGGCTGCTCAAGACCTGTAAATCCCAGCAAACAGCCTGTACTTTTGCTTAAAACACTTGCCTTCGAACTTTGAATAGCTTTTGGCACAGAGCAGCGAGCTTCTCTCTGCTGAAGAGAAACGAAGACGAGGGCGTGTGGCTTTGTTTGTGGAGATTCAAGGTTGTGGGGTGCGGCAAGACCCTGAATGACAGGGAGTCTGACTAATCACAAACTGGATCAACATCCAATCACAGTGCCCAGGACCTTGACTGACAGGGACCTCGACCATCCCACTGTGAATTATGCCCGCCCATTCTTAGCATATTAATTATTTTTCATATTGACTCTCTCATTCCAACAAGACGACTTTCACAACTTAAAGACAACTATTGCCAAACTGCAAGCCTCAGTCTTCCCACTCTACCTGGCCATTATTAAGTACAATGCCAATATGCGTGGCCCGACAAAGCATTCGGGCCACTCAGGCGGGGTTAATGGTACTGAGGTAGCTATATTATTGGTTGCATGCATAAACCATCTACATCCTTCCCCTTAGAAAATCAAAACAGATTGGAAGTCATGATAACAGAATTAAACATAATCGCCATAACGAACAGGTGGCCTAATAATCCGACCCAAGTGCGTACGCATCTCTCCCCCTTCCCCGAAAGATGAGAATGAACAGGAGGCCGCAAAGCAGCTGGGGAACCGGAGAGGGGCTGCGGGGTGGGAGAAGCAGGAGAGTCAGAACCGCCAACACGAGCGGCAACAGGTGACCCGCGCAGAGGGGAACAGGGTGCGCGAGGTGGGGACCGAGGCATGCAGGGAACACTGGCTGGGACAGCAGCCGGCTGTTGTTATGAGAGAGGCGGGGCATAGGGGCCCGGAGGCTGCGGCTTCGGTTCGTTCACCGCAAGCAGGTGTTGACGGCTTCGACGGTAGATA
Organism: Raja brachyura; assembly: GCA_963514005.1. Next base: position 39,624,772 of record OY740808.1, read on the forward strand.
GTTCCTTCAAAGTCAACCAGGTATGAACGAGGTGCATCAGCCACCCCAACTATGGAGGCCAGACGGGAGTAACCACTGGCCGTTTGCAACCGAACAACCTGTCCAGGCAACAGAGGATCGAGTGGTCTGCACGAACGATCGTGGGAACGCCGCTGGCTGTCATGTTTCTCTTGAATGCGCCTCTGCACGGAGGCAGGCTCCAGCACCCGAGGTTGCAGCTGGCGCTGGGCAATCGGGATGGTAGATCTGGTAGTTCTGGACATCAGACGCTGAGCAGGGGACCCCATGGCCGGATCCCTGGAAACGTTCCTGAGGTTCAGGAGATCCAAATACAAATCAGAGTTAGACAGTCTCGCCTGTTCCATCAGAAGCTTGGCGCTGCGGACGGCCCGTTCAGCAAGGCCATTGCTCTGTGGGTACTCTGGGCTGCTGGTGAAATGCACAAAATTCCACTTGTCGGCAAAAACCTTGAACTCTCGGCTGGTGAACTGCCTTCCATTGTCAGTCTGCAACCGGACAGGAGACCCAAAGTTGGAGAAGTGTTTCCGCAGCTTCCGGATTACCATCTCCGACGTGAGGGATGTCAGCAAATCCACCTCGAAGTATGAGTTTTAAGTATGAGTCGACCAGGACAAGGTAGTGGTTACCATGCCACTCGAAGATGCCGGTAGCCAGCGAGGACCAGGCCAAGGCAGGAGCAGGTTGTTGCAGCAGGGGCTGTCGCTGCTGGTGTGGAGCAAGACTGTTGCACGTGGAGCAAGCAGAAACGCGGTCCCGGATATACTTGGCCATTCCAGGCTAGTAGAACTGGCACTGAGCGTGGGCGAGTGTTGCATCGACCCTAGGTTGTCCGCTATGGGCTGCGCAGTAGTAGAAATCAAACAGGGAGGACGGGACCACAACTTCATGTCCCTTAACAATAACGCCATTCTGTAGCACCAGTTCATCGCGAACCAGGAATCGCTTCGTGGGCCACCCCGATTTAATCACCACTGCAAGCCGCTGCAAAACTGGATCGGTAGCGGTGTGTTCGGCCAAAAGCTGCAGCTGCTTGGTGGCAACACCCAGCAATTGCAAGTCCTCTGTTTCGTAGGGGTGGCGAGCACAGGAGAGCCACGGGGCGCAGGATAGGGTGTCCGCAATGTGCATCTCGGTGCCCTTCTTATAGACAATATTGAAATCAAAGCGCTGGAGCTGCAGCATCATACGCTGCAGCCTGTCAGGGGCAGCATGAATCGGTTGGTTCAGGATTGTCACCAGTGGCTGGTGGTCGGTTTCGACCGTAAATCTGCTGCCAAACAGGAAGTCTCTGAACTTGGAGCAGGCAAACACCACCGCGAGCAGCTCCTTCTCGATCTGAGCGTACCGCTGCTCGGTGTCCGTCATGGTGCGGGAGGCATAGGATCAGGATGTAACGATCCATCGACGGACTGAAGGCAGGCCGCGCCCAGACCGAACTTGGAAGCGTCACAAGTGACGGTGATGGGGCGACTCGCATCAAAGAATCGCAATGTCGGAGTGTTAATCAGTTTCGACTTGAGACAGTCAAACACCTGCTGGTGCTGTGGGAGCCAGACCCAGGCGATATCCTTTTTTGTCAGCTGCCACAGGGTGCACACAGCTCACTGAGGTTTGGTATAAAGTTCCCAAGGTAATTCACCATGCCCAAGACGCGTTGCAGACCTGGCACGTCGGTGGGGGCTACCATCTCGGAGATGGCAGCTGCCTTCAAAGGGTCGGGTTTTAGTCCGTTAGAGGTGAAAGCATATCCAACATGCGTGACTTCTGACACACGAAACCCGCACTTCTTGGGGTTCAGCTTCAGGTTGGCCCGTCGCGCCCGATCCAGGACGCGGCGGAGGTTCAGGTCGTACTCAGCAATGTCCTTCCCATAGACCAGGATATCATCCACGATGATGGCACATGGCAGGCCTGAGAATATCTGCTCCATCGTTCGCTGGAACACCTCGCTAGCGTAATTGATGCCGAATGGCATTCGCAGGAACTTGAATCTGCCAAACAGTGTGGCGAAGATCGTCAGGTCAGAAGACGCTTCGTCCAATGGGATCTGCCAAAATGAGTTCTTGGCGTCTAGGACCGAAAAGACGGTGGCCTGAGCCGCCAATCTTCAACGGACCACATGGGGTAGTGGGGTCACCTGATGGCAAGGTTTAAGTCCTTCGGATTGATACACACACGTATTTCGTTCTTGTCTTTCTTTATCATGGCAACCATGGTGGAGATCCAATCGGTGGGCTTGCTAACCACTTCTAGCACCCCCATTTCGACCATGTTGTTGAACATCGCCTCGACCCTGTCTTTCATGGCGTGAGACACCCGGTGAGATGCGCGGACCATGGGCGTCACATTTGGGTCAATGGAAATACGGTAAGTCAGTGGTAACTTTCCCGGGTCATCGTTGAACAGGTCCTGGTATTCTGCTACTGGGTCAAACGACAGTTGCACTTTGTGGACCGTGCGGTCGAAGGACACCAGGCCAAGATCCTGGCACGCACGGTTGCCCAGTAGAGTCACACAGTCAGAGTTCAAAACGTTAAAAACCAGGTTTCACGTGGCCTTCTGCAGCACACAAGTTAAAGTGGCCCTCCCCACTGGCCTTAGAATCGCTCCTCCATAGGCATGCAGAGTTGAACGGTTGGCAACCAGGTGCTCATTAGTCCTTATCTTGTTGAAAAGTTTTATTGACAAAACATTCACTCACGCCCCTGTGTCCAACTTAGCGAGGAAGGTGAACCCATTGACAGTTATTGAGACACTGGGATCGATACGCTGGCCAGGTGCGTGGAGGAGGGTAAACATGCTCAACTCCTCTGCAGAACTAGGTGGTTCCTCCTTGTAGGAATCTGCAATTGGAGGCTGTGAGCCGCAGCAGTTATCAGAATGTGCCAGCCTGTTTAGATTAGGCACTGGAAGTCTGTACAGCTTTCCCACGGGAGCGACGGGCAGCAGAGAAGTGGTTTAACCTTTTACAAAAATTGCAGGCCTTACCATAGGCGGGGCATGTCAACAATCTGTGGTGCATGTAGTTACAGTTCAGGCACCTCTTGGGGGGCAATTTGCCAGGACCAGGGTTGGCACGTGGCAGAAAGGCAGTGTTTCCCATCTGAGGCTGTGGTCTCTTAAACCCAGCCAGGTTGATAGATTTAGTACCCGAATCACGGTGATCATCTGGCAGTTCAACGACCTCAGACATTCTGCAGGCATGCATAGCTTTGACTAACGTTAGATCTGAATCCGTTAGAAGCTCACAATGCAACTTCTGGTCACGCATGCCAGTAACTAAAATGTCTCTAGTGACCTGGTCAGTCATGTTACTGAAACAACACCACTGGGCCAAATGACGGTTGAGGACGAGGGAGGCTTTGACAGAGTCAGGTTCGGCATGATGCGCGACATTGACAAAGTGGGTGAAATCAAATTCAAATGTGGCCCAGTGCTCAGATATGTCAGCATCAAAGACAAGCTGTTTGGGCTTTCTGCAAGAAGACGCCATGACCAGAGAGGTTGAGTGCAAATAAACACAAAATCAAAAGTAATAAATAAAACCCGATAGACAGGAGACGCAGGTATCATCCCACTTCTGACACCATGTAAATAAGAAATTCACATACTCTTGAAGATACTCTTTAATGATAGCGCAGGGTATAACACACGTCAGCAAGCACTGGTTACATTCTTCTACTGAACTGTGCCCAGGGAGGGGAAAACGTTATGATTGATGTTAACTAAGGTGGGGTTAATGGTACTGAGGTAGCTATATTATTGTGTTAAAGAAGGAACTGCAGATGCTGGAGAATCGAGGGTTACACAAAAAGCTGGAGAAACTCAGCGGGTGCAGCAGCATCTAAGGAGTGAAGGAGATAGGCGACGTTTCGGGTCGAGACCCTTCTTCAGACTGAAGAAGGGTCTCGACCCGAAACGTCGCCTATCTCCTTCACTCCTTAGATGCTGCTGCACCCGCTGAGTTTCTCCAGCTTTTTGTGTAACCCTAGCTATATTATTGGTTGCATGCATAAACCATCTACAAAGAGGAATTCCCCATTGAGTTTAAAGCTACGAGTGAGATTACTGCCGGATTGGTGTCAATACTCATTTGGAGCACGCCTGCAAAAAATATAGAATGTATATTCATTATAACCAGCAGATATTTATTAATTACACTGAGGACGCACTATCGGCCCTAGGGGACCAGCATGATGCCACCAGTAAGATGACGTGGCAGAACAGGCAGGCCCTTGATTGGTTACTAGCAGAAAAAGGGTGTGTGTGTGTGTGTGTGTCCTGTTTGGGGAACACTGCTGCACCTTCATACCTAACAATGCTAGCCCGGAGAGGGTCCTTCACTAAAGCAACGGATAAGCTGAAGACTCTGAGAAAAGAGCTTAAGCAGAATGCGGGTTTTGGACATCAATTATTTGATTGGCTAGAAAATATGTTAGGAGGTTGTGGAGCATGTTTGGATAAGTTGGGGTGACTATTGGAGCTGCGCTGCTGGTAGTTACTGTTGTGCTATGTTGAGTTTTTCCCTGTCTCTCCTAGTAAGCACCACTGCAAAACAGCTCCCGTTGCTCCAGGAAAAAAGTGAATCTGGTCTCCTGGAGAAGCAGACCCCAATGACAGAATACCATGTGACAAGTAAAGCACACCAGAGGAACATTGAACAATAGCTTGTCAATGTAGCTGGGTCTTTTTTCTCGCTCCATTATAATGGGGGTGAGTTACACAGGAAACCAGAGAAGAACACATTACAAATATGATGATCCTGATTTGGGATCTAGTTGCAGTTTGATTCGCAACTCAGAGCTTACGTGGATTTTGAACAAGCAACAACAAAGAGAGGCAGGGAGAAGAACTGATTGGCTGAAGCCCGTGGGAAAGGTGAGTCAGCGGTGAGTCAGAAGGGGAAACAGTTGAAAACGAGTGCCAAAAAGCAGCCAGAATTAGGCCAGAGCTTACGTGGATTTTGAACAAGCAGCAACAAAGAGAGGCAGGGAGAAGAACTGATTGGCTGAAGCCCGTGGGAAAGGTGAGTAAGTCACAGGGGAAAAACAGTTTAAACCTGAGGAACATACCTGGAACATTTCTGACACTTCCCTACCATTTCTTGACCTCACTATCTCCATCGCAGGTGAAAGACTTCTGACCGACATCCACTATAAACCCACTGACTCCCATGGCTATCAGGGCTACACTTCTTCCCACCCTGCTTCCTGTAAGTACTCCATCCCCTACTCCCAATTCCTCCATCTATGCCGCATCTGCTCCCAGGATGAGGTGTTCCTCATCAGGGCATCGGAGATGTCCTAATTCTTCAGGGAACAGGGGTTCCACTCATCTACCAAAGATGAGGATCTCACCAGGGTCTCTTCGATACCCCGTAACACTGTTCTCTCTCCCCATTCATAACAAGGGCAGAGTCCCCCTAGTCCTCACCTTCCACCCTAACAGCCGTCACATACAACAAATTATCCTCTGTCATTGTTGCCGCGTCCAACATGACCTCACCATTCACCACATCTTCCCATCTCCTCCTCTGCCTGCTTTCCACAGAGACCACTCCCACCGTAACTCCCTGGTCAATTCGTCATTTCCCCACCCATACCACCCCCTCCCCGGGCACTTTCCCTTGCAACCACAATAAATGCTACACTTGTCCCTTTAACTCCCCCCTTGACTCCATTTAAGGACCCAAGCAGTCATTCCAGGTGTGACAGAGGTTCACCTGCACCTCCTCCAACCTCATCTATTGCATCTGCTGCTCTAGATGTCAGCTGATCTACATCGGTGAGACCATGCGTAAACTTGGCGATCGTTTCGCCGAACACCTCCGCTCGGTCCGCAATAACCAACCTGATCTCCCGGTGGCTCAGCACTTCAACTCCCCCTCCCATTCCGAATCTGACCTTTCTGTCCTGGATCTCCTCCATGGCCAGAGTGAGGACCACCGAACATTGGTGGAGCAACACCTCATATTTTGGTTGGGCAGTTTCTACCCCAGCGGCATAAACATTAACATCTCCAATTTCAGGTAGCCCTTACTGTCTCCTCCCCTTCTCAGCTCTCCCTCGGCCCTCTGGCTCCTCCTCTTCCTTTCTTCTTCCAATCTCCTCAAGGGCGAAGATGAACAGCCGGAAGTTGTAGTGCATGTCGGCACAAACGATGTTGGAAAGAAGGGGATGAATATTCTGCAGCGTGACTTTAGAGAGCTCGCAAAAATGCTGAAGAGCAGGACCTCCTCAGTGGTCATCTCCGGTTTGCTTCCAGTTCCTCATGCTGGCGAGAGCAGGGAGATACAGGACCTGAATGTGTGGCTGAGGAACTGGTGCAGGGGGCAGGGATTTAGATTGTTAGACCACTGGGATCTCTTTTGGAATAAGGGGGAACTGTACAAAAGGGACGGATTGCACCTTAACAGGTGGGGGACCAGCATTCTGGCAGGCAGGCTTGCCACTGCTACGCGGGTGGTTTTAAACTAAATGGGGGGGGGGATGTCAAATGAGATAGTCAAGGACAGAGTTAAAGGGAAAGGATTCCCCAGAATTAATGGGGAAGAAAGCTCACAGAGGGATAGGAGAGTATGGCCAAGTGTAATAGGGATCGATATGAAAGGTGAGATGAGTAAGGAATTAAAAGTATTGTATTTGAATGTGCAAAGTCAAATAAGTAAAGTAGATGTGCTTGAGGCTCAGTTAGAGGTTGGTAGATAAGACATTGTGGGGATTACCGAGACGTGGCTGCAGGAGGATCGGGTCTGGGAACTTAATATTCGGGGTTATACATCCTAAAGAAAGGGCAGAGGAGGGGGAGTAGCTCTGCTGGTGAGGGATGGAATTCAGTCCCTTGTGAAGGAAGACATAGGGACTCATGAGGTAGAGTCACTGTGGATTGAGTTGAGGAATTGCAAAGGCAAGAAGACACTAATTGGTGTTATCTACAGACCCCCAAATAGTAGCCCGGATGTAGGGTGTAAGTTGCAGCAGGAGTTAAAACGGGCATGTAACAAAGGTAATGCCACTGTGGTGATGGGGGATTTCAATATGTAGGTAGAGTAGGAAAACCAGGTTGGTTCAGGACCCCGAGAAAGAGAGTTTGTAGAATGCCTCCGAGATGGATTCTTAGAGCAGCTTGTAATGGAGCCGACCAGAGAAAATGCAATTCTGGATTTAGTGTTATCCAATGAACCAGATATGATAAGAGAACTCGTGGTAAAGGTAGTGTTTATAATATGATTAGTTTTAATCTGCAATTTGAGAAGGAGAAGGTTAAATCGGAAATGTCAGTTATGCAGTTAAACAAAGAGGACTATGAAGGCATGAGAGAGGAGCTGGCCAAGGTAGACTGGAAAGAGATCCAAGCAGGAATGACGGTGGAACAGCAATGGCAGGAATTTCTGGGCATAATCCGGAAGATGTAGAATCATTTCATTCCAAAAAGGAAGCAAGATTCTAAGGGGAATAGGAGGCAACAAGGGAAGTTAGGTATAGAATAAAACTAAAAGAAAATATGTATGTAAGGAGTAGCCGGAAGCCAGACGATTGGAAAACTTTCATAGGACAACAGAAGGAAACAAAACGGGCAATACGGGCTGAAAGATGAAGTACGAGGGGAAGCTGACCAGGAATGTAAAGAAGGACAGTAAAAGCTTCTTTAGATATGTTAATGGAAAAAGAGTAGCAGTCAAATGTGTGTCCCTTGAAGGCAGACACGGGTGAAATTCTTATGGGTAACAAGGAAATGGCAGATGAATTGAACAGGTACTACGGATCTGTCTTCACTAAGGAAGACAGAAACAATCTCCCAGAAGTACTGGAGGACAGAGGATCTAAGGGGGTTGAGGAACTGAAAGTAATTTTCGTTAGGCGAGAAATAGCATTGGGTAGACTAATGGGACTGAAGGATGATAAATCCCCTGGGCCTGATGGTCTGCATCCCAGGGTACTCGGGAGGTGGCTCTGGAAATAGTGGACGCATTGGTGATCATTTCCCAATGTTCAATAGATTCAGGATCAGTTTCTGTGGATTGGAGGATAGCTAATGTTATCCCACTTTTCAAGAAAGGAGCGAGAGAAAAAAACAGAGAATTACAGACCAGTTAGCCTGACTTTGGTGCTGGAGTCAATTATTAAAGAGGTAATAATGGGGCATCTGGATGGCTGTAAAATAATTAGTCCAAGTTAGCATGGATTTATGAAAGGAAAATCATGCTTGACTAATCTTTGAGAAAGAGAAGTTAGCATGGAGTGTATGGTAGCTGTACCTATTGAAGACAGGTACTCATCAAGTTTGAGTGGCAGCCGGGGCTGTGACTCCCACCCTGGGACTGAGGCTCAATGGGGAAGAGTGACGTCAGACACAGCCATAGTGGTGGGCGACTCCACAGTCAGAGGTGTGGAGCAGAGATTCTGCGCAGCAGGCGAGACTCCAGGGTAGTGTGCTGGTACCCTGGTGCCAGGGTCCAGGACGTCGGAGGGGTTGCACTGCATCCTCAAGGGGGAGGGGGAGCAGCAGGAGGTTGGCGTGCATGTTGGCGCAAACAATATAGGTAGAAAGAGGAAGGAGATTCTGCAACACGAGTTTACGGAATTGGGTAAAAGTCTCAAAAGCAGGACCATGCAGGATGGTGAGCTCAGGATTGTTTCCCCTACCTCGTGCTAGTAAAGGTAAGAACAGGAAGATTGGGGAAATTAATATGAGGAGTTCATGGATTTAGATTTCTGGATCATTGGGATCTCTTCTGGGGCAGGGGTGATCTGTAGAACTGGGGCAGGGGTGATCTGTAGAACTGGGGCAGGGGTGATCTGTAGAACTGGGGCAGGGGTAATCTTAACTGGAGCAGTACCAACATCCTGGTGGGCAGGTTTACTAATGCTGCACGGGAGAGTTTAATCTAGATTGTCAGGGGCGTGGAATCCCGTACAGGACAGAAGCATATGAGAAGCTAGAGGTTGGAATGGAGGGTGGTTTGGGAAAGGTTGGTGGACAGAATAGGCAGGTGAAAGGCGGAGAGCGATGAAGGTGGGTTGGTACTTTTTACATATTCTGCATGTATTTTAATGCAAAGGGCTTGATGGTTAATGCAGATGAGCTTAAGGCATGGATAGGTACGAGCGACTGGGAAGTTGTAGCCATGACTGAAACCTAGTTAAGGGAAGGGCAGGACTGGCAGCTCAATGTTCCGGGGTACAGCAGCTTCAGGAATGACAGGGATGAGGGAAAAATAGGAGGGGGGTTGCATTGTTGGTTAAGGAGGATGTTACGGCAGTGGTCAGAGGAGACAATACGGACGGCTCGTCTAGTGAGGCTATATGGGTGGAGCTGAAAACAAGGAAGGGATTGTTTCCAGAACAAGATTCCTGAATAGTCAACGGGAATTAGAAGCACAAATATGCCTGAGGACCATGCCACGGGCACTCTGGTCTGGCGATGCAGATACATGCTAGTTTGTATTTCGCCACGAATTGAAGGATGCGACGGCACAGCCTATACGCCATAACTTCTGACAAGGCAAAAGCAAGTGGCAGCTCAAGCGACACAGAAGCATTACTCCCTCTCGATCTCAATGCGTTCTATGCACACTTGGATAAGGAGAATACTGATGTGCCTTCCCAGGCCCCCAAAGCCCCTGATGGTATTATAATGCCAGTCGCTTAGGTCAGACAGAAGATCATTCATGAGGACGAACCATCGGAAAGAGCCTGGTTGTGATGGTGTAACTGGTTGTGTCTTAGACAATTGCGCAGAACAATTGGCTGCAGTTAGTCCTGACATCTTCAACCTCTCATTACTGCGGTCTGAAGTTCCCACCTGATTATAATGGTAACAGTGGGGGGTGCGATCTCGCTGGCTCCCCAGTTTGGACTGGTCCACTTGGACGATGAGAGCACACGTTTCAAACTATTGTTCATTGATGTTCAACACCATGATATCTCCAATCTTGTTATCAAGCTCAGGAAACACCCCAGTCTCTGCGCGCTCCTTTGTAAGTGTAGTATCGACATCCTCATTAACAGAATACAATCGGAATGAACTGACAATAACACTTATAACCATATAACCATTACAGCACGGAAACAGGCCCTCTCGGCCCTTCCAGTCCGTGCCGACCATTTATTTTCCCCTAGTCCCATCTACCTGCACTCAGACCATACCCCTCCATTCCCTTCCCACACTACCTATCCACTTTACTTTTAAATGTTAAAATCGATCCTGCCTCCACCACTTCTGCTGGAAGCTCATTCCACACAGCCACCACTCTCTGAGTAAAGAAGTTCCCCCTCATGTTACCTCTAAACTTCTGTCCCTTAATTCTCATGTCATGCCCTCTTGTTTGAATCTTCCCTACCCTCAATGGGAAAAGCTGATCCATGTCAACTCTGTCTATCCCTTTCATCATTTTAAAGACCTCAATCAAGTCCCCCCTTAACCTTCTGCGCTCCAAAGAATAAAGACCTAACTTGTTCAACCTTTCTCTGTAACTTAGTTGCTGGAACCCAGGCAACTTCTTCCTGGAGAACCATTAGCACAATGGCACCACAGGGCTATATTCTGAGTACATTGCTTTACTGTATCTATACCCAAGCCTGTTACCGGACACAGTTTCCACTCCATAGTTTAATTTGCCAATGTCACCACCATTGTGGAATAATGATGACAGAGGAAAGGACGGGGGATGATCGTCCGATTGAATGGTGCCAGAACAACAACCTTGCTCACAACGTTAGTAAAACCGAGCAGCTGTTTGTTGACTTGCAAGAGGAAGACTGAAGATCGACAGACCTGTCTTCATCGACGTGTCGTTGGTGGAGAGTGTCAACACTTCAAGTTCCTGAGTGTGCAAATCTCTGAAGATATTTCCACACCCAGCACCTTGATTCAATCAACGCCTCTATTTCCCCAAAACATTAAGGAGCTTCTGCATATCGATGTTACTCTCTTGAACCTCTTTAGATGTAGGATAGAGAGCATAGCGGTTGGTTGCATCACGGCCTGGTTCTTTACTCGAACGCCCAGGAACAAAGGTGATTACAGAGAGTAGTGGGGCATTATATGCACCATTTAACCTAAGCCACTGTGAGCAATGGCCTGTTCATTTAGTATTGTTCTTTATTTACATATATTTCTTTAATTTGTTGTAAATCTGTTTATATCACCATCCATATCTCTTGTTTCCCTTTCCTCTGACACTCAGTTTGAACAAGGGTCTCAACGCAAAACATCACCTATTCATTTTAGACAGAGATGCTGCATGTCCGGCTGAGTTACTCCAGCATTTTGTGTCTATTTTCGGCTTAAACCAGCATATGCAGTTCCTTCCTAAACATACTCTAAGACCCTCACGAAACGCATGCGCATGCTCTTACATTCAGGCATTCATGCAATGTCTCACAGACAAACAAACACACACAATCACACACACGCTCTCCCACATTCAACATCTTATTACCATACACATGCAATGACACACTGCCTATCGCAAACACATCCACATACTCTCACATTCGGACACACATTCAAATACACCAACACACACGCACGTGCTCACAAAAAACTCACACTGAAACACTCATACTCGCAACCACCAAACGCAGTCACTTGCTTAACACTCACGTTGTTACTCACAAACACATACTCTCACATGCTCGCACTCACGCACTCTCAAACTTACGTACTCACACTCACGCGCAGACTCACACTCGCATATTTAGACACCTTCTCACTGAGAAACCATCATATACATCCACTCATACCTTACAATCATTCGAACGCACATACCAACCAATATATACACTGTTATTCCCACATAGTCAAACCATTACAATCACATAGACGTGCACGCACTCACAGATTGCGTCTTAGACCCGGACACACTGTCACTAACACATACAGTGGCTTGCAAAAGTGTTCATACCCCTTGAACTTTTCCACATTTTGTCACATTACAATCACAAACGTAAATGCATTTTATTGGGATTTTATGTGATAGACCAACACAAAGTGGCGCATAATTGTGAAGTGGAAGCAAAATGATACATGGTTTTCATATTTTTTTACAAATAAAAAACTGAAAAGTGTGGCGTGTAAAAGTATTCAGCCCCCTTTACTCTGATACCCCTAAATAAAATCCAGTGTAACCAGTTGCCTTCAGAAGTCACGTAATTAGTAAATAGAGTCCACTTGTGTGTAATCTAATTTCAATATAAATACAGCTGTGCTGTGAAGGCCTCAGAGGTTTGTTAGAAAACATTAGTGAACAAACAGCATCATGAAGCCCAAGGAACACACCAGACAGGTCAGGGATAAAGTTGTGGAGAAGTTTAAAGCAGGGTTAGGTTATAAAAAAATATCCCAAGCTTTGAACATCTCACGGAGCACTGTTCAATCCATCATCCGAAAATGGAAAGAGTATGGCACAACAGCAAACCTACCAAGACATGGTCGTCCACCTAAACTGACAGGCCGGGCAAGGAGAGCATTGATCAGAGAAGCAGGCAAGAGGCCCATGGTAACTCTGGAGGAGCTGCAGAGATCCACAGCTCAGGTGGGAGAATCTGTCCACGGGCCAACTATTAGTCGTGCACTCCACAAATGGGGCCTTGATCGAAGAGTGGCAAGAAGAAAGCCATTGTTGAAACAAAGCCATAAGAAGTCCCGTTTGCAGTTTGCCACAAGCCATGTGGGGGACACACCAAACATGTGGAGGAAGGTGCTCTGGTCTGATGAGACCAAAATTGAAGTTTTTGGCCTAAATGCAAAACGCTATGTGTGACAGAAAACTAACACTGCACATCACCCTGAACACACCATCCCCACTGTGAAACATGGTGATGGTAGCATCATGCTGTGGGGATGCTTTTCTTCAGCAGGGACAGGGAAGCTGGTCAGAGTTGATGGGAAGATGGATGGAGCCAAATACAGGGCAATTTTGGAAGAAAGCCTGTTAGAGTCTGCAAAAGACTTGAGATTGGGGCGGAGGTTCACCTTCCAGCAGGACTACGACCCTAAACATACAGTCAGAGCTACAATGGAATGGTTTAGATCAAAGCATATTCATGTGTTAGAATGGCCCAGTCAAAGTCCAGACCTAAATCCAATTGAGAATCTCTGGCAAGACTTGAAAATTGCTGTTCACAGACGCTCTCCATCCAATCTGACTGAGTTTGAGCTATTTTGCAAAGAAGAATGGGCAAAAATGTCAGTCTCTAGATGTGCAAAGCTGGTAGATACATACCCCAAAAGTCTTGCAGCTGTAATTGCAGCGAAAGGTGGTTCTACAAAGTATTGACTCGGGGGGGCGGGGGCGGGGGGGGGGGGGGCTGAATACTTTTGCACGCCACACTTTTCAGTTTTTTATTTGTAATAAAATTTGGAAACCATGTATCATTTTCCTTCCACTTCACAATTATGCACCACTTTGTGTTGGTCTATCACATAAAATCTCAATAAAATACATTTACGTTTGTGGTTGTAACGTGACAAAATGTGGAAAAGTTCAAGGGGTATGAAAACTTTTGCAAGCTCACTCGTTTAGTTTAGTTCTAGTTTATTGTTGTAACGCCTTTTCGTATAGAATCAAAAGCTTGTTCGACCTGCTATGTCAGGTTGGCGGAGAGGCGGTGGAGGGCACGTATAAGAGCAGATGGAAAGAAAGAGAAAGTTTGTGTGGGAGAATATGAGGGCGGCGATAGTGAGTTAGGGAGGGGAGACAGAGGCATCATGACTGAGGTAACGAGCATCAGGAGAGTGAGAGAGTGATAATGAGGAAGGAGAGATGTGGATGAAGGATGGTGAAGGGAGTCCAAAATGAGAGCAGGTGGTGGATAGGGGAAAGGCGAGCGAAGAAGAGAAATGGCAAGAAAAACTCTCGGGGTGAGAAAGAGCGAGGGTGAAAGACAGGGGGAGAGAGCGAGATTGAGGGAAAGATAGAGGCAAAATGGGGTGGGCGGGATTGAAATAGGCGCGAGTGCAGGAAGAGAGGGAATGTGGAAAAGGGAAGTGGACAGCGAGCAATGAGAGATAGTGAGGGAAAGCCATGAAAGAAATGGGTTGAGTGGGGAGCCAAGAGAGAGCTATAGTCACGTATGGAGAAAGGGTGGAAAATAAATAAGGAAGTCGCTATGATGGCGGAACTAGGTTGGCTGGAAGAGATAGTAAGTACAGCGAGAGGGGGATGGTGAAAGAGAAAGGGAGGTGAGGAGAGAGATAGTGAAAAAGCGAGATATAAGGTGCGAGGGGGAAATAGGCAGTTAGAGATAGGGAATAGGTACGAGGGACAATGAGTGAACAAGATAGCGAATGAGAGATACAAGATACATTTATTTGTCACATGCACCAATTGATACAGTGAAATGTGTGGTCGCGATACAGCCATACAAATAAACAATAAAGAGCACAGAACACGATAGTCTTTAACACGGACATCTCCACACAGCGGAATCAAAGTTTCCCACTGTGAGGGAAGGCTCTAAAATTCAGTCATTCTCCTCTGTTGTCCTCCCGTGGTCAGGGGGCTGCCGAACCCCGCGCTGTCGCGCAACGGGCGGCCCGCTGTCCAGGCCCGCTCGGCGGGGTGATGGAAGTCCGACATCGGGACTGGATGACATCCTCAGCGGCTTGGACATCCAAATTGGCCGCCTCCTACCGGAGTCTGCGGCTCCCGAAGTCCACAAGCCGCGCTGGGCGGAGATTTTCAACGCTGACGGCCCACGGCAAAGGGTCCCAGGATGCTGCAATTTTGAAGTCGGAGCCGCCAGCGCTGGAAGCTCTACGAACCACAGCTCCGATGTTGAAGCAGCCGGACCATCACTCCGGAGCTTCAACGGCGATGCAGGTAAGCAATCGCCCGCTCCGTGATGTTTCCAGCGCCGCGCCGCCGCCGCTGCTGGAGGTCTGGTCCGTGTCCCCGGCAGGAGAGGCCGCTCCAATCCAGGTGGTAGGCCGCGAGCGGGGGGGGGGGGGGGGCGAGGACGCGACTCGGAGAACAGTCGCGTCCTCACCAGGAATTGACTGGGAAACGGTTTCCCACTTACCCTATCCCCCACCCCCACATAGAAAAGCTAAAGAAATCTCCAAAACTTTGAAAACTGACTACAAATCAAAAAAGGACAGAAAAACAGACAGACCGTAGGCAGAGGCTGCCATCAATGCAGCGCCCCTAGTGGTCCTAGTAGTGAGTGAGAGGGAGTAAGAGAGATAGGTGTGTGTAAGAGATGGGGTGGGAGGAACATGGGCAATGAGAGCAGGATGTGGGAAGGAGAGCTGATGGTGATGAGGGGGAGATTTGGGAGAGATAGGGAGAATAGAGATGGGGAGAGTGGAAGATTGGAATGGGTAGAGAGAGAGAAGTGAGACAGGGATCGTGTAAAGGAGAATGCAAAGGTGAAGAGAGGGGAGAGATATAGGGAAAATGGCGGGAGTGAGATTGATCGGAGGGGAAGGGGAATGGGAAGAGAGCGTGATTGACCTAGAAAGAGGCACAGCGAAGAAACATAGAGAGAGGGTGCGGAAGGAGAGACAGTTCAGAACGGGAGCAATGATGTGTGTGAGAGGGAAAGAGAGGATCAGGCTAGGTTAGTTTATTGTTGCATAGAAACGTACACACAGAAAAATAGGTGCAGGGGTAGCACCGCCATTCAATATGATCATGGCTGATCATCTAAAATCAGTACCCTGTTCCTGTTTTTCCACATGTCCCTTGGATCATTTAGCCCCAAGAGCTAAATCTAACTCTCTCTTGAAAACACCCAACTCAAACTCTCTTGAATTGGCCGCCATTGTCTTCTGTGGCTGATAATTCTACACATTCACAACTCTCGGGGTGAAAAAGTGTTTATTAATCTCAGTCCTAAATAGCCTGCCCCTTATTTTTACTCTGTGACCCCTGGTTCTGGACTCCCCCAACATCGGGAACACTTTTGCTGCTTCTAGCCTGTCCAGTACTTTATGAATTGATTATGTTTCTATAAGATTCACTCTCATCTTTCTAAGTCTCAGTGAATATAAGCTCAGTCAACCCATTCTTTATTCATATGTTAGTCCCCCATCCCGGTGAACCTACGCTGCACTCCTTCAATAGCAATAATGTCCTTCCTCAACTTAGGAGACCAAACTTTCACACAATATTCCAGGTGCGGTCTCACCAGGGCCCTGTACAACTCCAGTAGGACCTCCTTGCTCCTAAACTCAAATCTGCTCGCAATGAAGGCCAACATGTCATTAGCTGCTGTGTTTGCAAGTCTACTTTCAGTGACAGATGTACAAGCACACCCAAGCCTCGGAGCACCTCCCCTAAACCTAACCTGACACCATACAGATAATAATCTGCCTGACTGTTCTTGCCACCAAAGTGGATAGCCTCACATTCATCCACATGATACTGCATCTGTCATCCATCTGGCTACGCACCCAATCTAACCCGCAGGCTCATAGCATCCTTATCGCAGCTCAAACTGACACCCAGCTTTGTAAATAGGTGGGGTCCCGGCACCGAGCCCTCCCCCCCCCCCACTGGTCACTGCCTGCCATTCTGAAAAGGACCCATTACTTCCCACTCTTTGCTTCCTGTCTGCCAACCAGTTCTCTATCGATGTCAATACCCTACCCCCAATACCATGTGCTTTAATTTTGCACACTAATCTCTTGTGTGCGAACTTGTCAAAGGCTTTTTAAAAGTCCAGATACTATATAACCATATAACAATAACAGCACGGAAACAGGTCCTCTCAGCCCTTCCAGTCCGTGCCGAACATTTATTTTCCCAAGTCCCATCTACCTGCACTCAGACCATTCCCTTCCCGTCCAGATACCTATCCACTTTACTTTTAAATGTTTAAATCGTTCCTGCCTCCACCACACCTGCTGGAAGCTCATTCCACACAGCCACCACTCTCTGAGTAAAGAAGTTCCCCCTCATGTTACCCCTAAACTTCTGTCCCTTAATTCTCATGTCATGCCCTTGTGTTTGAATCTTCCCTACCCTCAATGGGAAAAGCTTATCCACGTCATCTCTGTCTATCCCTTTCATCATTTTAAAGACCTCAATCGTCCCCCCCCTTAACCTTCTGCGCTCCAAAGAATAAAGACCTAACTTGTTCAACCTTTCTCTGTAACTTAGTTGCTGGAACCCAGGCAACATTCTAGTAAACCTCCTCTGTACTCTCTCTATTTTGTTGACATCCTTTCTATAATTAGGCAACCTAAATTGTACACCATACTCCAGAATTGGTCTCACCAATGCCTTGTACAATTTTAACATTACTTCCCTACTCCTATATTCAATGCTCTGATTTATAAAGGCCAGCACACCAAAAGCTTTCTTTACCACCTATCTACATGCGATTCCACCTTCAGGGAACTATGCACAGTTATTCCTAGATCCCTCTGTTCAACAGCATTCCTCAATTCCTTACCATTTACCATGTACGTCCTATTTTGATTTGTCCTGCCAAGATGTAGCACCTCACACTTATCAGCATTAAACTCCATCTGCCATCTTTCAGCCCACTCTTCCAAATGTCCCAAATCTTTCTTTGAAAATCTACTTTATTATCCACAGCACTCCCTATCTTAGTATCATCTGCATACTTACTTATCCAATTTTCCACCCCATCATCTATATCATTGATGTACATGACAAACAACAGTGGACCCAACATAGATCCCTGAGGCACCCCACTGGTCACCGGCTTCCAACCTGACAAACAGCCATCCACCATTACTCTGTGGCATCTTCCATTCAGCCACTGTTGAATCCATCTTGCTACTTCGCTATTAACACCCAAAGTTTGAATGTTCTTAACCAACCTTCCATGGAGAACCTTGTCAAAGGCCTTACTGAAATCCATATAGACAACATCCATTGCTTTACCCTCATCAATTTCCTTAGTAACCTCTTCAAAACATGCAAGAAGGTTTGTCAAAAATGACCTTCCAGGCACAAATCCATGTTGACTGTTCCATGTTGACTGTTCCTGATCAGACCCTGTTTATCCAAATGCTTATATATATTATCTCGAAGTATCTTTTCCATTAATTTGCCCACCACTGACATCAAACTAACATGGCTCTCCCTTATCCATTCTACTTGCTACATTCTCAAAAAATCCAGAAGATTAAGCAGGCATGATTTCCCCTTCTTAAATCCATGCTGACTTTGACGGATCCTGTTACTGCATTCCAAATGCGCTGCTAAAACATCCTTAATAATTGACTCCAGCATCTTCCCCACTACCGATGTGAGGCTAACTGGTCTATAATTCCCCGTTTTATCTCTCCCTCCTTTCTTAAAAAGTGGAGTTACATTGGCTACCCTCCAGTCCACGGGAACCGATCCAGAATCGAGAGAACATTGGGAAATGATCACCAATGCATCCATGATTTATAGGACCACCTCCTTGAGTAATCTGGGATGCAGACCATCAGATCCTGGGGATGTATCTGCCTTGAGTCCCAACATTTTACCTAACACCATTTCCTAACTCGTGTGGATTCCCTTCAGTCCACCCCTCCCACTAGATCTTCGGTCCCCTAGTATTTCTGAGAGATTGGTTGCGTCTTCCTTGATGATCACAGGACCAAAGTACTCATTCAACTGTTCTGCTATTTCCTTGTTTCCCATTAGGATTTTACCTCTTTCTGATTGGAAGGGACCTAAAATGTCTTCACTAATCTTTTCCTTTTGACATATCTAAATAAGCTTTTAGAGTCAGTTTTTAATATTCCCCGCAGGCTTTTTTGGATGTCCCCCCCCCCCCCCCCCTCCACCTCTCAATTAACCCATTGGTCCTCCTCTGTTGAGTTCTAATTTTTTCACAGTCCTGGGGTTTGCTGCTTCCTGTGGCCAATCTATGTGCATTTTCCTTGGATTTAACGCTGTCATTGATTTCCCTCCCTCGCCAGAGTTAAGCCGCGTTTTATTTTTTTGCCAGACAGGGATGAACATGTTTTGTTCATCCGTGTGATTTTTAACCGTCAAACCTTAAAGCAAAATGCGCCAGTCTATCTCTGCCAATTTTCGTCTCATACCTTCAAAGTCTCCTTTCTTTAAGTTCATGATGCTAGTCTCTAATTTAGAGTTCCACCATATTATGGTCACTGTTGCCCAAGGTGCTCTGTACAACATGATCGCTAACGCATCCTTCCTCATTAAACAATGCCCAGTCTAGGATGGCCTGCCCTCTAGTCAGTTCTTCTACATATTGGTTTAGAAAACCATCCCGGAAACATTCAGGGAAATCCTCCTCCTCAGCGTTGCTATCAATTTGGTTGGCCCAATCTATATGTAGATTAAAGTCACCTTTGCTACACGCATCCCTAATTTCTTGTTTGAACCTCCCTACTGCTGTTTGGTGGTCTGTATACGATTCCAACAAACGTTTTGTGCCCTTGACTATTTCGTAGTTCTACCCATGCCGATTCAACAGCATCCAAGCTAATGTATCTGCTTACTATAGCATTAATCTCCAGGAATGTCATCCCACACCCTCTTCCTTTCTGTCTATCCTTCCTGAATACTAATGCCCCTGCATGATTAGCTCCCAGCCTTGGTCACCCTGGAACTATGTCTCCGTAACCGAGGTACAGTGAAAAGCTTTTATTGCGTGCGAACCAGGAATGACAGAAGGGAGTTGTGCTTAATCGCTCTTTGTTTCATGCACATGTAGGACATGTCCGAGGCAGCAACGTTTCTTTTCACAGAGTGTCGTGAATCTTTGGGACGTTGCTCCTCAGAGGTGATGAAGACGGAGTATTTCATCATCACAGGGCAAATACAGATACAAACTAGGCAAGCAAGAAATGACTGATTCCCGCCGGTGCCACGTGTGTGGGTTTGCGATTACTGTCAGATGACCCGCGAACATATGGAGTGGCGAATTATAGAGCATGGGCCTTTTTAGACTGAGGCGATCTGTTAAACTAATTCGTCAACCTGTGGAGCATGGTTGCCTAATCCATCTTCCGACTGGGCACCAGAAGTTCCGAAAGGGTCCGTAGAATTACGCATCGCCTTTCTGCGTGAAGAGAATTGAAGGAAATCAAACAAACAATATGAAGTGGAGACTTCATACTCCCCATTGTCCCCACTGCTGGAACAAATCCGCTTCCAATTGTCACCCCAAGTATGGCTAAAATTGTCTTTGGGGTTTCTCAATTAATTCCATGAAATAATCACACCCCGTCACGTCGGGGATTTCACTTGGCTGATGTAATCTGTTTGCGAATAATCGCAAAATCTCTATTTTTAATTATGTTGTAACTTCACTGTCCCAGTAGATTTGCTAAGTGGTATAACGCCTCCGGGAATGTTCTGCCCAACATTTCATTCCGAGAGATTACTGGTAGCACACGCGGACGCGTCGCTGGGCAAAGAAAATGCTTTCTGAATATGTCAGTGTGGAGAAAATCTTGTACGTGTGCATTGTCGTCGTTGGAGTCCCTGGTACGTGAGCAGAGCGATTCAAGCATTGCAGCTCCGTGTAACCGGTATTGATCTGATTTTGACCATGTATCAGCTTCTCAACTGACGATCGTAGTACAGAATGCGTCACTGATTTTCATCCTCTCAGAGAAAAATCCAAAATCAACGCTGTGAATTTTCGTATCTTCATTCCTCCAAAACTATTTTTTCCCCCTTTTGTGTTAAAGAAGGAACTGCAGATGCTGGAAAATCGAGGGTACACAAAATGCTGGTGAAACTCAGCAGGAGCAGCAGCATCTATAAAGCGAAGGAGATAGGCAACGTTTCGGGCCGAAATGTTCTGGTGCACCCGCTGAGTTTCTCTACCATTTTTTCCCCTCTGGCTGCTGGAACCCAGCAGAATGTTGTTTTTGCCTTCTGTGGGACCTTGACTCGAGTTGTCCCAGTGCTCTGGACAGGTAGCTGTCCAGGATGGTGTGACGAGCAGGGTTTTACATTCATTTTGCCAGGGTTGTTGATCAGAGTGAACCCCCGGCCCTGTGGATACGTCTCACGTGTGTGTTTGTGAATGTCAGGTACCACTCACTACCTGTTGGTCAATAGTTGGATTGTTGACCTGAATCAGTTGCTACGGATCTGCCGGCGTGTGTCGTTCGCGAACTGGACTTGGAACTTGGAATGAATCCGTAGACTGAGCTATCGTGCTGTCTGATTATTTGTTCCTGCCTTTCCCCCGGAACCCTCGTCCCCATCAGATGCCGAGTTTCCAAAGACCTCGTTAAACCATGGTCGCTGAGCCCGGATCCATCAGAGACTGTGAGCAGTTGACTCTGCTTGCGAAAGGACCATTCCGCCGACTGTAGCGGGTGGCTGCTCGTTCCCTCCCCGCCCTTTACCCCGCCCACCGCCTTATCGCTGCTCCCCGAAACATGCAGGCCGGGCACGGTCGGAGCCGGGTCTGATATTGTTAAGCCTGCAGCCCCGCACCGATTCCAAACTCCTGATCTTTAGCTGAAAGTCGAGCAAGTGTTCATTACGTGTTCAGTACTGCCCAGTGTCCGCTCCCTTCTCTTTCTGCAGTGAATGTAGTGGCGATTGTGATCCTGTCCCGGGGCAAGTGCGGCCTCTCCACCTGCACCACTCGCTACCTGGTGGCCATGGCGGCCGCGGAGCTACTGGCCGCCATCACCGAGATCGTTTTGTATCGGTTACCATATCGTTACTTTCGGTGGAGTTTCCTGTCCATCACCCCTGTGTGCAGTGTGGTCACTATACTTGTGTCTGCATCTGTAGATTGTTCTGTCTGGTTTACCGTCGCTTTCACCTTTGACCGGTTTGTCGCCATTTGTCACCAGAAGTTAAAAACAACATATTGTACCGGGAAAACTGCGGCGGTGGCACTCGCAACAACTGGTGTACTGTTGTGTCTGAAAAATGTTCCACGATACTTCATGTATGAACCCTGGATCATCATCGACAAAGTCCCGTGGTTCTGTGCTGTGACCAAGAGTGCTTACACTGACATCGGGTGGGTGGCATTTGACTGGGTCGACACGATTCTAACTCCGCTCCTCCCTTTCGCTGTGATCCTGCTCCTCAACGCTCTGACAGTCCGGCACATTTTAGTGGCCAGTCGGGTCCGTCAGGGGCTGAGGGGTCAGAGCAAGATGGAGAAAGGAAGTGATCCGCAGATGGAGAGCAGGAAGAGGTCTATGGTTTTACTCTTCGCCATCTCCGGCAGCTTCATCCTCCTGTGGCTGACGCTGGTGGTAAATTTTGTCTATTATCAAATAACAGAAAGCGGAACAGGTCGGAATGATTCTGAATTGATCTTTAATCGAGTCGGGTATTTGCTGAGGAGTGTCAGCCTCTGCACCAACACATTTATTTATGCGGTGACCCAGTCCAAGTTCAGAGAGCAGGTGAAGAACGCGATGAAATGTCCGGTTACCTCCTTGCTTTTGGCTATTAAGAAATGCGCTCACTGAGTGCATCACTAAGGTGGTCGCAGTCCATCCGGTCCGGGCTCCGACTTCTGACATAACCGCTGGCTTATGATCCCATCGACGGCCCCGCTCCGAGACCACAATCCCATCACATCGAGAATTTGCATTTTATACCACTCATCCCATCACCCACTGCAGTAGGGAGAGAGAAAGAGATGGGAGTCGTGCAGAAGAGGAGGAAAAGAATGTGAAGATAGAGCGGGATGCGGGAGTGAGGGAGTGGAGACAGCGCGGGGAGCAAGAGTGGATGGAATAGAAAGGAAGTTTACGGAGAGAGGATGAGACCAGGAATTGCGAAAGTCAGGAGGGGATTGAGTGAATGAAAGGCTAGGAATAGAGGGAATGCTGAGTGGAAATGAGGAGAGCAGGTAAGAGGGAGCGGAGAAAGGGGGAAGCAGATTTGGAGTGAAAAGCCGGGGAGAGTGGTACATAGGTGGGTGGCGGTGGAATAAAAAAGAGAGGGAGAGAGAAGGAAGAGCGTAGGGAGAGAGGAGGTGAACGAAACCGAAAATGGGGGAGAAAGTGAGGAGCACAGAACAGATAATCACAGGGAAGGAAATTCGCCCAACAACCCCTGAAGGTATGACGCGAAATTAAACAACTCCCTGCTACCTATACATGGTTCATCACCCCATTCCCTACGTCTGCATGTGCGTCTACAAGCCTCTTACACGCCACTATCGTACCTCCGCTCACCACCACGCCTGGCATCACGTTCAAGGCATCCACCACTTTCTATGTAAAATACTCGCCTCGCAAATATCTTTAAAACTAGTTTTCCTTCTCACCTTAAAGCTATGGCCAATGGTCCTTGTACTTTCGAAGCTGGAAAAAGTTGTCGTGTCCTCCATATCCTTGCCTCCCACAATCTCACTAATTTTGATCAGGTCTCTCCACGGTCTTCGGTGAAAACTCTAGTGAAAACAACCCAAGTCTGTGCAACCGTTGCTTATTCGTAACATCATCCAGGCAGCATTATGACCCTCTCCAAAGCCTCCACATCTTTTCTATAATGATGCGCAGGAAAGTGCGCACTGTCTATCACAGCCCCCCCCCCCCCCCCCGCTCCTTCTTTCTCTCCTTCCTGCCTAGAAATCTGTTGTTGCTTGATAATTAATTTTTATTTTGCTCTCTGCATTTATCCCATTCGCTTCCATCCACTCTTTTTTCCACCTTCTTATTTCTCCTGTATCCCGGACAATCTTCCCATCTCTACCATTACTAGTACCCTCCTCCACTCCGCACAACACATTTTCGTCCTCCTTCCTGTTTCATCCAAGACCTAACCATAAATTCCACCCAGCGGGAACCAGCCCCATCTCTCATCTCGTTCCATTTGACTTTCAGCTCTCCTTCAATGCTTCCCGTTATCACATGTTTTACTAGTCAGATACCAGCACCGGTGGCCTTTGCGACCCCGCTTGTCACCATCCAGTCTTTGTCTCACCTTCAACCTACCTCGACCAACTGGTTCCATGCTTCCAACAGACGGGATTCGAGGATGGTGTGCTGCTTCCTGGTGCCAGGAACAAGGATGTCACTGACAGAGTGCAGAAAATCCTCAAGGGCGAAGGTGAACAGCCGGAAATTGTAGTGCATGTCGGCACAAACGATGTCGGATAGAAGGGGATGAATATTCTGCAGCGTGACTTTAGAGAGCTCGGAAAAATGCTGAAAAGCAGGACCTCCAGGATGGGTATCTCCGGTTAGCTTCCAGTTCCTCGTGCTGGCGAGAGCGGCAACAGGGATATACGGGAACAGAATGTGTGGCTGCCTAACTGGTGCAGGGGCGGCAGGGATTTAGATTCTTAGACCACTGGGATCTGTTTTGGAGTAAGGGGAAACTGTACAAAAGGGACGGATTGCACCTTAACAGATGGGGGACCAGCATTCTGGCAGGCAGGTTTGTTACTGCTACACAGGTGGTTGCAAACTGAATGGGGGGGGGGGGGGGGGGTCATAGAAACATAGAAACATAGAAAATAGGTACAGGTGCAGGCCATTCGGCCCTTCGAGCCTGCACCGCCATTCAATATGATCATGGTTGATCATCCAGCTCAGTATCCCGTACCTGCATTCTCTCCATACCCCCTGATCCCTCTAGTCAAAAAGGGCCACATTTAACTCCTTCTTAAATACTCCTTCTTAAATGAACTGGCCTCAACTACCTTCCGTGGAAGAGAATTCCAGAGACTCACCACTCTCTGTGTGAAAAATGTTTTTCTCATCTCGGTCCTAAAAGATTTCCACCTTATCCTTAAACTGTAACCCCTTGTTCTGGACTTCCCCAACATTGGGAACATTCTTCCTGCATCTGGCCTGTCCAACCCCTTAAGAATTTTGTAAGTTTTTATAAGATCCCCCCTCAATCTTCTAAATTCTTGCGAGTATAAACTGAGTCTATCCAGTCTTTCATCATATGAAAGTCCTGACATCCCAGGAATCAGTCTGGTGAACCTTCTCTGTACCCCCTCTATGGCAAGAATGTCTTTCCTCAGATTTGGAGATCAAAACTGTACGCAATATTCCAGGTGTGGTCTAACCAAGACCCTGTACAACTGCCGTAGAACCTCCCTGCTCCTATACTCAAATCCTTTTGCTATGAATGCTAACATACCATTCGCTTTCTTCACTGCCTGCTGCACCTGCATGCCGACTTTCAATGACTGGTGTACCATGCCACCCAGGTCTCATTGCATCTCCCCTTTTCGTAATCAGCCACCATTCAGATAATACTCTACCCTCATGTTTTTGCCACCAAAGTGGATAACCTCACATTTATCCACATTATACTGCATCTGCCATGCATCTGCCCACTCACCCAGCCTATCCAAGTCACCTTGCAGCCTCCTAGCATTCTCCTCACACCTAACACTGCCCCCCAGCTTCGTGCCATCCGCAAACTTGAAGATGTTGCATTCATTTCCCTCGTCCAAATCATTAATATATATTGTAAATAGCTGGGGTCCCAGCACTGAGCCTTGCGGTACCCCACTAGTCACTACCTGCCATTCTGAAAAGGACCTGTTTACTCCTACTCTTTGCTTCCTGTCTGCCAGCCAGTTCTCTATCCACATCAATACTGAACCCCCAATACCGTGTGTTTTAAGTTAGTATACTAATCTCTTATGTGGGACCTTGTCGAAAGCCTTCTGAAAGTCCAGATATAACACATCCACTGGTTCTCCCTTATCCACTCTACTAGTTACATCCTCAAAAAATTTTATAAGATTCGTCAGACATGATTTACCTTTCGTAAATCCGTGCTGACTTTGTGCAATGATTTCACCACTTTCCAAATGTGCTGCTATCCCATCTTTAATAACTGACTCTAGCAGTTTCCCCACTACCGATGTTAGACTAACTGGTCTGTAATTCACCGTTTTCTCTTTCCCTGCCTTTTTAAAAACTTGGGTTACATTAGCTCCAATCCTCAGGAACTACTCCAGAATCTAAAGAGTTTTGAAAAATTATCAGTAATGCATCCACTATTTCTGTGGCTACTTCCTTGAGTACTCTGGGATGCAGCCTATCTGGCCCTAGGGATTTATCGGCCTTTAATCCATTCAATTTACCTAACACCACTTCCGCGCTAACCTGGATTTCATTCAGTTCCTCCACAACATTTGACCCGTGGTCCCCTGCTATTTCCGGCAGATTATTTATGTCTTCCTTAGTGAAGACAGAACCAAAGTAGTTAATCAATTAGTCTGCCATGTCCTTGTTCCCCATGATCAATTCACCAGTTTCTGACTGCAAGGGACCTACATTTGTTTTATCTAATCTTTTTCTCTTCACATATCTATAAAAACTTTTGCAGTCAGTTTTTATGTTCCCTGCAAGTTTTATTTCATAATCAATTTTCCCTTTGCTAATTTAGCCCTTTGTCCTCCACTGCTGGACTCGGAATTTCTCCCAGTCCTCTGGTAGGCTGCTTTTTCTGGCTAATTTGTATGCTTCATCTTTCATGCTTTATCTTCATCACAGAGAAGGTTTTGATACTATCCCTGATTTCCCTAGTTATCCACGGATGCACTACCTTCTCTGATTTATTCTTTTGCCAAACTGGGATGAACAATTGTTGTAGTTCATCCATGCAGTCTTTAAATGCCTTCCATTGCACATCCACTGTCAACCCTTTAAGAATCACTTGCCAGTCTATCTTGGCCAATTCACGTCTCATACCCTCAAAGTTACCTTTCTTTAAATTCAGAACCCTTGTTTCTGAATTAATTATGTCACTATCCATCCTAATGAAGAACTCAAACATATTATGGTCGCTCTTGCCCAAGGGGCCACGCACAACAAGACTGCTAACTAACCCTTCCTCATTACTCAATACCCAGTCTAGAATAGCCTGCTCTCTCGTTGGTTCCTCTACATGTTGGTTTAGAAAACTATCCCACATACATTCCAATAAATCCTCTTCCTCAGCACCCCTCCGAATTTGATTCACCCAATCTATATGTATATTGAAGTCACCCATTATAACTTTTGTTTAACTTTGTTGCACGCATTTCTAATTTCCTGTTTGATGCCATCCCCAACTCCAATACTACTGTTAGGTGGCCTGTACACAACTCCCAATAGTGTATTCTGCCCCTTAGTGTTTCGCAGCTCTACCCATATCCATTCCACATCTTCCAAGCTAATGTCCTTCCTTTTTATTGTGTTAATCTCCTCTCTAACCAGCAACTTCACCCCGCCTCCTTTTCCTTTCTGTCTGTCGTTCCTGAATATTGAATATCCCTGGATGTTCAGCTCCCAGGTCACCCTGGAGCCATGTCTCCGTGATCCCAACTATATCATATTCATTAATAACTATCTGCACATTCAACTCATCCACCTTATTATGAATGTTCCTTGCATTGAGACACAAAGCCTTCAGGCTTGTTTTTACAACACTCTTACCCCTTATACAATTATGTTGAAAAGTGTCCCTTTTTGATTTTTGCCCTGGATTTGTCTGCCTGCCACTTTTACTTTTCACCTTGCTACCTATTGCTTCTACCCTCATTTTACACCCCTCTGTCTCTCTGCTCATGCTCCCATCCCCCTGCCACATTAGTTTAAATCCTCCCCGACAGCACTAGCAAACACGCCCCCAAGGACATTAGTTCCATTCCAGCTCAGGTGCATACCGTCCTGTTTGTACTGGTCCCATCTCCCCCAGAACTGGTTCCAATGCCCTAGAAATTTGAATCCCTCCCCCATGCACCATTTTTCAAGCCACGTATTCATCTGCAATATCCTCCTATTTCTACTAGCACGTGGCACTGGTAGTAATCCAGAGATTATTACCTTTGATGTCATACTTTTAAGTTTATCTCCTAGCTCCCTAAATTCACCTTGTAGGACCTCATCCCGTTTTTTACCTATATTGTTGGTGCCAATGTGCACCACGACAGCTGGCTGTTCACCCTCCCCCTCCAGAATGTTCTCCAGCCGCTCAGTGACATCGCTGCCCTTGCACCAGGGAGGCAACATACCATCCTGGAGTCTCGTTTGCGGCCGCAGAAATGCCTATCAATTCCCCTTACAATTTAATCCCCTATTACTATAGCCCTTCTACTCTTTTTCCTCCCCTCCTGTGCTGCAGCGCCACCCACAGTGCCATGAGCTTGGCTGCTGCTGCCTTCCCGATGAGCCATCTCCCCCAACAGTATCCAAAATAGTATATCTGTTGAGGAGGTAGATGACCGCTGGGGACTCCTGCACTACTTGCCTACTGCTACGCTGGATAGTGCCCACCCGTTCCTTTTCTGTTCACTTAACTTTTACCTGCAGTGTGGCCAACTCACTGTACGTGCTATTCACGAATTTCTCAGCATCGTGGATGCTCCAGTATGAATCCAACCGCAGCTCCAATCGTTCAATGCAGTCTGCCAGGAGCTGCAGCTGGACACACTTCCTGCACACGTAGTCACCAGGGACACCGGCCATATCCCTGATCTCCCACATGTTGCAGGATGAGCAAACCATGGGCCGATATCAACTGACATGGCTTACCACCAAATTAAATCAACTCACTCCCACTATAAAAATCTTAATCCTTTAAACTGTACCTTTACTAAAAAGCATTGCACCCTTAAATCACTGTACCCTTAACTCACTGTACCCTTAACCAGAAAGCAGAAATACAAACCTGGGGTTGCTCCCAATCAGCTGCTTCCTCTAGTCTGCTTCCACCAATCAACGGCTTCCTCCAGACCACTTATTTTGAAGCGTGATGGAACGTTGCAGAGTGGGCGCTCCAGCCAGAGGAGCAGAGGCGGGACATGACTGTTTGTTTATAATCGAGGAGGAGACATCTGTCAGGGAGGACTTGAGAGATGCACCCATAGAGGACATGACATTGTACGTAGATGGGAGTGGATCAATTGGACCGTGCGGTGAGAAATTGTCTTGGTATACAATTATTAATCAGGAAAGGACTGTACAAGCTAGATGCAGGAAAAATGTTCCCAATGTTCCCCCTGCGTCTGATGAGTGTAGTCATTATTCTGCGATCATCACAAAAGGTTTTGTTTCTCTAGAGGATGGGGATCATAGAGTTCCAGTATCCATCTTGCGTGATACTGGTGCTACTTAGTCCTTTATATTGGATAGTGTACTGCCGTTTTCTGGGGAGTCATCGGTTGGGTCCAGTGTCCCTGTGGTAGGATTCGGGTTGGAGGACATGGTAGTGCCTTTTCATACCGTGAAGCTCGAGTCCGAGTTGGTTTCAGGCCGGGTAATTGTTGGGTTCCGGCCGTGTTTTCCCATTATAACCATATAACCATATAACAATTACAGCACGGAAACAGGTCTTCTCGGCCCTTCCAGTCCGTGCCGACCATTTATTTTCCCCTAGTCCCATCTACCTGCGCTCAGACCATACCCCTCCATTCCCTTCCCGTCCATAAACCTATCCACTTTACTTTTAAATGTTAAAATCGATCCTGCCTCCACCACTTCTGCAGGAAGATCATTCCACACAGCGACCACTCTCTGAGTAAAGAAGTTCCCCCTCATGTTACCCCTAAACCTCTGTCCCTTAATTCTCATGTCATGCCCTCTTGTTTGAATCTTTCCTACCCTCAATGGGAAAAGCTTATCCACGCCAAATCTGTCTATCCCTTTCATCATTTTAAAGACCTCAATCAAGTCCCCCCTTAAGGGCCTGTCCCACCAGCATGCAACTCTATGCGATTAGCGCGACCTGACGTAGTCGCTTGAGCCGTGCGGCGTCGCAGGGCCGGTCCCACTTCGATTGCCGGAGCCGTGTGGAATTGTGCGGAGTTCGTCCCGAGTTCGTCCCGACACCGCGCGGGGCTCCGAAAAACCGACTATGTCCAAAAATTCAGCGCGGCAACGTCTTGTCGTTCGCAGTCGCCTCGACATTTACACACCGCCCCGACATCGTGCCTCCGTGAACCTATTTGTAAGTGCCTCCGTGACCCTCTATGTGTGTGGCTCCGTGGCCCTGTGTGTGTGTGTGCCTTGGTGCCCCTCTCTGTGTGCCCCTCTCTGTCCTGGCGAACTTACCTTGGACTTCGCTCCAAGTTCGCCTCACTTTGCGCTGCGTTGCGCCACTCACCCGACCTCCGCGCGGCCCCTACTGCTGGTTTGGTTGCGCTTGCTGCATGCAGGCGCATGCTGGTGGGAACGGCCCTGTACAGGGGATCACCCGACCGCACGGCCCCCGCTTCTAGTTTGATCGCGTTCATCGCATAGAGTTGCATGCTGGTGGGACAGGCCCTTTAACCTTCTGCGCTCCAAAGAATAAAGACCTAACTTGTTCAACCTTTCTCTGTAACTTAGTTGCTGGAACCCAGGCAACATTCTAGTAAATCTCCTCTGTACTCTCTCTATTTTGTTGACATCCTTCCTATAATTAGGTGACCAAAACTGTACACCATACTCCAGAATTTGTCTCACCAATGCCTTGTACAATTTTAACATTACTTCCCTACTCCTATATTCAATGCTCTGATTTATAAAGGCCAGCACACCAAAAGCTTTCTTTACCACCCTATCTACATGCGATTCCACCTTCAGGGAACTATGCGCAGTTATTCCTAGATCCCTCTGTTCCACAGCATTCCTCAATTCCCTACCATTTACCATGTATGTCCTATTTTGATTTGTCCTGCCAAGATATAGCACCTCACAGTTATCAGCATTAAACTCCATCTGCCATCTTTCAGCCGACTCTTCCAAATAGCCCAAATCTCTCTGTGGACTTTGAAAATCTACTTCATTATCCACAGCACTCCCTATCTTAGTATCATCTGCATACTTACTTATCCAATTTTCCACCCCATCATCTAGATCATTGATGTACATGATAAACAACAGTGGACCCACCACAGATCCCTGAGGCACCCCACTGGTCACTGGCTTCCAACCTGACAAACAGCCATCCACCATTACTCTCTGGCATCTCCCATTCAGCCACTGTTGAATCCATCTTGCTACTCCGCTATTAACACCCAAAGATTGAACCTTCTTAACCAACCTTCCATGGGGAACCTTGTCAAAGGCCTTACTGAAATCCATATAGACAACATCCACTGCTTTACTCTCATCAATTTCCCTAGTAACCTCTTCAAAAAATTCAAGAAGGTTTGTCAAACATGACCTTCCAGGCACAAATCCATGTTGACTGTTCTTGATCAGACCCTGTTTATCCAGATGCTTATATATATTATCTCTAAGTATCCTTTCCATTAATTTGCCCACCACTGACGTCAAACTAACAGGTCTATAATTGCTAGGTTTATTTTTTGAACCCTTTTTAAACAATGGAACAACATGCGCAGTACGCCAATCCTCTGGCACTATTCCTGTTTCTAATGACATCTGAAATATTTCTGTCATAGCCTCTGCTATTTCTACACTAACTTCCCTCAATGTCTTAGGGAATATCCTGTCTGGACCTGGAGACTTATCCACTTTTATATTTTTCAAAAGTGTCAGTACTTCCTCCTCTTTGAATCTCATAGTTTCCATAGCTACTCTACTTTTTTCCCTTACCTCACAGAGTTCAATATCCTTCTCCTTGGTGAATACCAAAGAAAAGAAATTGTTCAATATCTCTCCATTGCGGGAGTTTCTGTGATGTTGGGGAATGACTTGGCAGGAGGTAGAGTTTTTATTACTCCTGAGGTGATGGCTGTTCCGGTGGTGCAGAGTCCTGATAGATTGGCTATGCAGCATCCGAAGGTCTTCACAGCTTGTGCTGTCACGAGGGCTATGGCTAAGAGCGAGGCAAAGATTGAAGATGTAGTGGACCTGAGTGAGAGCATTTTTGGGGATCAGGATGATGGATCCTGTGTTGTGAAGGGTTTTTCTACATCTCAAGATGGGGTCGTGTCTGAAAATGTGCCGGTGTCGCTGTCACGTGACCGGCTGGTTGAGGAGCAAAAGAGTGATCCAGGTTTATCGCATCTGTTCGACTGCGCGGTGCCCGAGGGGGATATGGATTCCACAGCAAAGGGAAATTTTCTGAGGAATGGCTTACTGATGCGAAAGTGGTCTCCCTTGGATATGTCAGGGCATGATGATTGGAGCGTGGTTGATCAGATTGTGATACCTCGTCGGTATAGGAACGAGATACTCTGTTTGGCTCATGATGGACCTCTGGGTGGACATTTGGGGGTCAATAAGACGTATGACCGTATCTTATGGAATATTTTTGGCCTGGGTTGAAAAAGGACGTGAAGCAGCACTGCAGGTGTTGTCACATTTGCCAGGTGGCAGGAAAGCCGAACCAATCAATTGTTCCTGCGCCTTTATATCCTGTGGTCGGGGAGCCATTTGAATGGATTCTAGTTGATTGTGTGGGTCCTCTACCTCGGACAAAGGTGGGCAACAAGTTTTTATTGACAATTATGTGTGCGTCTACCCGCTTTCCGGAGGTGGTCCCTTTGCGTAACATTACTGCCCCTGCCATTGTGAAGTCTCTCACTAAGTTTTTTTCGTTGTTCGGTTTGCCCAAGGTTGTGCAGAGTGACCAAGGTTCCAACTTCATGTCAAAGGTTTTTGGTCAGGTAATGAAGTTGTTGGATATTGAGCATTGTTACTCCAGTGCATATCATCCTGAGAGCCAGGAAGCTCTCGAGCGGTTTCACCAGACTTTGAAATCTATGTTGAGGACTTACTGCCTGGAGTTTGAAAAAGACTGGGCTGAGGGGGTACATCTAGTTATGTTTGCGGTGTGCGAGGTCGTGCAGGAGTCTTTAGGGTTCAGTCCTGCTGACCTGGTGTTCGCGCATACTGTTCGTGGTCAGTTGAGGGTCCTGAAGGAGAAATTGTTGCAGGAGAATTCAAAACGTAGTATTTTAGACCACTTCTGTACTTTTAGGTCTAGACTGCGGAGGGCATGCAAACTAGCAATGAGTAATCTTGCCACTGCTCAGTCTAGGATGAAGGGCTGGTTCGACAAGAAGGCTTCTAGTAGGAATTTTTCTCCAGGTGACAAGGTCCTGGTGTTGTTGCCTATTCCTGGTTCCAGTCTGCAGGCTTGGTATAGTGGTCCCTATCAGGTGGTTAAGAAGGTTGGTGCAAGGGATTACGTTATTGGTACCCCTGATCGGAGGCGTAAGACTCAGCTCTGTCATGTCAACATGCTGAAGCAGTACCATGAGCAGGAGCATGTACAGGTTGATGGGGAGGAGCTGTGTCCTTCGGTTTTGTCTAAGCCAGTTTTGGCTGTAGTAGTGCTGCCCCCTGACACGGGTGGTGATGTGGGTGAGGCACGGTTGTCTGTGGCAGTGACGCAGGGAAAGCTGTGCAACTCTGAAGCTTTGGAGTCGCTTCCCTTGCGGTTGTCTCATTTGTCTGAAAGTCAGCGGGATGATCTGCTTGCTTTGGTGGGGTCAAATGGGTCACTGTTCTCGGATGTGCCTTCTCAGACGTCTGTGCTGCAGCATGACATTGACGTGGCCGGTGCTGCGCCAACTAAACAGCATCCGTATCGGGTCAACCCTGACAAGCGTCATCGCCTAAGAGGTCAGGTTGACTATATGCTGCAGCATGCAATTGCTGAACCTAGTTGTAGTCCGTGGAGTTCTCCGTGTCTACTGGCTACAAAGGCTAATGGGGAGGACAGGTTTTGCATGGACTTTCGGAAGGTGAATGCTGTAACTAAGCCGGATTTCTATCCTCTTCCACGGATGGAGGATTGCGTGGATCATGTGGGAAGTGCATCTTTTGTGTCTAAATTGGACTTGCTAAAAGGGTATTGCAAGTTCCTTTGACTAGGCGGGCGAGGGAGATCTCAGCGTTCGTTACGCCTGATAACTTTCTTCAGTTTCTTGCAATGTGCAATGTGCTGGCAACCTTCCAACCTTCCAAATATTGTCGCATTTCCTGTTCCAACATCTAGGACTGAACTCCGTAGGTATCTGGCTATGGTTGCGTACTATAACCATATAACCATATAACAATTACAGCACGGAAACAGGCCATCTTGGCCCTTCAAGTCCATGCTGAACAACTTTTTTCCCTGAGTCCCACTTGCCTGCACTCATACCATAACCCTCCATACCCTTCTCATCCATATGCCTATCCAATTTATTTTTAAATGATACCAACGAACCTGCCGCCACCACTTCCACTGGAAGCTCATTCCACACCGCTACCACTCTCTGAGTAAAGAAGTTCCCCCTCATGTTACCCCTAAACCTCTGTCCCTTAATTCTAAAGTCATGTCCTCTTGTTTGAATCTTCCCTATTCTCAAAGGGAAAAGCTTGTCCACATCAACTCTGTCTATCCCTCTTATCATTTTAAAGACCTCTATCAAGTCCCCCCTTAACCTTCTGCGCTCCAGAGAATAAAGACCTAACTTATTCAACCTATCTCTGTAACTTAGCTGTTGAAACCCAGGCAACATTCTAGTAAATCTCCTCTGTACCCTCTCTATTTTGTTGACATCCTTCCTAAAATTGGGCGACCAAAATTGTACACCATACTCCAGATTTGGTCTCACCAATGCCTTGTACAATTTTAACATTACATCCCAGCTTCTATACTCAATGCTCTGATTTATAAAGGCAAGCATACCAAAAGCTTTCTTTACCACCCTATCTATATGAGATTCCACCTTCAAGGAACTATGCACGGTTATTCCCAGATCCCTCTGTTCAACTGTATTCTTCAATTCCCTACCGTTTACCATGTACGTCCTATTTTGATGTGTCCTGCCAAGGTGTAGCACCTCACATTTATCAGCATTAAACTCCATCTGCCATCTTTCAGCCCATTTGGAAATCCTCTTCATTATCCACAACACCCCCTATCTTGGTATCATCTGCATACTTACTAATCCAATTTATCACCCCTTCATCCAGATCATTGATGTACATGACAAACAACAAAGGACCCAACACAGATCCCTGAGGCACCCCACTAGTCACCTGCCTCCAACCCGACAAACAGCCATCCACCATTACCCTCTGGCTTCTCCCATTCAGCCACTAGGGGGTTCTGTCCAAACTTCTCTGCAGTGGCTGCTCCTTTGACGGATTTGCTGAGTCTGAAAGTAGCTTTTGTGTGGTCCGCTGAGTGTCAACAAGCCTTTGATCATACTAAAGGTCTTCTGGTGCGTGCACCTGTGCTTGCGGCACCTGATTTTGAGCATCCATTTAAGCTGATCGTGGGGTTGGTGGGGTTCTTATACAGGATGATTCAGATAGGCTGGGGCATCCAGTTTCGTACTTCTCTAAGAAGTTTAATCCATGATTGAGAAAGAAACCCTTACTGTGTTAATGTCTTTGAGTCATTTAGAAGTTTATGTGGGCTCCTCAAATGTCCCTGTCATCGTATTCACGGATCATAACCCTTTGGTTTTTTTGCAGAACATGAAGAATAAGAACCGGCGGATAATGAGCTGGAGTTGGCAGCTGCAAGAATACAACCTGGAGTTCAGGCACATAAGGGGCAAGGATAATATCTTGGCTGACGCCTTGTCGCGCCAGTAGTGTTTTAGTACTGAATAGTTTCTTCGGAAGCTTATTCAGTATCTTTGGGTGGGGATGTTAGGCACTCCCCCCCCCCCCCCCCCCCCCCCCCGGTGAATGCTATGTACTTACCTTTTCTGTTTCTCTCCTGAGTGCAGGCCCCGTGGCTGGGAGTCAGGAATAAAGGGGTTAAGAGCTCCTGTACCCGATTGGCCAAGCTGCGTCAGGTGACCGGTGACTCGTCGGAAGCTTAAATAGCAGGAGTTCCCAGAATTCTCTCTCTTCTTCGCCGACCCTGACAAGTGAACAGGCTGCTGGTCTGAGCTGCAGGAGACCTGGCCGGATGGCATAGAACTTTGTGGATTATTACCTATATTTGTCATTTAATGTTGTATTGGAATAAGGGCTGACCTGAGGGTTTTCGTGTATTTTGTTGCAGGGTTATCTCTATTTAGGCAGGATTAGAGACTCCGGTTCGACGGTCCATTGCGAGGCTGGCTGGAGCACTGTTATATTTGTTTATTAGTCGATTCTTGACCCTGACTGTGTTGTTTAAATCAGGTTCGGGGTTTTGTCTTCTTTTAACTAAATTAAAGACTATTTTCTTAAACTTGAACCTGGCTTATGATTATGTTACGCGACTCTGAGGTACCTGCCTTCGGGAGTTGTAACAGAATGTTTCAATAAAATCTCCTCTCATCCTTCTAAATTCCAGAGTATACAAGCCCAGCTGCTCCATTCTCTCCGTAAATGACAGTCCCACCATCCTGGGAATTAACCTTGTGAACCTGCATTGCACTCCCACAATAGCAAGAGTGTCCTTCCTCAAATTTGGAGATCAAAACCGCACACAATATTCCATGTGTGGTCTCAATTGGTCTCTGTACAACTGCAGAAGGACCTATTTGCTCCTATACTCAATTCCTCTTGTTATGAAGACAAACATGCCATTAGCAACATGCACATTGATATTTATCTTTCTGCAATATAGAAGGTAAGATTACAGTGTATAGATTATGTGTCCAAACCAGTTATTTTCACGGTTTACAAATTTCTGGGCATCCAATAGGAAAATCTTCCTTTAGGACTTGAAAATAATTAAGACTGGGCTAGACGGTAAAATGTATTAGAATGGTACAGATTCTTGTGCCCTATTGTGCGCAGCAGTTAGTGCTACTACTTCACAGTTCCAGGATCTTACCTGGGGTGCTGACCATGAGAGTTTGCACATTCCATCTCCGCGTGGGAGAGAATGTGGCAAAAGTACAGAGGATAAGGAGAAGGGAAATGTTGCCTCAGGTCAGATGGACCAAATAGCTTCTGCTCTGCCATTGTCAGCATGATGCTGGAAGCTCTAAATTAGACAAGAGGGGAAGGGCACGCATCTCTGCAGGCATCAAATATAACCATATTCAGTATAAATTCACGTCAATGTTTTGATAATCTTAGTAAGAGTAATTATTTCCATATTTCAGTTGCCACGCAACCACTTGAAGATCCTACTGATGTGAAATTATGTTTCCTGTCCGTGTTACTAAGGATACTTGCGCCCACCTGCACATGGATTTTGGAATTCTCCAGGTTTTCCATTAAGCAAATGTGGCAGTAAATTAGTCATCAGTAATAATTTGATAGTTTAAACCTTTATTTGTGCATTCATGAACAGTACATTCAGAGTGCAGCTTGAGTTATTCTTTCATGGAGTGTTGGGCCTTTGTTTCACAATCAGCCATCCCTGCTTCCTTCTTTTTTAATTTCCAGAACACAAGAACAACAGGAGCAAGAGTAGGCCACCTGACACATCAAGCCTCTCCACCAGTTTAGAAGGATGAGGGGGAATCTTATAGAAACATATAAAATTATAAAAGGCCTGGACAAGCTAGATGCAGGAAAAATGTTCCCAATGTTGGGTGAGTCCAGAACCAGGGGCCACAGTCTTAGAATAAAGGGGAGGTCATTTAAGACTAAGATGAGAAAAAACATTTTTACCCAGAGAGTGTGTGCATTTATGAATTCCCTGCCACAGAGGGCAGTGGAGGCCAAATCACTGGATGGATTGAAGAGAGAGTTGGATAGAGCTCTAGGTGCTAGTGGAGTCGAGGGATATGGAGAGAAGGCAGGCACGGGTTATTAATAGCAGACGACCACCCATGATCACAATGAATGGCGGTGCTGGCTCGAAGGGCCGAATGGCCTCCTCCTGCACCTATTTTTTATGTTTCTATGTTTCTAACCAGAGGCCACAACACCTCCTTAGTGCCAGAAATCCAGAACCCTCAACTCCCCAATCTTTCAACAATGTATCTACCTCCATTTTAAGTACTTCTAATGATCCAGCGTGCATGTCTGAGGTAGAGCGTTCCAGATATGCATTTCCAATTCTCTGCAAGAAAACATTTCTATGCATCTCTGTTTTAAATGTCTAGCCCCTCATCTTTAAACCAAGTCTCCTCATTCTCCAACTTGTAAAAACATAAAATCATTGAAACAGGCCTTTTGTCCAACTCTTCCACGTTGCCCAGGTTGCCCAACTGAACAAGCCCCATGTGCCTGTGGTCTGGCCATCCTATCTTTGCTGTCACATATATCTCTCCAAGTGTCATGTACTTGTGTACTTGTTATAATGGTACCAACCTCCACCACTTCCTCTGGCAGCTCGTTCCATATCCATATCAGCCTGTGTGTGAAAAGGTTGCCCTCTGATCTCTTTTAGATATTTCCCCTGAAACCTATTCCTCTATTTTTGAAGACGGCCCAACTCCAGGCTATTCATCTTATCTGCCATCATGATTTTATTTACATCCTTGTGGGCACCCCTCATTCCAGGGACAAACAGCCCAAAGGGATATAAAGTGCTGAAGTAACTCAACAGGTCAAGCAGCATCTCTGGAGAACATGGATAGGTGGCGTCTTTGGGTCAAGACCCTTCTCCAGACTGATTGTACCGGTGGGGGAGGCAGCCACAGAAAGCTGGAAAAGGAGCGGGTCAGGACAGAGCGTGACCAGTAATAGGTGGCCATAGGCAAGGGGGAGGGGGTTCGATAAGCAAATGGTTGGAACAAAGGCCGGGGGTAAGAGCAGGTTATGAGACAGGGTTGAAGAGTTGCAGACTGTGAAGCCAGAGGGAGCAATGTCACAGGAACTGACTTGTCTGGTTTATGTTTGGGCCGTGACTATCAGTTGGAAAGTGAAAAACAAACATCAATGACGTTGGTGATAAATAGAGCTTGATTGCACTGCTGATAATCCTTCACCCTGTTTTGTTGATTGGGTGATGCATACCAAGGCAGCTTTTCATTTTGGTACATGGATGCCATTACTATGCATGTATTAGGATTTGATTAAAGGCATGGCAAAATCTGGATTGCAAGCCTGAGTAATTCAAGAGTTTAAGATTCAAGAGAGTTTTATTGTCACGTGTCCCTGATAGGACAATGAAATTCTTGCTTTGCTTTAGCACACCAGAACATAGTCGGCACGAATACTGAATAGATCAGTGTGTCCATATACCATTGCATAAATATATACACACATGAATAATTAAACTGATAAAGTGCAAATAAACAGATTATTGGCTATTAATGTTCAGTGTTTTGTCCGAACCGAGTTTAATAGCCTGATGGCTGTGGGGAAGTAGCTGTTCCTGAACTTGGACATTGCAGTCTTCAGGCTCCTGTACCTTCTACCCGAAGGTAGTGGGGAGATGAGTGTATGGCCAGGATGGTGTGGGGCCCTTGATGATGCTGCCAGCCTTTTTGAGGCAGTGACTGTGATAGATCCCCTAGATGGACGGGAGGTCAGAGCCGATGGTGGACTGGGCAGTGTTTACTACTTTTTGTAGTCTTTTCCGCTCCAGGGAGCTCAAGTTCCCGAACCAAGCCGCGATGCAACCGGTCAGCAAGCTCTCTACTGTGCACCTGTAGAAGTTAGAGAGTCCTCCTTGACAGACCAACTATCCGTAATCTTCTCAGGAAGTAGAAGCGCTGATGTGCTTTCTTTATGATTGCATCAGTGTTCTCAGACCAGGAGAGATCTTCAGAGATATACACGCCCCGGAATTTGAAGCTCTTGACCCTTTCCATCATTGACCCATTGATATAAACGGGACTGTGGGACCCGATCCTCCCCCTTCCAAAGTCCACAATCAGTTCCTTGGTTTTGCTGGTGTTGAGGGCCAGGTTATTGTGCTGGCACCATTTGGTCAGTCAGTCAATCTCACTTCTGTACTGTGACTCGTCCCCATCAGTGATACGTCCCACAACAGTGGTGTCGTCAGCGAACTTGATGATGGAGTTCACACTATGACCGGCTACGCAGTCATGAGTATCGAGTGAGTACAGCAGGGGTTTCAGCAACCTTGAGGTGCTCCCGTGCTGGTTGTTATAGATGCTGACACGTTTCCACCAATACGAACTTACTGTCGTCTGTGAATGAGGAAGTCGAGGATCCAATTGCAGAGGGATGCGCAGAGACCCAGTTCTGCGAGTTTGGTAACCAGCTTGAAGGGGATGATTGTGTTAAATGCCGAGCTGTAATCAATGAATAACAGCCTAACATATGAGTTTTTGTGTTCAAGTGGTCCAGAGTGGAGAAGAGAGCCAGCGAGATTGCATCCACCGTTGATCTGTTGTGACGGTAAGCAAACTGCAGTGGGTCCAGGTTTTTGTCATGGTAGGATTGATTTGCGCCATGATCAACCTCTCAAAGGACTTCATCACCACAGGCGTTAGTGCCACAGGTCAATAGTCACTGAGGTACATCACCTTGCTCTTCTTGGGCACCAGTACAATTGATGCCCTTTCAAAGCAGGTGGGAACCTCAGACCTCAGAAGTGAGAGGTTGAAAATATCCGTGAAAACTCCAGCCAGTTGGTCCGCACAGGTCTTTAGAACACGACCAGGTATACCATCAGGTCCAGACGCTTTTTGAGGGTTCACCCCTATGAAGGATTTTTTGACGTCGGCCTCTGTGACTGTGACTGAAATACCATCACAGCGAATGGGGGCTCGGGAAGGCACATCAGTGTTCTCCCTATCAAAGCGTGCGTAAAATACATTGAGCTCATCATGGAGTGATGTATCGCTGACATTCGAGCTGCCTCCTGATCTTGCCTTGTAGGTGATTGCATTCAAGCCCCTGCCACAGCTGCCGAACATCTGTCTCATCCCTTTTGGCCTATTTGACGGCCTTACCAAGGTCGTATCTGGACTTCTTGTAGACCAATGTATTATCAGACATGAATGCCCGGTGTCTGGTCTTCAGAAGAGTGCGGATCACACCGTTCATCCAAGGCTTCTGATTGGGAAACGCTCGGAAGGTTTTTGTCGGGATGCAGTCCTCCACACATTTCTTTATGAAGTCTGTAACGACTGTGGCGTATTCGTTCAGGTCAGTTGCCAACTCCTTGAACATTGCCCAGTCTACAGACTCCAAACAGTCCTGTCGTTGTTCCTCTTCCCTCCCCGACCAGTACTTGGCAAGGTTGATGTTAGAGCTTATATCTGTGCAAAGTATGTGGAGTAAATCAAATAGTCCGACTGGCTCGTAGCCCTCCTCCAGCCCTCTCTCACCCCACTCCTACAGACCTCTCTCTCCCCTCCTACAGCCCTCTTCCTTGGCAAATCTTCTGGATTTTTTCAGGATGTAATGAGGAAAATGGCCAGTGGATTTAGTTTACCTGGATTTTCAGAACGCCTTTGATAAGTTCCTTCAGAGGAGATTATTGTGCAGAATTAGAGCACATGGTATTGGGGGTGGAGTGCTGACATGGATAGAAAATTGGTTGGCAGACAGGAAACAAAGAGTAGAGATTAACGGGTCCCTTTCAGAATGGCAGGCATTGACTAGTGGGGTACCGCAAGGCTCGGTGCTGTGAACGCAGTAATTTAAAACATACATCAATGATTTAGCTGAAAGCATTAGCAAATTTTCAGATGACACATAGCTGGGTGGCAGTGTGAACTGTGAGGAGAATGCTATGAGAATGCAAGGTGACTTGGACAGGTTGGGTGAGTGGGCAGATGCATGGTAGATGTAGTTTAATGTGGATAAATGTGAGGGTATCCACTTTGGTGGCAAGGACAGGAAGGCAGATTATTATCTGAATTATGTCAAGTTAGGAAAAGGGGAAGTACAACGGGATCTGGGGGTCATTGTTCATCACTCACTGAAAGTAAGCATGCAGGTACAGCAGGCAGTGAAAAAAGCTAATGGCATGTTTGCCTTCATAACAAGAGGAGGTGAGTATAGGAGCAATGAGGTCCTTCTGCAGTTGTACAGGGCCCTAGTGAGACCACACCTGGAGTATTGTGTGCAGTTTTGGTCTCCAAATTTGAGGATGGACATTCATGTTATTGAGGGAGTGCAGCGCAGGGTCATAAGGTTAATTCCCTGGATAACGGGACTGTCATATGTTGAAAGAATGGAGCAACTGGGCTTGTGTACACTGGAATTTAGAAGGATGAGAGGGGATCTTATTGAAGCATACAGGATTATTAAGGGATAGGACACACTCGAGGCAGTAAACATGTTCCTGATGTTGGGGGAGTCCAGAACCTGGGGCTGCAGTTTATGAATAAGGGTTAGGCCATTTAGAACAGAGATGAGGAAAAACATTTTCATTCTCTGCCTCAGAAGGCAGTGGAGGACAATTCTCTGCATGCTTTCAAGAGAGAGTTTGATGGAGCTCTTAAATATAGTGGAGTCAGGGGATATGGGGAGAAAGCAGGATAGGGTTACTATCACTGGGTCAGTCATGATCACAGTGATTGGCGGTGCTGGCTCGAAAGGCTGAAAGCCCTGCTCCTGCACCTCTTGTCTCTCTCCCCACTTCTCCAGCCCCCTTTCCCTACTCCTCCAGCCGCCTCTCCCTACTCCTCCAGCCCCCTCTCCCTACTCCTCCAGCTGCTTCTCCCCTCCTCCAGCCCCCTCTCCCTACTCCTCCAGCCCCCTCTCCCTACTCCTCCAGCCCCCTCTCCCTACTCCTCCAGCCCCCTCTCCCTACTCCTCCAGCCCCCTCTCCCTACTCCTCCAGCCCCCTCTCCCTACTCCTCCAGCTGCTTCTCCCCTCCTCCAGCCGCCTCTCTCCACACTTCCAGCCCCTTCTCCCCACTCATCTGTCCCTCTCTCCACACACCCCCATCTCTTTTTTCTCCTGATGCCTCTATCTTCTCCCCCCTTCCCCAGTCTTACCTCGCACCCATGCCTCCAGCCCCTTGTCTCCCCACCTCTTCCCCATTTCCCCCCATCCCTCCTTACCTATTCCCCTCCTGCTCTCCCCAAAACATCGCACCATACTTGCCCTTCACTCCCTCCCTGTCCAATTGCTCCCTTTCTCCTCTCCATCTCTACATTGCTCCCCTCTTCCTCTCCTTCCCAACACTCCTTCCCCTTCTCCCCACACACCCCTCACTATCTCCCCACTCCTTGCCCACTCTCTCCACACAAGCCTTCCGATCACTCTCCGCACACACCTACACTCCCTCTCCCCTCACTCACCTCCCTCTCTCTCTTTCTCTGTGCCCGCTCTCCCATACTCGCTCATCCCCTCATTCCCCCACTCCTCCCATCCCCATTCACACGTCCCCTTTCTCTCCCCACTCCTCCCATTTCTCTCCCCACACTCCTCCTTGTCTGCCCCCACTCCCTCTCTCTGCCACCTCTCCTCCCCCTCTCTCCCCGTCCCCTCCTCCCCCTCTCTCTCTCCCCTCCTCCTCTCCATCACTCCCCCCTCCTTTTCCGCATTCCTCTTCTAATCATCCCTCCACCTCCCCCTCTCTCCTCATATTACTACTCTCCC
Organism: Raja brachyura; assembly: GCA_963514005.1. The sequence goes on from OY740808.1 coordinate 39,667,955, forward strand.
TGCTCTCCTCCTCTCCTGCTCTCCCCATAACACCACTCAATGCTACCCTTATCTTCCTATCTCCCCTTCCCTCACCATCACTTTCCTCTCCCTCTATCCCTTCCACCTCTCCCCTCCACTGCCTATCACGCTCCATCCTCTTCCTCTCAACCGTCCTCCTTTCCCTCCCTCCCCTCTGAGTCTCCCTACCTCCCCCTCCTCATATTCCATTCTCTCTCCACGCTCCTCCCCACCTCTCCCCCAACACGTCCCCTTTGTCTCTTCAAACCTTCCCCCCCCTCTCCCCATACATTACCCACTCTGATCTCACTCCCCCTCCCTCCCCATTCTCTCCCTCTTTCCTCCTCCCTCTCTCCACTCCTCTCTCTCCCTCTCACCCCTAGCAGAGTCAGGGGATATGGGGAGAAGGCAGGAACGGGGTACTGATTGGGGATGATCAGCCATGATCACATTGAACAGCGGTGCTGTCTCGAAGGGTAGAATGGCCAGAATGTACCCATTGTCTATTGTCTCTCTCTCTCCCCTCCTCCTCCTCTTCTCACCCTCCCTCTCTCCTGCCAAATGTGCATAATCTACAGAAAGTCCATGGCTTGGAGAAACCGCCCCGACACTTGTGCTAAACCCACTTCTACCCAAGAGACACAAGCTGAGGACCCTCCAGCCACCTCTTTATTGTACAGGCCCAGCAGAAGCACTGGCATTCCATGGGAGGGCGGAGAGGATGAGGGGAGGGGTGCGCTCTGTCAAACTTTGGAAATAATCAGATAGAACAGGAGCTGTTGAAGTGTGGGTGTCGGGTGGGTGAGGTCGATCTTAGGGTCTGGACTCAATCTGGCGGAGGAGGAGATTTCAAGAGGCAGACCACTCTTAGGAGGGAGAACGGACAATGGTCCCTGGGGAAGGTCCCATCAGATGGACGAGGCACAAGTGGGAGATTGGACCATCATTCTGGGGATGGATATACAACACTGACCACGTTCAACAGGCAGGTCTGAACCAAAGATTATAGAGGAGCAAGATAGGCCACTCCTCCGAAATCCAATGGACTGGTGTGTAGTACGTAACGGAACGTCACGGCCGCCATTTTGGCGGACTGCCTCCCGCTGTGTAATCCGCTCCAAAGCTACAGAGCAGTTGTAAGTGAGATGCCTGTAAACTGGAATGTTTCATTGTCTTTTGAATAAATGATATTTTGATGTGGACTTTTATTGCATGCGTTTGTCTATGGCAGGCTATGTAAATTGCCGTTGGGTTAGTGTCAAATATTTACTGATTTATATACATTTACATGTAAAATAGTAGCTCCAAAGATCCTTCGATCCGCTCTATCATCCTTGGTGTAATCAGTGTTGTAGGGAACAGTGTTTGATATAGCGCACCTATCGCCTCACATATTTCAGTTAATTTAATTGTAATGTTTTCCCCCTGTTCCCCCATTTCCCTCCCATCTTTCCTCCCCAGCTCCCTCCTTTGCATAGTTTCCCTTGCATTGCATTGTGCAGCTTCCCTTGTATTGCTTTAACACACACTGTGCACAAAATTACAGGCACACACGAACACACATTTATGTAAATATATGGTGGGACAGGCCCTTGAGAGATAAATACATTTATTTCTCGTGGATCAGAAGCAACTTTGATTTAAAGCATCACTATTACTCTCTATCTTATTTGTCAGATGATGTACATAAACCATATATGCATACATACATATGCATATACATACATATAATACATACATAGGTATACATACATATATACACACATATATACACATACATATATATGAACACACACATATATATATATATATATATATATATATCTATATACACACATACATGCATATATACATATGATCATTTTCCAATGTTCAATAGATTTAGGATCAGTTCCTGTGGATTGGAGGATAGCTAATGTTATCCCACTTTTCAAGAAAGGAACAAGAGAGAAAACCGGGAATTACAGACCAGTTAGCCTGGCTTCGGTGGTGGGAAAGATGCTGGAGTCAATTATTAAAGATGTAATAATGGGGCATTTGGATAGCAGTAAAAGGATTAGTCCAAGTCAGCATGGATTTATGAAAGAGAAATCATGTTTGACTGATCTTCTGGAATTTTTTGCCACAAGGCTCGGTGTTGGGGCCGCAACTGTTTACCATGTATATTAATGATTTTGAAGAGGTAAATAGGAGCAACACTAGTGCATACATACCTACATATTTCAATTCAGCCGATAAGTTGGTCAAATAACATGTGTACCTTCTTGCTTTTTTAAGAGACATGGATTTTTTAAATGTGAATGTCTCATAACGACACATTTGTGGGTCGGCAGTATTTTGCACCAGCCCACACAATTTAAAATAATTCTAAATTGAACTTTATACACAAGGAAAACACTTTTTATTTACATCATTTTGTGGGCGAAATATACAGGATTGCAGTGCTTTGCATATCAGCTAATCAATAAAAGTGATGTCAAATTCAACATTTCAAACAAAGGACAACATTTCCAACTTATATACATTAACTAGACTAAGTGGGACCCGTTGTGTCCCAGCATCATACGGGACGGGTTGGTCACCCAATGCAATATTCCACCTCTCCACCTATTCCAATAATGCTGGCCAGTGGGGGGAGGGGGGGGGGGGGCTTTCTGTTGCGCTAGTATGGGTGTTGACTTGTGCGCCGAAGGGACTGGTTTCCAGAGGGCTAGTATGGACATTATGGTTCGAATGGATTCTAGGGCTGGCAGCTCAGTCACTGAGGCCAGGCAGCTCAGTCACTGAGGCCTGGCAGTACAGTCACTCTTACCTGGCAGGCTGGCAGCTAAGAAACTGCCAGATATTCTGCCCAAAACGGGTGACAGACTCTGTGTGAGAGAGAAGGGGGAGAGGGTGGACTGAATGGATTATTGACCTGGCAGTTCACTTAGTCACAGCTCGTGGGTTGGCAGTTCAGTCACTGACGGCTGGTGGGCTGGCAGTGAAGTCACTGACGGCTGTAACCGATATTGCACCAACCCACTCAATTTTAAATAAATCATAATAGAGATCTATTAACATGGTTAACACTTTATTTCTGACATGCATGGTAAGATTTACATAATTCACATTAGTCTGTGCGTGAGATATACAGGGTTGCAGTGTTCAGCATATCAGCTAACCAGTGAAAGTGATGTACAATTCAGCGAGTCTAGAACCAGGGGCCACAGTGTTAGAATAAGGGGGAGGTCATTTAGGCCCGAGGTGAGAAAAAAAAGTACTACGTTTTTTCGCAGGAATGGTCCATCTTGCTCCGCTATAGGATCTTTGCTCTTAGTGGCTCTCCCACAGAGTATCTATTCCTGCCCATTAGGTTCCCATTGTGATGAAGAACACGCAGGCATGAAAAGTGGAAAAAGGATTTATTAAAGTTTAAAATGTGAATAACTCTTAAAATATAAGAACAATTAAAATGTCAAAGATGATAATTATTAAGTTCTTTCTTGTTATGTCTCTTGTTGCTGCCCACTGCATCTTTATGTCGCTTTGCTGTCGATAAAAAAAAGTGAATTTAAAAATAGAGAGATTCAGCGGTCAAATTTTAACCAGGATAATATCTCAGAAGTCATCATTCAACGAAGCATGCTTTTATATAAGCACGCATATATACACACACATATACAGACTCACACACAGAGACTCGCACACACAAACATACGCGCACACACACTGACTCTCACACACACACACACACACACACACACAGACTCACTCAAACGTTTAAAGTCTCCTCTAGAGGCGGCTGCTGCTGAAGCAAAAGTCCCGTTAATATCAACGGGTCGATGGTTGAAAGGGTCACGAGCTTCAAATTCGTGGGCGTGCAAATCTCTGAAGATCTTTCCTGGTCCGAGAACACGGATGCAAATATTAAGATAGCACAACAGCGCCTCTACTTCCTGATAAGATTACCGAGAGTCGGTTTGTCAAGGAGGACTCTAACTTCTACAGGTGCACAGTAGAGAGCTTGCTGACTGGTTGCATCGTGGCTTGGTTCGGCAAATTGAGCGCCCAGGAGAGGAAAAGACTACAAAAAGTAGTAAACACTGCCCAGTCCATCATCGGCTCTGACCTCCCTTCCATCGAGGGGATTTATCACAGTCGCTACCTCAAAAACGCTGGCAGCATCATGAGGCCCCGACAGAGAGTTTTCTTTCAAAGACTCAGGAAGAACCTGCAACAGTATTCCGGAATAGACCCGGACTCAGAGGCAGGACAACAATTGCTTAGGGCCAATTTCATCACCAAATCCTGGCCTGATGTGAGGAAGAAGTTAGAAAAGATGCATGATTGGAATGAGAAACCACGACCTCAGTTGCTTACAGAGGCCCAGAAAGTGTACGTGCGGAGAGATGAGGAGACACAGAAGGGGAAGGCACTGATTATGTTGCAGGCTGTAAAGCGAGTGGTAGATGTTAAAGAACAGGTAGGTACAGGATGGAGAGGGAGTTCCTCCCGAGGTACAGGTAGAGATAGAGGAGGCGGCAGAGGCTGGGAGAGAGAAGGAGAAAGGTATGGCACGAACCAGAGAGAAGGAGAAAGGTATGGCAGGAACCAGAGAGAGGGAGAAAGGTATGGGAGGAGCCAGGGTGAAGGAGAAGACCGGAGCAAAAGGGAAGAGACAAATACGGGACAACGTTGGAGGATGGGACCAATAAGATGTTATTATTGTCACGGAAGAGGACACATACGAAGGGATTGCCCTGAGCTTGTAGCAGAGTCCCGCACGTACAGTATGATGGAAAATGAATAGGGGGGTCAGGGGTTCCCGTCCCTGGGGTTAGGGGGCTACAGAAGGGAACCTCTGGTAAATTTAAAGATAGGACCCCAGGGAGAGGATACGGTGTTTATGGTAGATTCAGGAGCGCAACGATCAAGTGTAATCAAAGTACCCGCAGGTATGGAGGCAGGACAAGGGAGAATAAAAAATACCAGGGTTGGGAGAACTGTGATTGGAGCTCCCGAGATAGGAGGAGTAAATGTAAGGTATGAACACCGGGAGGCAGTAGAGGACCTGATCTTAGGCCCTCAGGCTGGAGTAAATTTAATGGGCAGGGATTCACAAATACAACTGGGAATAGGTACTGCACCGATAGAAGGAAGTATAGTGGTTCAGCTGTATGCTCTAAGACAGGTGGATGAGCAAAGAATTAATGATCAGGTATGGGCCAAGGAAGGAAACAGAGCAGGTCTGCAAATACCCCCTCTTCAAATAGCATTAAAAGATGGTGCAGACATAGTACGAGTAAGACAGTACCCCATTTCGACTGAGGGACGAAAAGGTTTACAACCAATCATTGAGAATTTATTAGAGGATGGGTTATTGGAACCATGTATGTCCCCCTACAATACTCGGATCCTACCAGTCAGAAAAACCGACAGGACGTATAGACTTGTACAGGACTTGAGGGAACTGAACAAGGTGGTCCAAGCCCGACACCCGGTAGTGCCTAACCCTTACACCATCATGGGACGGATACCACCAATCCACAAATGGTTTAGTGTGGTAGATTTAAAGGACCCCTTCTGGAGCTGTCCGCTGGCAACAGAGAGTAGAGACTTATTCGCTTTTGAGTGGGAAAACCTAAATACCGGGTGCAAGCAACAATTCTGGTGGGCCGTGCTCCCTCAAGGTTTTACAGAATCACCAAATTTATGCGGCCAAATTTTGGAGCAGGTACTGGAGGATTTCCCAGGTCATGGGGAAACACAACTATTACAGTACGTGGATGACCTTCTCTTGTCAGGAGAGAGAGAAGAGGATGTAAGGGACGCCACGATAAGCCTGTTAAACTTCCTGGGGAGGAAGGGGTTAAGGGTGTCCCGTAACAAGCTTCAATTTGTGAAACAAGAGGTAAAATATCTGGGACATCTGATAAGTGGAGGAAAGAGACGAATAAACCCCGAAAGGACAGCTGGGATCACGGGAGTACCACTACCAAAGAATAAGAAAGAGATCTGAAAATTCCTGGGATTGATAGGATACTGTCGACTGTGGATAGATGATTACTCCAGCCAAGTGAAATTCCTGGATGATAAATTGGGGGAAGAGAAAGACCACAGAACAGGAGGTGGAATTTAGGAAATTAAAGAACAGTTTGATCACTGCTCCCGTGTTGGCTCTGCCCTCAGTAGAACAACCTTTCCACCTGTTTGTAAATTCAGACAAGGGGGTGGCACTAGGGGTACTCACCCAGAAAAGAGGGGGAAATTGACAGCCAGTGGCATTCCTCTCGAAAATATTAGATCCAGTCTCCAGGGGATGGCCGGGATGCATACAAGCGGTAGCAGCTACCGCAATATTGGTGGAAGAGTAGAAAATTAACCTTTGGAGGAGCTCTGGTTATTTCTACGCCACACACGGTGAGAACCATACTCACTCAAAAATCCAACAGATGGTTAACAGACTCTAGACTTTTAAAGTATGAGGCCATCCTGATGGAAAAAGACGATTTGACTATAATTACAGATAAGAACCTTAACCCGTCCCAATTCCTGTATCCAGCAGAGAAACAGGGCGATGAGGAAGAGGACCCAGTACATTGCTGTAGTACAATAATAGATTTACAGACAAAAAGTAGAGAAGACTTAGATGAGCAACCTCTGGCTGAGGGCAGCCGGTGGTTTATAGATGGATCCTCCAGGTGCATAGATGGAAAAAGACATAGTGGTTACGGTATAGTGAACGGGGAAACTATGGAGGAAATTGAAAGCGGCAGGCTACCTGGTAGTTGGTCAGCTCAATCTTGTGAATTATATGCATTAATGAGAGCTTTGGAACTATTGGAGGGGAAGGAAGGAACAGTGTATACTGATTCTAAATACGCTTTTGGAGTAGTACACACCTTTGGGAAAATCTGGAAAGAGCGAGGAATGATAACCACTCGAGGGAAAGAATTAGCGCATGAGCAATTGGTAGGACAGACACTGGAAGCCTTGCACAAACCAGAACGAATAACCATAGCACATGTGACAGGGCATCAGAAGGGTAACACCCTAGAGGCCAGAGGAAATAGGGCAGTGGATGAGGTTGCAAAAAGAGCAGCCACAGAACAGATGGTAGAAATGAAGTCACTAATACCTTTAAGGGGACAAGAGGAAAAGATACCTATCTTTAGTGAGAAAGAGCAGGAACATATGAGAGAAATGGGGGCTCAACGTACTTCAAATGGGAAATGTTGGTCACCGGATGGAAAGCAGCGATTGAAGAAAGAAATAATGAGAGAATTATTAGGGAGGTTGCATGGACAAAGCCATTGGGGAACACAAGCCCTCTGTGACACGCTCCTCAGAACCTACACTTGCCGTGGAATGGATACCATGGCCGGACAAGTCATAGGGGGCTGTGTAATATGTCAGCAAATTAACAAAAAAATCATGAGAGCAGTCCCAGAAGGAGGACAACCATTAGCAGTTAGACCCTTCCAGAGAATACAGATAGATTTCACCAAGCTGCCCCGCATACAAACCTGGAAGTACCTATAACCATATAACAATTACAGCATGGAAACAGGCCCTCTCAGCCCCTCTAGTCCGTGCCGACCATTTATTTTCCCCATGTCCCATCTACCTGCATTCAGACCGTACCCCTCCATTCCCTTCCTGTCCATATACCTATCCACTTTACTTTTAAATGTTAAAATCGATCCTGCCTCCACCACTTCTGCTGGAAGATCATTCCACACAGCCACCACTCTCTGAGTAAAGAAGTTCCCCCTCATGTTACCCCTAAACTTCTGTCCCTTAATTCTCATGTCATGCCCTCTTGTTTGAATCTTCCCTACCCTCAATGGGAAAAGCTTATCCACGCCAACTCTGTCTGTCCCTTTCATCATTTTAAAGACCTCATCAAGTCCCCCCTTATGCTAAGCATCACTGAACACGTTCTCCGGGGCTGAACACCGGCTCGACTTTCAGCTAAAGGTCGGGAGTATTGGAGTCGGTGGGCGGCTGCAAGTTTGACAATGTCAGACCCGGCTCCCACTGTGCCCGACATGTCTGCCTCAGGGGAGGCGAGACAAGGTGGAGGACGGGGTAAAGAAGAGGCGCCCGCTACAATAGGCGAATGGTCCTTTCAAAAGTGAAACCTGCTCACAACCTCTGATAGGGCCGGTTTTAACTGTAACCGGCCGTGTTAAACAGGGCTCAGGGAACTCGGCATCTGATGGGGACGAGGAGGGTTTCAGAGAGAAGGCAGGAGCAACGTAGAATCAACCCGGCAACAGAGTGGCTCCGTATTCCACAGTGAGTTCAGTTTTGGAGCAACACACACCGGTGCATCCATGGCCACTGGTTCAAGTGATCGATCCAATTATTGACCAACAGGCGGTGGAATCCGACTGTGACAGACTCCATAGTGAGATGTGTCCACGGGAGCGGGTGTTCACTGTGATCAATAACTCAGACACAGTGAACTTCACAATGTAAACCTCCCAAAGACACAGCGGCCCGGAGAGCTGCCTGGCCTGAGCACTCGAACTCTGGGCAAGAACAGCATTCTAGTGGCTCCGGCAGTCAGGGAAAGAGGGGTAGTTTCGGGCTCTGAAGGAAAATCGCAACGTTAAACAAGATTTAACTAAGTGGATTGATATCGCTGATGTACTCTTGTACAACCATCATCAATTGGGAAGCTTATAACATGATCAGAATTAGGTTAACACACGAGTTATACAACTTGAATCATTCTGCTCATTTACCAGGGACTCCAACGGCAGCAAACATCATGTCCAAGATTTTTTCCACGTCGTAATATTTCCGAAGCTTTTACCCCGTTTTCACTGAACAGCGACGTCCCCGTGAGCGACCGGTAATCTCTGGCAATGAAATACTGGGGCAGGACATTCCCAGAGATTTAGTACCATGTACCGTCTCCATTTGGGACAGGAAAGTTTCAGTAGAGTTAAAAATTGAGACCTTGAAATTATTCGCAAACAGATGACATCAGCGAAGTGAAATCCCCGCTGTGACAGGTTGTGATTCATTCAGGGAATCGATTGAGAAACTCTGAAGACTGGGAATTGTGGCGATACTGTGGGATGTAAATTGGGGACATTGTTTCAAACTCCATCAGATTCAATTCTCCGCCTCAGTGTTTATCTGATTTCCTTCTATCCGGCTTCTCTCAGTAAGGCAATCCTAAATCCCAGGGATCCTTTCAGGGCTTAGCTATCCAATTAGTTCAACAGATCGCCTCGGACTAAAATGGCCCCTCCACTCTGCTTCGCCACTCAAGATCATCGCGGCTTATCCCTGCCTGGAATGGATCTGACTTTACCCTGGCAGAATAAAACTCCTCCTGCATCACCTCTGGGGAGGAACGGCCCAAAGACTCGCGACACTCAGAGGCCAGAAACATTGCCACTTCTGAATTGTCCTAAACCTAGATAAAACGGCGAATGATGCAGCACAGCGCGCTCCTCCCTTTCTCTCTCCTTACTGCTGTCACTCTCTATGCTCCCTCTCTGCGCTTCTGTCTCTGTCAACCTCTCCCCCCCCCCCCCCTGCATCTCTCTGACCCTCCCCTCTCTCCCCTTTGCCAACCCACTCGCTCTGAACTCCATCTTCCCACTCTCCCTCCATCTTACCCTTTCGTCTTCTCTATCTCCCCCTTTCATCTCTGTGCATCCTATCTGTCTCTCTCCACAACTATCTCCCTGCTCGTCCTCACTTCCCTCTCCAACGCCTTTCTTGAGAAGTGCAGTTAAAACGGTTAGCCACCATGGGATGTAACGACTGTCCCGAAACACCTCCCCTTACGCCCGCAGCACTTCCAGATGAGACAGATGTTCACCTGCATCTCCTGCACGCAGTGTTCCAGATGTGGCCCCCTTTATACCGGCCCGGTCACACGGCGACTCAGCGACCGTTTCCCCACGTCCCGCCGAGCGCTGCCGGAGTGAAGCTACTGACAGAGACAACATCACTTCATATTCCGCTGTTGGGGGCTGACACTACCCGGAGCGAGCAACTGCATTAGTGTTGCGGCCCGGTGGTGGAGCACTGGGACACAGCACACTGTGGTGGAGCACTGGGACACAGCACACTGTGGTGGAGCACTGGGGACACAGCACACTGTGGTGGAGCACTGGGACACAGCACACTGTGGTGGAGCACTGGGACACAGCACACTGTGGTGGAGCACTGGGGACACAGCACACTGTGGTGGACCACTGGGACACAGCACACTGTGGTGGAGCACTGGGACACAGCACACTGTGGTGGAGCACTGGGACACAGCACACTGTGGTGGAGCACTGGGGACACAGCACACTGTGGTGGAGCACTGGGACAGCACACTGTGGTGGAGCACTGCACTGGGACACAGCACACTGTGGTGGAGCACTGCACTGGGACACAGCACACTGTGGTGGAGCACTGCACTGGGACACAGCACACTGTGGTGGAGCACTGCACTGGGACACATCACACTGTGGTGGAGCACTGGGACACAGCACACTGTGGTGGAGCACTAGGACACAGCGCACTGGGGGACACAGCACTGGGACACAGCACACTGTGGTGGTGCACTGGGGGACACAGCACACTGTGGTGGAGCAGCACTGGGACACAGCACACTGTGGTGGAGCAGCACTGGGGACACAGCACACTGTGGTGGAGCAGCACTGGGACACAGCACACTGTGGTGGAGCAGCACTGGGACACAGCACACTGTGGTGGAGCAGCACTGGGACACAGCACACTGTGGTGGAGCAGCACTGGGACACAGCACACTGTGGTGGAGCACTGGGACACAGCACACTGTGGTGGAGCACTGGGACACAGCACACTGTGGTGGAGCACTGGGGACACAGCACACTGTGGTGGAGCACTGGGACACAGCACACTGTGGTGGAGCACTGCACTGGGACACAGCACACTGTGGTGGAGCACTGCACTGGGACACAGCACACTGTGGTGGAGCACTGCACTGGGACACAGCACACTGTGGTGGAGCACTGCACTGGGACACATCACACTGTGGTGGAGCACTGGGGCACAGCACACTGTGGTGGAGCACTAGGACACAGCGCACTGGGGGACACAGCACTGGGACACAGCACACTGTGGTGGAGCAGCACGGGGACACAGCACACTGTGGTGGGGCACTGCACTGGGACACAGCACACTGTGGTGGAGCACTGCACTGGGACACAGCGCACTGTGGTGGAGCAGCACTGGGACACAGCACACTGTGGTGGAGCAGCACTGGGCCACACACACTGTGGTGGAGCACTGGGGGACAAAGCACACTGTGGTGGAGCACTGGGGAACACAGCACACTGTGGTGGAGCACTGGGACACAGCACACTGTGGTGGAGCTGCACTGGGACACAGCACACTGTGGTGGAGCACTGCACTGGGACACAGCACACTGTGGTGGAGCACTGGGACAGAGCACACTGTGGTGGAGCACTGTGGACAGCAGCACGCTGTGGTGGAGCACTACACTGGGACACAGCACACTGTGGTGGAGCACTGCACTGGGACACAGCAAACTGTGGTGGAGCAGCACTGGGACACAGCACACTGTGGTGGAGCACTGCACTGGGACAGCACACTGTGGTGGAGCACTGGGACACAGCACACTGTGGTGGAGCACTGGGACACAGCACACTGTGGTGGAGCACTAGGACACAGCGCACTGGGGGACACAGCACTGCGACACAGCACACTGTGGTGGAGCGCTGCACTGGGACACAGCACACTGTGGTCGAGCAGCACTGGGACACAGCACACTGTGGTGGAGCACTGCACTGGGACACAGCACACTGTGGTGGAGCAGCACTGGGACACAGCACACTGTGGTGGAGCACTGCACTGGGACACAGCACACTGTGGTGGAGCACTGCACTGGGACACAGCACACTGTGGTGGAGCAGCACTGGGACACAGCACACTGTGGTGGAGCAGCACTGGGACACACACACTGTGGTGGAGCACTGGGGGACACAGCACACTGTGGTGGAGCACTGGGGGACACAGCACACTGTGGTGGAGCACTGGGACACAGCACACTGTGGTGGAGCTGCACTGGGACACAGCACACTGTGGTGGAGTACTGCACTGGGACACAGCACACTGTGGTGGAGCACTGGGACACAGCACACTGTGGTGGAGCACTGGGGACAGCAGCACACTGTGGTGGAGCACTGCACTGGGACACAGCACACTGTGGTGGAGCAGCACTGGGGACACAGCACAATGTGGTGGAGCACTGGGACACAGCACACTGTGGTGGAGCAGCACTGGGACACAGCACACTGTGGTGGAGCAGCACTGGGACACAGCACATTGTGGTGGAGCACTGGGGACACAGCACACTGTGGTGGAGCACTGGGACACACATACTGTGGTGGAGCAGCATTGGGACACACACACTGTGGAGGAGCACTGGGGGACACAGCACACTGTGGTGGAGCAGCACTGGGGGACACAGCACACTGTGGTGGAGCAGCACGGGGACACAGCACACTGTGGTGGAGCAGCACTGGGGCACAGCACACTGTGGTGGAGCAGCACTGGGACACAGCACACTGTGGTGGAGCAGCACTGGGACACAGCACACTGTGGTGGAGCAGCACTGGGACACAGCACACTGTGGTGGAGCAGCACTGGGACACAGCACACTGTGGTGGAGCAGCACTGGGGACACAGCACACTGTGGTGGAGCACTGCACCGGGACACAGCACACTGTGGTGGAGCACTGCACTGGGACACAGCACACTGTGGTGGAGCAGCACTGGGACACAGCACACTGTGGTGGAGCAGCACTGGGGACACAGCACACTGTGGTGGAGCACTGCACTGGGACACAGCACACTGTGGTGGAGCAGCACTGGGGACACAGCACACTGTGGTGGAGCAGCACTGGGACACAGCACACTGTGGTGGAGCAGCACTGGGACACAGCACACTGTGATGGAGCACTGGGACACAGCACACTGTGGTGGAGCAGCACAGGGACACAGCAAACTGTGGTGGAGCAGCACTGGGACACAGCACACTGTGGTGGAGCAGCACTGGGACACAGCACACTGTGGTGGAGCAGCACTGGGACACCACACACTGTGGTGGAGCACTGGGACACACACACTGTGGTGGAGCAGCACTGGGACACAGCACACTGTGGTGGAGCACTGGGACACAGCAAACTGTGGTGGAGCACTGGGACACACACACTATGGTGGAGCAGCACTGGGACACAGCACACTGTGGTGGAGCACTGGGGCACAGCACACTGTGGTGGAGCAGCACTGGGGCACAGCACACTGTGGTGGAGCAGCACTGGGACACAGCACACTGTGGTGGAGCAGCACTGGGGACACAGCACACTGTGGTGGAGCACTGGTACACAGCACACTGTGGTGGAGCAGCACTGGGGCACAGCACACTGGTGGAGCAGCACTGGGACACAGCACACTGTGGTGGAGCAGCACTGGGACACACACTGTGGTGGAGCAGCACTGGGACACAGCACACTGTGGTGGAGCAGCACTGGGACACAGCACACTGTGGTGGAGCAGCATTGGGACACAGCACACTGTGGTGGAGCAGCACTGGGGACATAGCACTGTGGTGGAGCAGCACTGGGACACAGCACACTGTGGTGGAGCAGCACTGGGACACAGCACACTGTGGTGGAGCAGTAATGGGACACAGCACACTGTGGTGGAGCACTGGGGGACACAGCACACTGTGGTGGAGCAGCACTGGGACACAGCACACTGTGGTGGAGCAGCACTGGGGACACAGCACACTGTGGTGGAGCAGCACTGGCACACAGCACACTGTGGTGGAGCAGCACTGGGACACAGCACACTGTGGTGGAGCAGCACTGGGACACAGCACACTGTGGTGGAGCACTGCACTGGGACACAGCACACTGTGCTGGAGCACTGGGACACAGCACACTGTGGTGGAGCAGCACTGGGACACAGCACACTGTGGTGGAGCACTGGGGCACAGCACACTGTGGTGGAGCACGGGGACACACACACTGTGGTGGAGCACCGGGACACACACACTGTGGTGGAGCAGCACTGGGACACAGCACACTGTTGTGGAGCACTGGGACACAGCACACTGTGGTGGAGCACTGGGACACACACACTGTGGTGGAGCAGCACTGGGACACAGCACACTGTGGGGGAGCACTGGGACACAGCACACTGTGGTGGAGCACTGGGGCACACACACTGTGGTGGAGCAGCACTGGGACACAGCACACTGTGGTGGAGCACTGGGGCACAGCACACTGTGGTGGAGCAGCACTTGGACACAGCACACTGTGGTGGAGCACCACTGGGACACAGCACACTGTGGTGGAGCAGCACTGGGGACACAGCACACTGTGGTGGAGCACTGGTACACAGCACACTGTGGTGGAGCAGCACTGGGGCACAGCACACTGGTGGAGCAGCACTGGGACACAGCACACTGTGGTGGAGCATCACTGGGACACACACACTGTGGTGGAGCAACACTGGGACACAGCACACTGTGGTGGAGCAGCACTGTGGTGGAGCAGCACTGGGACACAGCACACTGTGGTGGAGCAGCACTGGGACACAGCACACTGTGGTGGAGCAGTAATGGGACACAGCACACTGTGGTGGAGCACTGGGGGACACAGCACACTGTGGTGGAGCAGCACTGGGACACACCACACTGTGGTGGAGCAGCACTGGGGACACAGCACACTGTGGTGGAGCAGCACTGGGACACAGCACACTGTGGTGGAGCAGCACTGGGACACAGCACACTGTGGTGGAGCAGCACTGGGACACAGCACACTGTGGTGGAGCAGCACTGGGACACAGCACACTGTGGTGGAGCACTGGGGCACAGCACACTGTGGTGGAGCACTGGGACACACACACTGTGGTGGAGCACTGGGACACACACACTGTGGTGGAGCAGCACTGGGACACAGCACACTGTGGTGGAGCACTGGCACACAGCACACTGTGGTGGAGCACTGGGACACACACACTGTGGTGGACCAGCACTGGGACACAGCACACTGTGGTGGAGCACTGGGACACACACACTGTGGTGGAGCACTGGGACACACACACTGTGGTGGAGCAGCACTGGGACACAGCACACTGTGGTGGAGCAGCACTGGGACACAGCACACTGTGGTGGACACTGCACCGGGACACAGCACACTGTGGTGGAGCACTGCACTGGGACACAGCACACTGTGGTGGAGCAGCACTGGGACACAGCACACTGTGGTGGAGCAGCAGTGGGGACACAGCACACTGTGGTGGAGCACTGCACTGGGACACAGCACACTGTGGTGGAGCAGCACTGGGGACACAGCACACTGTGGTGGAGCAGCACTGGGACACAGCACACTGTGGTGGAGCAGCACTGGGACACAGCACACTGTGGTGGAGCACTGGGACACAGCACACTGTGGTGGAGCACTGGGACACAGCACACTGTGGTGGAGCACTGGGGACACAGCACACTGTGGTGGAGCACTGGGACACAGCACACTGTGGTGGAGCACTGCACTGGGACACAGCACACTGTGGTGGAGCACTGCACTGGGACACAGCACACTGTGGTGGAGCACTGCACTGGGACACAGCACACTGTGGTGGAGCACTGCACTGGGACACATCACACTGTGGTGGAGCACTGGGGCACAGCACACTGTGATGGAGCACTAGGACACAGCGCACTGGGGGACACAGCACTGGGACACAGCACACTGTGGTGGAGCTGCACGGGGACACAGCACACTGTGGTGGAGCAGCACTGGGACACAGCACACTGTGGTGGAGCAGCACTGGGCCACACACACTGTGGTGGAGCACTGGGGGACAAAGCACACTGTGGTGGAGCACTGGGGAACACAGCACACTGTGGTGGAGCACTGGGACACAGCACACTGTGGTGGAGCTGCACTGGGACACAGCACACTGTGGTGGAGCACTGCACTGGGACACAGCACACTGTGGTGGAGCACTGGGACAGAGCACACTGTGGTGGAGCACTGGGGACAGCAGCACGCTGTGGTGGAGCACTACACTGGGACACAGCACACTGTGGTGGAGCACTGCACTGGGACACAGCAAACTGTGGTGGAGCAGCACTGGGACACAGCACACTGTGGTGGAGCACTGCACTGGGACAGCACACTGTGGTGGAGCACTGGGACACAGCACACTGTGGTGGAGCACTGGGACACAGCACACTGTGGTGGAGCACTAGGACACAGCGCACTGGGGGACACAGCACTGCGACACAGCACACTGTGGTGGAGCGCTGCACTGGGACACAGCACACTGTGGTCGAGCAGCACTGGGACACAGCACACTGTGGTGGAGCACTGCACTGGGACACAGCACACTGTGGTGGAGCAGCACTGGGACACAGCACACTGTGGTGGAGCACTGCACTGGGACACAGCACACTGTGGTGGAGCACTGCACTGGGACACAGCACACTGTGGTGGAGCAGCACTGGGACACAGCACACTGTGGTGGAGCAGCACTGGGACACACACACTGTGGTGGAGCACTGGGGGACACAGCACACTGTGGTGGAGCACTGGGGACACAGCACACTGTGGTGGAGCACTGGGACACACATACTGTGGTGGAGCAGCATTGGGACACACACACTGTGGAGGAGCACTGGGGGACACAGCACACTGTGGTGGAGCAGCACTGGGGGACACAGCACACTGTGGTGGAGCAGCACGGGGACACAGCACACTGTGGTGGAGCAGCACTGGGGCATAGCACACTGTGGTGGAGCAGCACTGGGACACAGCACACTGTGGTGGAGCAGCACTGGGACACAGCACACTGCGGTGGAGCAGCACTGGGACACAGCACACTGTGGTGGAGCAGCACTGGGACACAGCACACTGTGGTGGAGCAGCACTGGGGACACAGCACACTGTGGTGGAGCACTGCACCGGGACACAGCACACTGTGGTGGAGCACTGCACTGGGACACAGCACACTGTGGTGGAGCAGCACTGGGACACAGCACACTGTGGTGGAGCAGCACTGGGGACACAGCACACTGTGGTGGAGCACTGCACTGGGACACAGCACACTGTGGTGGAGCAGCACTGGGGACACAGCACACTGTGGTGGAGCAGCACTGGGACACAGCACACTGTGGTGGAGCAGCACTGGGACACAGCACACTGTGATGGAGCACTGGGACACAGCACACTGTGGTGGAGCAGCACAGGGACACAGCACACTGTGGTGGAGCAGCACTGGGACACAGCACACTGTGGTGGAGCAGCACTGGGACACAGCACACTGTGGTGGAGCAGCACTGGGACACAGCACACTGTGGTGGAGCACTGGGACACACACACTGTGGTGGAGCAGCACTGGGACACAGCACACTGTGGTGGAGCACTGGGACACAGCACACTGTGGTGGAGCACTGGGACACACACACTATGGTGGAGCAGCACTGGGACACAGCACACTGTGGTGGAGCACTGGGGCACAGCACACTGTGGTGGAGCAGCACTGGGGCACAGCACACTGTGGTGGAGCAGCACTGGGACACAGCACACTGTGGTGGAGCAGCACTGGGGACACAGCACACTGTGGTGGAGCACTGGTACACAGCACACTGTGGTGGAGCAGCACTGGGGCACAGCACACTGGTGGAGCAGCACTGGGACACAGCACACTGTGGTGGAGCAGCACTGGGACACACACTGTGGTGGAGCAGCACTGGGACACAGCACACTGTGGTGGAGCAGCACTGGGACACAGCACACTGTGGTGGAGCAGCATTGGGACACAGCACACTGTGGTGGAGCAGCACTGGGGACATAGCACTGTGGTGGAGCAGCACTGGGACACAGCACACTGTGGTGGAGCAGCACTGGGACACAGCACACTGTGGTGGAGCAGTAATGGGACACAGCACACTGTGGTGGAGCACTGGGGGACACAGCACACTGTGGTGGAGCAGCACTGGGACACAGCACACTGTGGTGGAGCAGCACTGGGGACACAGCACACTGTGGTGGAGCAGCACTGGGACACAGCACACTGTGGTGGAGCAGCACTGGGACACAGCACACTGTGGTGGAGCAGCACTGGGACACAGCACACTGTGGTGGAGCAGCACTGGGACACAGCACACTGTGGTGGAGCACTGGGACACAGCACACTGTGGTGGAGCAGCACTGGGACACAGCACACTGTGGTGGAGCACTGGGGCACAGCACACTGTGGTGGAGCACGGGGACACACACACTGTGGTGGAGCACCGGGACACACACACTGTGGTGGAGCAGCACTGGGACACAGCACACTGTTGTGGAGCACTGGGACACAGCACACTGTGGTGGAGCACTGGGACACACACACTGTGGTGGAGCAGCACTGGGACACAGCACACTGTGGTGGAGCACTGGGACACAGCACACTGTGGTGGAGCACTGGGGCACACACACTGTGGTGGAGCAGCACTGGGACACAGCACACTGTGGTGGAGCACTGGGGCACAGCACACTGTGGTGGAGCAGCACTGGGACACAGCACACTGTGGTGGGGCAGCACTGGGACACAGCACACTGTGGTGGAGCAGCACTGGGGACACAGCACACTGTGGTGGAGCACTGGTACACAGCACACTGTGGTGGAGCAGCACTGGGGCACAGCACACTGTTGGAGCAGCACTGGGACACAGCACACTGTGGTGGAGCAGCACTGGGACACACACACTGTGGTGGAGCAGCACTGGGACACAGCACACTGTGGTGGAGCAGCACTGGGGACACAGCACTGTGGTGGAGCAGCACTGGGACACAGCACACTGTGGTGGAGCAGCACTGGGACACAGCACACTGTGGTGGAGCAGTAATGGGACACAGCACACTGTGGTGGAGCACTGGGGGACACAGCACACTGTGGTGGAGCAGCACTGGGACACAGCACACTGTGGTGGAGCAGCACTGGGGACACAGCACACTGTGGTGGAGCAGCACTGGGACACAGCACACTGTGGTGGAGCAGCACTGGGACACAGCACACTGTGGTGGAGCAGCACTGGGACACAGCACACTGTGGTGGAGCAGCACTGGGACACAGCACACTGTGGTGGAGCACTGGGACACAGCACACTGTGGTGGAGCACTGGGACACACACACTGTGGTGGAGCAGCACTGGGACACAGCACACTGTGGTGGAGCACTGGGGCACAGCACACTGTGGTGGAGCACCGGGACACACACACTGTGGTGGAGCACTGGGACACACACACTGTGGTGGAGCAGCACTGGGACACAGCACACTGTGGTGGAGCACTGGGACACAGCACACTGTGGTGGAGCACTGGGACACACACACTGTGGTGGACCAGCACTGGGACACAGCACACTGTGGTGGAGCACTGGGACACACACACTGTGGTGGAGCACTGGGACACACACACACTGTGTTGGAGCAGCACTGGGACACAGCACACTGTGGTGGAGCAGCACTGGGACACAGCACACTGTGGTGGACACTGCACCGGGACACAGCACACTGTGGTGGAGCACTGCACTGGGACACAGCACACTGTGGTGGAGCAGCACTGGGACACAGCACACTGTGGTGGAGCAGCACTGGGGACACAGCACACTGTGGTGTAGCACTGCACTGGGACACAGCACACTGTGGTGGAGCAGCACTGGGGACACAGCACACTGTGGTGGAGCAGCACTGGGACACAGCACACTGTGGTGGAGCAGCACTGGGACACCACACTGTGGTGGAGCACTGGGACACAGCACACTGTGGTGCAGCACTGGGACACAGCACACTGTGGTGGAGCAGCACTGGGACACAGCACACTGTGGTGGAGCAGCACTGGGACACAGCACACTGTGGTGGAGCAGCACTGGGACACAGCACACTGTGGTGGAGCAGCACTGGGACACAGCACACTGTGGTGGAGCAGCACTGGGACACAGCACACTGTGGTGGAGCACTGGGACACACACACTGTGGTGGAGCAGCACTGGGACACAGCACACTGTGGTGGAGCACTGGGACACAGCACACTGTGGTGGAGCACTGGGACACACACACTGTGGTGGAGCAGCACTGGGACACAGCACACTGTGGTGGAGCACTGGGGCACAGCACACTGTGGTGGAGCAGCACTGGGACACAGCACACTGTGGTGGAGCAGCACTGTGGCACAGCACACTGGTGGAGGAGCACTGGGACACAGCACACTGTGGTGGAGCAGCACTGGGACACACACACTGTGGTGGAGCAGCAATGGGACACAGCACACTGTGGTGGAGCAGCACTGGGACACAGCACACTGTGGTGGAGCAGCACTGGGACACAGCACACTGTGGTGGAGCAGCACTGGGGACACAGCACTGTGGTGGAGCAGCACTGGGACACAGCACACTGTGGTGGAGCAGCACTTGGACACAGCACACTGTGGTGGAGCAGTAATGGGACACAGCACACTGTGGTGGAGCACTGGGGGACACAGCACACTGTGGTGGAGCAGCACTGGGACACAGCACACTGTGGTGGAGCAGCACTGGGGACACAGCACACTGTGGTGGAGCAGCACTGGGACACAGCACACTGTGGTGGAGCAGCACTGGGACACAGCACACTGTGGTGGAGCAGCACTGGGACACAGCACACTGTGGTGGAGCAGCACTGGGACACAGCACACTGTGGTGGAGCAGCACTGGGACACAGCACATTGTGGTGGAGCACTGGGACACACAAAATGTGGTGGAGCAGCACTGGGACACAGCACACTGTGGTGGAGCACTGGGGCACAGCACACTGTGGTGGAGCACTGGGACGGACACACACTGTGGTGGAGCACCGGGACACACACACTGTGGTGGAGCAGCACTGGGACACAGCACACTGTTGTGGAGCACTGGGACACAGCACACTGTGGTGGAGCACTGGGACACAGCACACTGTGGTGGAGCACTGGGAAACACACACTGTGGTGGAGCAGCACTGGGACACAGCACACTGTGGTGGAGCACTGGGACACAGCACACTGTGGTGGAGCACTGGGACACACACACTGTGGTGGAGCAGCACTGGGACACAGCACACTGTGGTGGAGCAGCACTGGGACACAGCACACTGTGGTGGAGCAGCACTGGGGACACAGCACACTGTGGTGGAGCACTGGTACACAGCACACTGTGGTGGAGCAGCACTGGGGCACAGCACACTGGTGGAGCAGCACTGGGACACAGCACACTGTCGTGGAGCAGCACTGGGACACACACACTGTGGTGGAGCAGCACTGGGACACAGCACACTGTGGTGGAGCAGCACTGGGACACAGCACATTGTGGTGGAGCAGCACTGGGACACAGCACACTGTGGTGGAGCAGCACTGGGGACACAGCACACTGTGGTGGAGCAGCACTGGGACACAGCACACTGTGGTGGAGCAGCACTGGGACACAGCACACTGTGGTGGAGCAGCACTGGGACACAGCACACTGTGGTGGAGCACTGGGGCACAGCACACTGTGGTGGAGCACTGGGACACACACACTGTGGTGGAGCAGCACTGGGACACAGCACACTGTGGTGGAGCACTGGGGCACAGCACACTGTGGTGGAGCACTGGGACACACACACTGTGGTGGAGCAGCACTGGGACACAGCACACTGTGGTGGAGCACTGGGACACAGCACACTGTGGTGGAGCACTGGGACACAGCACACTGTGGTGGAGCACTGGGACACAGCACACTGTGGTGGAGCACTGGGACACACACACTGTGGTGGAGCAGCACTGGGACACAGCACACTGTGGTGGAGCACTGGGACACACACACTGTGGTGGAGCGCTGGGACACACACACTGTGGTGGAGCAGCACTGGGACACAGCACACTGTGGTGGAGCACTGGGACACACACACTGTGGTGGAGCAGCGCTGGGACACAGCACACTGTGGTGGAGCACTGGGACACAGCACACTGTGGTGGAGCAGCACTGGGACACACACACTGTGGTGGAGCAGCACTGGGACACAGCACACTGTGGTGGAGCAGCACTGGGACACAGCACACTGTGGTGGAGCAGCACTGGGACACAGCACACTGTGGTGGAGCAGCACTGGGGACACAGCACTGTGGTGGAGCAGCACTGGGACACAGCACACTGTGGTGGAGCAGCACTGGGACACAGCACACTGTGGTGGAGCAGCACTGGGACACAGCACACTGTGGTGGAGCAGCACTGGGACACAGCACACTGTGGTGGAGCAGCACTGGGACACAGCACACTGTGGTGGAGCACTGGGGGACACAGCACACTGTGGTGGAGCAGCACTGGGACAGCACACTGTGGTGGAGCAGCACTGGGACACAGCACACTGTGGTGGAGCACTGGGATACAGCACACTGTGGTGGAGCACTGCACTGGGACACAGCACACTGTGGTGGAGCACTGGGACACAGCACACTGTGGTGGAGCACTGCATTGGGGCACAGCACACTGTGGTGGAGCACTGCACTGGGACAGCACACTGTGGTGGAGCACTGGGACACAGCACACTGTGGTGGAGCACTGGGACACAGCACACTGTGGTGGAGCACTAGGACACAGCGCACTGGGGGACACAGCACTGCGACACAGCACAATGTGGTGGAGCGCTGCACTGGGACACAGCACACTGTGGTCGAGCAGCACTGGGACACAGCACACGGTGGTGGAGCACTGCACTGGGACACAGCACACTGTGGTGGAGCAGCACTGGGACACAGCACACTGTGGTGGAGCACTGGGACACAGCACATTGTGGTGGAGCAGCACTGGGACACACACACTGTGGTGGAGCAGCACTGGGACACAGCACACTGTGGTGGAGCAGCACTGGGACACAGCACACTGTGGTGGAGCACTGGGACACACACACTGTGGTGGAGCAGCGCTGGGACACAGCACACTGTGGTGGAGCACTGGGACACAGCACACTGTGGTGGAGCAGCACTGGGACACACACACTGTGGTGGAGCAGCACTGGGACACAGCACACTGTGGTGGAGCAGCACTGGGACACAGCACACTGTGGTGGAGCAGCACTGGGACACAGCACACTGTGGTGGAGCAGCACTGGGGACACAGCACTGTGGTGGAGCAGCACTGGGACACAGCACACTGTGGTGGAGCAGCACTGGGATACAGCACACTGTGGTGGAGCAGCACTGGGACACAGCACACTGTGGTGGAGCAGCACTGGGACACAGCACACTGTGGTGGAGCAGCACTGGGACACAGCACACTGTGGTGGAGCACTGGGAGACACAGCACACTGTGGTGGAGCAGCACTGGGACACAGCACACTGTGGTGGAGCACTGGGACACAGCACACTGTGGTGGAGCACTGCACTGGGGCACAGCACACTGTGGTGGAGCACTGCACTGGGACACCACACTGTGGTGGAGCACTGGGACACAGCACACTGTGGTGGAGCACTGGGACACAGCACACTGTGGTGGAGCACTAGGACACAGCGCACTGGGGGACACAGCACTGCGACACAGCACACTGTGGTGGAGCGCTGCACTGGGACACAGCACACTGTGGTCGAGCAGCACTGGGACACAGCACACGGTGGTGGAGCACTGCACTGGGACACAGCACACTGTGGTGGAGCAGCACTGGGACACAGCACACTGTGGTGGAGCACTGCACTGGGACACAGCACACTGTGGTGGAGCACTGCACTGGGACACAGCACACTGTGGTGGAGCAGCACTGGGACACAGCACACTGTGGTGGAGCAGCACTGGGACACACACACTGTGGTGGAGCACTGGGGGACACAGCACACTGTGGTGGAGCACTGGGGGACACAGCACACTGTGGTGGAGCACTGGGGGACACAGCACACTGTGGTGGAGCACTGGGACACAGCACACTGTGGTGGAGCTGCACTGGGACACAGCACACTGTGGTGGAGCACTGCACTGGGACACAGCACACTGTGGTGGAGCACTGGGACACAGCACACTGTGGTGGAGCACTGGGGACAGCAGCACACTGTGGTGGAGCACTGCACTGGGACACAGCACACTGTGGTGGAGCAGCACTGGGGACACAGCACAATGTGGTGGAGCACTGTGACACAGCACACTGTGGTGGAGCAGCACTGGGACACAGCACACTGTGGTGGAGCAGCACTGGGACACAGCACATTGTGGTGGAGCACTGGGGACACAGCACACTGTGGTGGAGCACTGGGACACACACACTGTGGTGGAGCAGCGCTGGGACACAGCACACTGTGGTGGAGCACTGGGACACAGCACACTGTGGTGGAGCAGCACTGGGACACACA
This sequence comes from Raja brachyura, assembly GCA_963514005.1. Next base: position 39,692,341 of record OY740808.1, read on the forward strand.
CACTGTGGTGGAGCAGCACTGGGACACAGCACACTGTGGTGGAGCAGCACTGGGACACAGCACACTGTGGTGGAGCAGCACTGGGACACAGCACACTGTGGTGGAGCAGCACTGGGGACACAGCACTGTGGTGGAGCAGCACTGGGACACAGCACACTGTGGTGGAGCAGCACTGGGACACAGCACACTGTGGTGGAGCAGCACTGGGACACAGCACACTGTGGTGGAGCACTGGGGGACACAGCACACTGTGGTGGAGCAGCACTGGGACAGCACACTGTGGTGGAGCAGCACTGGGACACAGCACACTGTGGTGGAGCACTGGGACACAGCACACTGTGGTGGAGCACTGCACTGGGACAGCACACTGTGGTGGAGCACTGGGACACAGCACACTGTGGTGGAGCACTGGGACACAGCACACTGTGGTGGAGCACTAGGACACAGCGCACTGGGGGACACAGCACTGCGACACAGCACACTGTGGTGGAGCGCTGCACTGGGACACAGCACACTGTGGTCGAGCAGCACTGGGACACAGCACACGGTGGTGGAGCACTGCACTGGGACACAGCACACTGTGGTGGAGCAGCACTGGGACACAGCACACTGTGGTGGAGCACTGCACTGGGACACAGCACACTGTGGTGGAGCACTGCACTGGGACACAGCACACTGTGGTGGAGCAGCACTGGGACACAGCACACTGTGGTGGAGCAGCACTGGGACACACACACTGTGGTGGAGCACTGGGGGACACAGCACACTGTGGTGGAGCACTGGGGGACACAGCACACTGTGGTGGAGCACTGGGGGACACAGCACACTGTGGTGGAGCAGCACTGGGACAGCACACTGTGGTGGAGCAGCACTGGGACACAGCACACTGTGGTGGAGCAGCACTGGGACACAGCACACTGTGGTGGAGCAGCACTGGGACACAGCACACTGTGGTGGAGCACTGGGGGACACAGCACACTGTGGTGGAGCAGCACTGGGACAGCACACTGTGGTGGAGCAGCACTGGGACACAGCACACTGTGGTGGAGCACTGGGACACAGCACACTGCGGTGGAGCACTGCACTGGGACACAGCACACTGTGGTGGAGCACTGGGACACAGCACACTGTGGTGGAGCACTGCACTGGGGCACAGCACACTGTGGTGGAGCACTGCACTGGGACAGCACACTGTGGTGGAGCACTGGGACACAGCACACTGTGGTGGAGCACTGGGACACAGCACACTGTGGTGGAGCACTGGGGACACAGCACACTGTGGTGGACCACTGGGACACAGCACACTGTGGTGGAGCACTGCACTGGGACACAGCACACTGTGGTGGAGCACTGCACTGGGACACAGCACACTGTGGTGGAGCACTGCACTGGGACACATCACACTGTGGTGGAGCACTGGGACACAGCACACTGTGGTGGAGCACTAGGACACAGCGCACTGGGGGACACAGCACTGGGACACAGCACACTGTGGTGGAGCACTGCACTGGGACACAGCACACTGTGGTGGAGCACTGCACTGGGACACAGCACACTGTGGTGGAGCACTGCACTGGGACACATCACACTGTGGTGGAGCACTGGGACACAGCACACTGTGGTGGAGCACTAGGACACAGCGCACTGGGGGACACAGCACTGGGACACAGCACACTGTGGTGGAGCACTGGGGGACACAGCACACTGTGGTGGAGCAGCACTGGGACACAGCACACTGTGGTGGAGCAGCACTGGGGACACAGCACACTGTGGTGGAGCAGCACTGGGACACAGCACACTGTGGTGGAGCAGCACTGGGACACAGCACACTGTGGTGGAGCAGCACTGGGACACAGCACACTGTGGTGGAGCACTGGGACACAGCACACTGTGGTGGAGCACTGGGACACAGCACACTGTGGTGGAGCACTGGGGACACAGCACACTGTGGTGGAGCACTGGGACACAGCACACTGTGGTGGAGCACTGCACTGGGACACAGCACACTGTGGTGGAGCACTGCACTGGGACACAGCACACTGTGGTGGAGCAGCACTGGGCCACACACACTGTGGTGGAGCACTGGGGGACAAAGCACACTGTGGTGGAGCACTGGGGAACACAGCACACTGTGGTGGAGCACTGGGACACAGCACACTGTGGTGGAGCTGCACTGGGACACAGCACACTGTGGTGGAGCACTGCACTGGGACACAGCACACTGTCGTGGAGCACTGGGACAGAGCACACTGTGGTGGAGCACTGGGGACAGCAGCACGCTGTGGTGGAGCACTACACTGGGACACAGCACACTGTGGTGGAGCACTGCACTGGGACACAGCAAACTGTGGTGGAGCAGCACTGGGACACAGCACACTGTGGTGGAGCACTGCACTGGGACAGCACACTGTGGTGGAGCACTGGGACACAGCACACTGTGGTGGAGCACTGGGACACAGCACACTGTGGTGGAGCACTAGGACACAGCGCACTGGGGGACACAGCACTGCGACACAGCACACTGTGGTGGAGCGCTGCACTGGGACACAGCACACTGTGGTCGAGCAGCACTGGGACACAGCACACTGTGGTGGAGCACTGCACTGGGACACAGCACACTGTGGTGGAGCAGCACTGGGACACAGCACACTGTGGTGGAGCACTGCACTGGGACACAGCACACTGTGGTGGAGCACTGCACTGGGACACAGCACACTGTGGTGGAGCAGCACTGGGACACAGCACACTGTGGTGGAGCAGCACTGGGACACACACACTGTGGTGGAGCACTGGGGGACACAGCACACTGTGGTGGAGCACTGGGGGACACAGCACACTGTGGTGGAGCACTGGGACACAGCACACTGTGGTGGAGCTGCACTGGGACACAGCACACTGTGGTGGAGCACTGCACTGGGACACAGCACACTGTGGTGGAGCACTGGGACACAGCACACTGTGGTGGAGCACTGGGGACAGCAGCACACTGTGGTGGAGCACTGCACTGGGACACAGCACACTGTGGTGGAGCAGCACTGGGGACACAGCACAATGTGGTGGAGCACTGTGACACAGCACACTGTGGTGGAGCAGCACTGGGACACAGCACACTGTGGTGGATCAGCACTGGGACACAGCACATTGTGGTGGAGCACTGGGGACACAGCACACTGTGGTGGAGCACTGGGACACACACACTGTGGTGGAGCAGCGCTGGGACACAGCACACTGTGGTGGAGCACTGGGACACAGCACACTGTGGTGGAGCAGCACTGGGACACACACACTGTGGTGGAGCAGCACTGGGACACAGCACACTGTGGTGGAGCAGCACTGGGACGCAGCACACTGTGGTGGAGCAGCACTGGGACACAGCACATTGTGGTGGAGCACTGGGGACACAGCACACTGTGGTGGAGCACTGGGACACACATACTGTGGTGGAGCAGCATTGGGACACACACACTGTGGAGGAGCACTGGGGGGCACAGCACACTGTGGTGGAGCAGCACTGGGGGACACAGCACACTGTGGTGGAGCAGCACGGGGACACAGCACACTGTGGTGGAGCAGCACTGGGACACAGCACACTGTGGTGGAGCAGCACTGGGACACAGCACACTGTGGTGGAGCACTGGGACACAGCACACTGTGGTGGAGCAGCACTGGGACACAGCACACTGTGGTGGAGCACTGGGGCACAGCACACTGTGGTGGAGCACGGGGACACACACACTGTGGTGGAGCACCGGGACACACACACTGTGGTGGAGCAGCACTGGGACACAGCACACTGTTGTGGAGCACTGGGACACAGCACACTGTGGTGGAGCACTGGGACACACACACTGTGGTGGAGCAGCACTGGGACACAGCACACTGTGGTGGAGCACTGGGACACAGCACACTGTGGTGGAGCACTGGGGCACACACACTGTGGTGGAGCAGCACTGGGACACAGCACACTGTGGTGGAGCACTGGGGCACAGCACACTGTGGTGGAGCAGCACTGGGACACAGCACACTGTGGTGGAGCAGCACTGGGACACAGCACACTGTGGTGGAGCAGCACTGGGGACACAGCACACTGTGGTGGAGCACTGGTACACAGCACACTGTGGTGGAGCAGCACTGGGGCACAGCACACTGTTGGAGCAGCACTGGGACACAGCACACTGTGGTGGAGCAGCACTGGGACACACACACTGTGGTGGAGCAGCACTGGGACACAGCACACTGTGGTGGAGCAGCACTGGGGACACAGCACTGTGGTGGAGCAGCACTGGGACACAGCACACTGTGGTGGAGCAGCACTGGGACACAGCACACTGTGGTGGAGCAGTAATGGGACACAGCACACTGTGGTGGAGCACTGGTGGACACAGCACACTGTGGTGGAGCAGCACTGGGACACAGCACACTGTGGTGGAGCAGCACTGGGGACACAGCACACTGTGGTGGAGCAGCACTGGGACACAGCACACTGTGGTGGAGCAGCACTGGGACACAGCACACTGTGGTGGAGCAGCACTGGGACACAGCACACTGTGGTGGAGCAGCACTGGGACACAGCACACTGTGGTGGAGCACTGGGACACAGCACACTGTGGTGGAGCACTGGGACACACACACTGTGGTGGAGCAGCACTGGGACACAGCACACTGTGGTGGAGCACTGGGGCACAGCACACTGTGGTGGAGCACCGGGACACACACACTGTGGTGGAGCACTGGGACACACACACTGTGGTGGAGCAGCACTGGGACACAGCACACTGTGGTGGAGCACTGGGACACAGCACACTGTGGTGGAGCACTGGGACACACACACTGTGGTGGACCAGCACTGGGACACAGCACACTGTGGTGGAGCACTGGGACACACACACTGTGGTGGAGCACTGGGACACACACACACTGTGTTGGAGCAGCACTGGGACACAGCACACTGTGGTGGAGCAGCACTGGGACACAGCACACTGTGGTGGACACTGCACCGGGACACAGCACACTGTGGTGGAGCACTGCACTGGGACACAGCACACTGTGGTGGAGCAGCACTGGGACACAGCACACTGTGGTGGAGCAGCACTGGGGACACAGCACACTGTGGTGTAGCACTGCACTGGGACACAGCACACTGTGGTGGAGCAGCACTGGGGACACAGCACACTGTGGTGGAGCAGCACTGGGACACAGCACACTGTGGTGGAGCAGCACTGGGACACCACACTGTGGTGGAGCACTGGGACACCGCACACTGTGGTGCAGCACTGGGACACAGCACACTGTGGTGGAGCAGCACTGGGACACAGCACACTGTGGTGGAGCAGCACTGGGACACAGCACACTGTGGTGGAGCAGCACTGGGACACAGCACACTGTGGTGGAGCAGCACTGGGACACAGCACACTGTGGTGGAGCAGCACTGGGACACAGCACACTGTGGTGGAGCAGCACTGGGACACAGCACACTGTGGTGGAGCAGCACTGGGACACAGCACACTGTGGTGGAGCAGCACTGGGACACAGCACACTGTGGTGGAGCAGCACTGGGACACAGCACACTGTGGTGGAGCACTGGGACACACAAACTGTGGTGGAGCAGCACTGGGACACAGCACACTGTGGTGGAGCACTGGGACACAGCACACTGTGGTGGAGCACTGGGACACACACACTGTGGTGGAGCAGCACTGGGACACAGCACACTGTGGTGGAGCACTGGGGCACAGCACACTGTGGTGGAGCAGCACTGGGACACAGCACACTGTGGTGGAGCAGCACTGTGGCACAGCACACTGGTGGAGGAGCACTGGGACACAGCACACTGTGGTGGAGCAGCACTGGGACACACACACTGTGGTGGAGCAGCAATGGGACACAGCACACTGTGGTGGAGCAGCACTGGGACACAGCACACTGTGGTGGAGCAGCACTGGGACACAGCACACTGTGGTGGAGCAGCACTGGGGACACAGCACTGTGGTGGAGCAGCACTGGGACACAGCACACTGTGGTGGAGCAGCACTTGGACACAGCACACTGTGGTGGAGCAGTAATGGGACACAGCACACTGTGGTGGAGCACTGGGGGACACAGCACACTGTGGTGGAGCAGCACTGGGACACAGCACACTGTGGTGGAGCAGCACTGGGGACACAGCACACTGTGGTGGAGCAGCACTGGGACACAGCACACTGTGGTGGAGCAGCACTGGGACACAGCACACTGTGGTGGAGCAGCACTGGGACACAGCACACTGTGGTGGAGCAGCACTGGGACACAGCACACTGTGGTGGAGTAGCACTGGGACACAGCACATTGTGGTGGAGCACTGGGACACACAAAATGTGGTGGAGCAGCACTGGGACACAGCACACTGTGGTGGAGCACTGGGGCACAGCACACTGTGGTGGAGCACTGGGACGGACACACACTGTGGTGGAGCACCGGGACACACACACTGTGGTGGAGCAGCACTGGGACACAGCACACTGTTGTGGAGCACTGGGACACAGCACACTGTGGTGGAGCACTGGGACACAGCACACTGTGGTGGAGCACTGGGAAACACACACTGTGGTGGAGCAGCACTGGGACACAGCACACTGTGGTGGAGCACTGGGACACAGCACACTGTGGTGGAGCACTGGGACACACACACTGTGGTGGAGCAGCACTGGGACACAGCACACTGTGGTGGAGCAGCACTGGGACACAGCACACTGTGGTGGAGCAGCACTGGGGACACAGCACACTGTGGTGGAGCACTGGTACACAGCACACTGGTGGAGCAGCACTGGGGCACAGCACACTGGTGGAGCAGCACTGGGACACAGCACACTGTCGTGGAGCAGCACTGGGACACACACACTGTGGTGGAGCAGCACTGGGACACAGCACACTGTGGTGGAGCAGCACTGGGACATAGCACATTGTGGTGGAGCAGCACTGGGACACAGCACACTGTGGTGGAGCAGCACTGGGGACACAGCACACTGTGGTGGAGCAGCACTGGGACACAGCACACTGTGGTGGAGCAGCACTGGGACACAGCACACTGTGGTGGAGCAGCACTGGGGACACAGCACTGTGGTGGAGCAGCACTGGGACACAGCACACTGTGGTGGAGCAGCACTGGGACACAGCACACTGTGGTGGAGCAGCACTGGGACACAGCACACTGTGGTGGAGCAGCACTGGGACACAGCACACTGTGGTGGAGCAGCACTGGGACACAGCACACTGTGGTGGAGCACTGGGGGACACAGCACACTGTGGTGGAGCTGCACTGGGACAGCACACTGTGGTGGAGCAGCACTGGGACACAGCACACTGTGGTGGAGCACTGGGATACAGCACACTGTGGTGGAGCACTGCACTGGGACACAGCACACTGTGGTGGAGCACTGGGACACAGCACACTGTGGTGGAGCACTGCACTGGGGCACAGCACACTGTGGTGGAGCACTGCACTGGGACAGCACACTGTGGTGGAGAACTGGGACACAGCACACTGTGGTGGAGCACTGGGACACAGCACACTGTGGTGGAGCACTAGGACACAGCGCACTGGGGGACACAGCACTGCGACACAGCACACTGTGGTGGAGCGCTGCACTGGGACACAGCACACTGTGGTCGAGCAGCACTGGGACACAGCACACGGTGGTGGAGCACTGCACTGGGACACAGCACACTGTGGTGGAGCAGCACTGGGACACAGCACACTGTGGTGGAGCACTGCACTGGGACACAGCACATTGTGATGGAGCACTGCACTGGGACACAGCACACTGTGGTGGAGCAGCACTGGGACACAGCACACTGTGGTGGAGCAGCACTGGGACACACACACTGTGGTGGAGCACTGGGGGACACAGCACACTGTGGTGGAGCACTGGGGGACACAGCACACTGTGGTAGAGCACTGGGGGACACAGCACACTGTGGTGGAGCAGCACTGGGACACAGCACACTGTGGTGGAGCAGCACTGGGACACAGCACACTGTGGTGGAGCACTGGGGGACACAGCACACTGTGGTGGAGCAGCACTGGGACAGCACACTGTGGTGGAGCAGCACTGGGACACAGCACACTGTGGTGGAGCACTACACTGGGACACAGCACACTGTGGTGGAGCACTGCACTGGGACACAGCACACTGTGGTGGAGCACTGGGACACAGCACACTGTGGTGGAGCACTGCACTGGGGCACAGCACACTGTGGTGGAGCACTGCACTGGGACAGCACACTGTGGTGGAGCACTGGGACACAGCACACTGTGGTGGAGCACTGGGACACAGCACACTGTGGTGGAGCACTAGGACACAGCGCACTGGGGGACACAGCACTGCGACACAGCACACTGTGGTGGAGCGCTGCACTGGGGCACAGCACACTGTGGTCGAGCAGCACTGGGACACAGCACACGGTGGTGGAGCACTGCACTGGGACACAGCACACTGTGGTGGAGCAGCACTGGGACACAGCACACTGTGGTGGAGCAGCACTGGGACACACACACTGTGGTGGAGCACTGGGGGACACAGCACACTGTGGTGGAGCACTGGGGGACACAGCACGCTGTGGTGGAGCACTGGGGGACACAGCACACTGTGGTGGAGCACTGGGACACAGCACACTGTGGTGGAGCTGCACTGGGACACAGCACACTGTGGTGGAGCACTGCACTGGGACACAGCACACTGTGGTGGAGCACTGGGACACAGCACACTGTGGTGGAGCACTGGGGACAGCAGCACACTGTGGTGGAGCACTGCACTGGGACACAGCACACTGTGGTGGAGCAGCACTGGGGACACAGCACCATGTGGTGGAGCACTGTGACACAGCACACTGTGGTGGAGCAGCACTGGGACACAGCACACTGTGGTGGAGCAGCACTGGGACACAGCACATTGTGGTGGAGCACTGGGGACACAGCACACTGTGGTGGAGCACTGGGACACACACACTGTGGTGGAGCAGCGCTGGGACACAGCACACTGTGGTGGAGCAGCACTGGGACACAGCACACTGTGGTGGAGCAGCACTGGGACACACACACTGTGGTGGAGCAGCACTGGGACACAGCACACTGTGGTGGAGCAGCACTGGGACACAGCACACTGTGGTGGAGCAGCACTGGGACACAGCACACTGTGGTGGAGCAGCACTGGGGACACAGCACGGTGGTGGAGCAGCACTGGGACACAGCACACTGTGGTGGAGCAGCACTGGGACACAGCACACTGTGGTGGAGCAGCACTGGGACACAGCACACTGTGGTGGAGCAGCACTGGGACACAGCACACTGTGGTGGAGCACTGGGGGACACAGCACACTGTGGTGGAGCAGCACTGGGACAGCACACTGTGGTGGAGCAGCACTGGGACACAGCACACTGTGGTGGAGCACTGGGACACAGCACACTGTGGTGGAGCACTGCACTGGGACACAGCACACTGTGGTGGAGCACTGGGACACAGCACACTGTGGTGCACTGCACTGGGGCACAGCACACTGTGGTGGAGCACTGCACTGGGACAGCACACTGTGGTGGAGCACTGGGACACAGCACACTGTGGTGGAGCACTGGGACACAGCACACTGTGGTGGAGCACTAGGACACAGCGCACTGGGGGACACAGCACTGCGACACAGCACACTGTGGTGGAGCGCTGCACTGGGACACAGCACACTGTGGTCGAGCAGCACTGGGACACAGCACACGGTGGTGGAGCACTGCACTGGGACACAGCACACTGTGGTGGAGCAGCACTGGGACACAGCACACTGTGGTGGAGCAGCACTGGGACACAGCACACTGTGGTGGAGCAGCACTGGGGACACAGCACTGTGGTGGAGCAGCACTGGGACACAGCACACTGTGGTGGAGCAGCACTTGGACACAGCACACTGTGGTGGAGCAGTAATGGGACACAGCACACTGTGGTGGAGCACTGGGGGACACAGCACACTGTGGTGGAGCAGCACTGGGACACAGCACACTGTGGTGGAGCAGCACTGGGGACACAGCACACTGTGGTGGAGCAGCACTGGGACACAGCACACTGTGGTGGAGCAGCACTGGGACACAGCACACTGTGGTGGAGCAGCACTGGGACACAGCACACTGTGGTGGAGCAGCACTGGGACACAGCACACTGTGGTGGAGTAGCACTGGGACACAGCACATTGTGGTGGAGCACTGGGACACACAAAATGTGGTGGAGCAGCACTGGGACACAGCACACTGTGGTGGAGCACTGGGGCACAGCACACTGTGGTGGAGCACTGGGACGGACACACACTGTGGTGGAGCACCGGGACACACACACTGTGGTGGAGCAGCACTGGGACACAGCACACTGTTGTGGAGCACTGGGACACAGCACACTGTGGTGGAGCACTGGGACACAGCACACTGTGGTGGAGCACTGGGAAACACACACTGTGGTGGAGCAGCACTGGGACACAGCACACTGTGGTGGAGCACTGGGACACAGCACACTGTGGTGGAGCACTGGGACACACACACTGTGGTGGAGCAGCACTGGGACACAGCACACTGTGGTGGAGCAGCACTGGGACACAGCACACTGTGGTGGAGCAGCACTGGGGACACAGCACACTGTGGTGGAGCACTGGTACACAGCACACTGGTGGAGCAGCACTGGGGCACAGCACACTGGTGGAGCAGCACTGGGACACAGCACACTGTCGTGGAGCAGCACTGGGACACACACACTGTGGTGGAGCAGCACTGGGACACAGCACACTGTGGTGGAGCAGCACTGGGACATAGCACATTGTGGTGGAGCAGCACTGGGACACAGCACACTGTGGTGGAGCAGCACTGGGGACACAGCACACTGTGGTGGAGCAGCACTGGGACACAGCACACTGTGGTGGAGCAGCACTGGGACACAGCACACTGTGGTGGAGCAGCACTGGGGACACAGCACTGTGGTGGAGCAGCACTGGGACACAGCACACTGTGGTGGAGCAGCACTGGGACACAGCACACTGTGGTGGAGCAGCACTGGGACACAGCACACTGTGGTGGAGCAGCACTGGGACACAGCACACTGTGGTGGAGCAGCACTGGGACACAGCACACTGTGGTGGAGCACTGGGGGACACAGCACACTGTGGTGGAGCTGCACTGGGACAGCACACTGTGGTGGAGCAGCACTGGGACACAGCACACTGTGGTGGAGCACTGGGATACAGCACACTGTGGTGGAGCACTGCACTGGGACACAGCACACTGTGGTGGAGCACTGGGACACAGCACACTGTGGTGGAGCACTGCACTGGGGCACAGCACACTGTGGTGGAGCACTGCACTGGGACAGCACACTGTGGTGGAGAACTGGGACACAGCACACTGTGGTGGAGCACTGGGACACAGCACACTGTGGTGGAGCACTAGGACACAGCGCACTGGGGGACACAGCACTGCGACACAGCACACTGTGGTGGAGCGCTGCACTGGGACACAGCACACTGTGGTCGAGCAGCACTGGGACACAGCACACGGTGGTGGAGCACTGCACTGGGACACAGCACACTGTGGTGGAGCAGCACTGGGACACAGCACACTGTGGTGGAGCACTGCACTGGGACACAGCACATTGTGATGGAGCACTGCACTGGGACACAGCACACTGTGGTGGAGCAGCACTGGGACACAGCACACTGTGGTGGAGCAGCACTGGGACACACACACTGTGGTGGAGCACTGGGGGACACAGCACACTGTGGTGGAGCACTGGGGGACACAGCACACTGTGGTAGAGCACTGGGGGACACAGCACACTGTGGTGGAGCAGCACTGGGACACAGCACACTGTGGTGGAGCAGCACTGGGACACAGCACACTGTGGTGGAGCACTGGGGGACACAGCACACTGTGGTGGAGCAGCACTGGGACAGCACACTGTGGTGGAGCAGCACTGGGACACAGCACACTGTGGTGGAGCACTACACTGGGACACAGCACACTGTGGTGGAGCACTGCACTGGGACACAGCACACTGTGGTGGAGCACTGGGACACAGCACACTGTGGTGGAGCACTGCACTGGGGCACAGCACACTGTGGTGGAGCACTGCACTGGGACAGCACACTGTGGTGGAGCACTGGGACACAGCACACTGTGGTGGAGCACTGGGACACAGCACACTGTGGTGGAGCACTAGGACACAGCGCACTGGGGGACACAGCACTGCGACACAGCACACTGTGGTGGAGCGCTGCACTGGGGCACAGCACACTGTGGTCGAGCAGCACTGGGACACAGCACACGGTGGTGGAGCACTGCACTGGGACACAGCACACTGTGGTGGAGCAGCACTGGGACACAGCACACTGTGGTGGAGCAGCACTGGGACACACACACTGTGGTGGAGCACTGGGGGACACAGCACACTGTGGTGGAGCACTGGGGGACACAGCACGCTGTGGTGGAGCACTGGGGGACACAGCACACTGTGGTGGAGCACTGGGACACAGCACACTGTGGTGGAGCTGCACTGGGACACAGCACACTGTGGTGGAGCACTGCACTGGGACACAGCACACTGTGGTGGAGCACTGGGACACAGCACACTGTGGTGGAGCACTGGGGAGAGCAGCACACTGTGGTGGAGCACTGCACTGGGACACAGCACACTGTGGTGGAGCAGCACTGGGGACACAGCACCATGTGGTGGAGCACTGTGACACAGCACACTGTGGTGGAGCAGCACTGGGACACAGCACACTGTGGTGGAGCAGCACTGGGACACAGCACATTGTGGTGGAGCACTGGGGACACAGCACACTGTGGTGGAGCACTGGGACACACACACTGTGGTGGAGCAGCGCTGGGACACAGCACACTGTGGTGGAGCAGCACTGGGACACAGCACACTGTGGTGGAGCAGCACTGGGACACACACACTGTGGTGGAGCAGCACTGGGACACAGCACACTGTGGTGGAGCAGCACTGGGACACAGCACACTGTGGTGGAGCAGCACTGGGACACAGCACACTGTGGTGGAGCAGCACTGGGGACACAGCACGGTGGTGGAGCAGCACTGGGACACAGCACACTGTGGTGGAGCAGCACTGGGACACAGCACACTGTGGTGGAGCAGCACTGGGACACAGCACACTGTGGTGGAGCAGCACTGGGACACAGCACACTGTGGTGGAGCACTGGGGGACACAGCACACTGTGGTGGAGCAGCACTGGGACAGCACACTGTGGTGGAGCAGCACTGGGACACAGCACACTGTGGTGGAGCACTGGGACACAGCACACTGTGGTGGAGCACTGCACTGGGACACAGCACACTGTGGTGGAGCACTGGGACACAGCACACTGTGGTGCACTGCACTGGGGCACAGCACACTGTGGTGGAGCACTGCACTGGGACAGCACACTGTGGTGGAGCACTGGGACACAGCACACTGTGGTGGAGCACTGGGACACAGCACACTGTGGTGGAGCACTAGGACACAGCGCACTGGGGGACACAGCACTGCGACACAGCACACTGTGGTGGAGCGCTGCACTGGGACACAGCACACTGTGGTCGAGCAGCACTGGGACACAGCACACGGTGGTGGAGCACTGCACTGGGACACAGCACACTGTGGTGGAGCAGCACTGGGACACAGCACACTGTGGTGGAGCACTGCACTGGGACACAGCACACTGTGGTGGAGCACTGCACTGGGACACAGCACACTGTGATGGAGCAGCACTGGGACACAGCACACTGTGGTGGAGCAGCACTGGGACACACACACTGTGGTGGAGCACTGGGGGACACAGCACACTGTGGTGGAGCACTGGGGGACACAGCACACTGTGGTGGAGCACTGGGGGACACAGCACACTGTGGTGGAGCAGCACTGGGACAGCACACTGTGGTGGAGCAGCACTGGGACACAGCACACTGTGGTGGAGCAGCACTGGGACACAGCACACTGTGGTGGAGCAGCACTGGGACACAGCACACTGTGGTGGAGCACTGGGGGACACAGCACACTGTGGTGGAGCAGCACTGGGACAGCACACTGTGGTGGAGCAGCACTGGGACACAGCACACTGTGGTGGAGCACTGGGACACAGCACACTGCGGTGGAGCACTGCACTGGGACACAGCACACTGTGGTGGAGCACTGGGACACAGCACACTGTGGTGGAGCACTGCACTGGGGCACAGCACACTGTGGTGGAGCACTGCACTGGGACAGCACACTGTGGTGGAACACTGGGACACAGCACACTGTGGTGGAGCACTGGGACACGGCACACTGTGGTGGAGCACTGGGGACACAGCACACTGTGGTGGACCACTGGGACACAGCACACTGTGGTGGAGCACTGCACTGGGACACAGCACACTGTGGTGGAGCACTGCACTGGGACACAGCACACTGTGGTGGAGCACTGCACTGGGACATATCACACTGTGGTGGAGCACTGGGACACAGCACACTGTGGTGGAGCACTAGGACACAGCGCACTGGGGGACACAGCACTGGGACACAGCACACTGTGGTGGAGCACTGCACTGGGACACAGCACACTGTGGTGGAGCACTGCACTGGGACACAGCACACTGTGGTGGAGCACTGCACTGGGACACATCACACTGTGGTGGAGCACTGGGACACAGCACACTGTGGTGGAGCACTAGGACACAGCGCACTGGGGGACACAGCACTGGGACACAGCACACTGTGGTGGAGCACTGGGGGACACAGCACACTGTGGTGGAGCAGCACTGGGACACAGCACACTGTGGTGGAGCAGCACTGGGGACACAGCACACTGTGGTGGAGCAGCACTGGGACACAGCACACTGTGGTGGAGCAGCACTGGGACACAGCACACTGTGGTGGAGCAGCACTGGGACACAGCACACTGTGGTGGAGCAGCACTGGGACACAGCACACTGTGGTGGAGCACTGGGACACAGCACACTGTGGTGGAGCACTGGGACACAGCACACTGTGGTGGAGCACTGGGGACACAGCACACTGTGGTGGAGCACTGGGACACAGCACACTGTGGTGGAGCACTGCACTGGGACACAGCACACTGTGGTGGAGCACTGCACTGGGACACAGCACACTGTGGTGGAGCAGCACTGGGCCACACACACTGTGGTGGAGCACTGGGGGACAAAGCACACTGTGGTGGAGCACTGGGGAACACAGCACACTGTGGTGGAGCACTGGGACACAGCACACTGTGGTGGAGCTGCACTGGGACACAGCACACTGTGGTGGAGCACTGCACTGGGACACAGCACACTGTGGTGGAGCACTGGGACAGAGCACACTGTGGTGGAGCACTGGGGACAGCAGCACGCTGTGGTGGAGCACTACACTGGGACACAGCACACTGTGGTGGAGCACTGCACTGGGACACAGCAAACTGTGGTGGAGCAGCACTGGGACACAGCACACTGTGGTGGAGCACTGCACTGGGACAGTACACTGTGGTGGAGCACTGGGACACAGCACACTGTGGTGGAGCACTGGGACACAGCACACTGTGGTGGAGCACTAGGACACAGCGCACTGGGGGACACAGCACTGCGACACAGCACACTGTGGTGGAGCGCTGCACTGGGACACAGCACACTGTGGTCGAGCAGCACTGGGACACAGCACACTGTGGTGGAGCACTGCACTGGGACACAGCACACTGTGGTGGAGCAGCACTGGGACACAGCACACTGTGGTGGAGCACTGCACTGGGACACAGCACACTGTGGCGGAGCACTGCACTGGGACACAGCACACTGTGGTGGAGCAGCACTGGGACACAGCACACTGTGGTGGAGCAGCACTGGGACACACACACTGTGGTGGAGCACTGGGGGACACAGCACACTGTGGTGGAGCACTGGGGGACACAGCACACTGTGGTGGAGCACTGGGACACAGCACACTGTGGTGGAGCTGCACTGGGACACAGCACACTGTGGTGGAGCACTGCACTGGGACACAGCACACTGTGGTGGAGCACTGGGACACAGCACACTGTGGTGGAGCACTGGGGACAGCAGCACACTGTGGTGGAGCACTGCACTGGGACACAGCACACTGTGGTGGAGCAGCACTGGGGACACAGCACAATGTGGTGGAGCACTGTGACACAGCACACTGTGGTGGAGCAGCACTGGGACACAGCACACTGTGGTGGAGCAGCACTGGGACACAGCACATTGTGGTGGAGCACTGGGGACACAGCACACTGTGGTGGAGCACTGGGACACACACACTGTGGTGGAGCAGCGCTGGGACACAGCACACTGTGGTGGAGCACTGGGACACAGCACACTGTGGTGGAGCAGCACTGGGACACACACACTGTGGTGGAGCAGCACTGGGACACAGCACACTGTGGTGGAGCAGCACTGGGACACAGCACACTGTGGTGTAGCAGCACTGGGACACAGCACATTGTGGTGGAGCACTGGGGACACAGCACACTGTGGTGGAGCACTGGGACACACATACTGTGGTGGAGCAGCATTGGGACACACACACTGTGGAGGAGCACTGGGGGACACAGCACACTGTGGTGGAGCAGCACTGGGGGACACAGCACACTGTGGTGGAGCAGCACGGGGACACAGCACACTGTGGTGGAGCAGCACTGGGGCACAGCACACTGTGGTGGAGCAGCACTGGGACACAGCACACTGTGGTGGAGCAGCACTGGGACACAGCACACTGTGGTGGAGCAGCACTGGGACAGAGCACACTGTGGTGGAGCAGCACTGGGACACAGCACACTGTGGTGGAGCAGCACTGGGACACAGCACACTGTGGTGGAGCAGCACTGGGGACACAGCACACTGTGGTGGAGCACTGCACCGGGACACAGCACACTGTGGTGGAGCACTGCACTGGGACACAGCACACTGTGGTGGAGCAGCACTGGGACACAGCACACTGTGGTGGAGCAGCACTGGGGACACAGCACACTGTGGTGGAGCACTGCACTGGGACACAGCACACTGTGGTGGAGCAGCACTGGGGACACAGCACACTGTGGTGGAGCAGCACTGGGACACAGCACACTGTGGTGGAGCAGCACTGGGACACAGCACACTGTGATGGAGCACTGGGACACAGCACACTGTGGTGGAGCAGCACAGGGACACAGCAAACTGTGGTGGAGCAGCACTGGGACACAGCACACTGTGGTGGAGCAGCACTGGGACACAGCACACTGTGGTGGAGCAGCACTGGGACACAGCACACTGTGGTGGAGCACTGGGACACACACACTGTGGTGGAGCAGCACTGGGACACAGCACACTGTGGTGGAGCACTGGGACACAGCACACTGTGGTGGAGCACTGGGACACACACACTATGGTGGAGCAGCACTGGGACACAGCACACTGTGGTGGAGCACTGGGGCACAGCACACTGTGGTGGAGCAGCACTGGGGCACAGCACACTGTGGTGGAGCAGCACTGGGACACAGCACACTGTGGTGGAGCAGCACTGGGGACACAGCACACTGTGGTGGAGCACCGGTACACAGCACACTGTGGTGGAGCAGCACTGGGGCACAGCACACTGGTGGAGCAGCACTGGGACACAGCACACTGTGGTGGAGCAGCACTGGGACACACACTGTGGTGGAGCAGCACTGGGACACAGCACACTGTGGTGGAGCAGCACTGGGACACAGCACACTGTGGTGGAGCAGCATTGGGACACAGCACACTGTGGTGGAGCAGCACTGGGGACATAGCACTGTGGTGGAGCAGCACTGGGACACAGCACACTGTGGTGGAGCAGCACTGGGACACAGCACACTGTGGTGGAGCAGTAATGGGACACAGCACACTGTGGTGGAGCACTGGGGGACACAGCACACTGTGGTGGAGCAGCACTGGGACACAGCACACTGTGGTGGAGCAGCACTGGGGACACAGCACACTGTGGTGGAGCAGCACTGGGACACAGCACACTGTGGTGGAGCAGCACTGGGACACAGCACACTGTGGTGGAGCAGCACTGGGACACAGCACACTGTGGTGGAGCAGCACTGGGACACAGCACACTGTGGTGGAGCACTGGGACACAGCACACTGTGGTGGAGCAGCACTGGGACACAGCACACTGTGGTGGAGCACTGGGGCACAGCACACTGTGGTGGAGCACGGGGACACACGCACTGTGGTGGAGCACCGGGACACACACACTGTGGTGGAGCAGCACTGGGACACAGCACACTGTTGTGGAGCACTGGGACACAGCACACTGTGGTGGAGCACTGGGACACACACACTGTGGTGGAGCAGCACTGGGACACAGCACAATGTGGTGGAGCACTGGGACACAGCACACTGTGGTGGAGCACTGGGGCACACACACTGTGGTGGAGCAGCACTGGGACACAGCACACTGTGGTGGAGCACTGGGGCACAGCACACTGTGGTGGAGCAGCACTGGGACACAGCACACTGTGGTGGATCAGTAATGGGACACAGCACACTGTGGTGGAGCACTGGGGGACACAGCACACTGTGGTGGAGCAGCACTGGGACACAGCACACTGTGGTGGAGCAGCACTGGGGACACAGCACACTGTGGTGGAGCAGCACTGGGACACAGCACACTGTGGTGGAGCACTGGGGCACAGCACACTGTGGTGGAGCACGGGGACACACACACTGTGGTGGAGCACTGGGACACAGCACACTGTGGTGGAGCACTGGGGCACACACACTGTGGTGGAGCAGCACTGGGACACAGCACACTGTGGTGGAGCACTGGGGCACAGCACACTGTGGTGGAGCAGCACTGGGACACAGCACACTGTGGTGGATCAGTAATGGGACACAGCACACTGTGGTGGAGCACTGGGGGACACAGCACACTGTGGTGGAGCAGCACTGGGACACAGCACACTGTGGTGGAGCAGCACTGGGGACACAGCACACTGTGGTGGAGCAGCACTGGGACACAGCACACTGTGGTGGAGCAGCACTGGGACACAGCACACTGTGGTGGAGCAGCACTGGGACACAGCACACTGTGGTGGAGCACTGGGACACAGCACACTGTGGTGGAGCAGCACTGGGACACAGCACACTGTGGTGGAGCACTGGGGCACAGCACACTGTGGTGGAGCACGGGGACACACACACTGTGGTGGAGCACCGGGACACACACACTGTGGTGGAGCAGCACTGGGACACAGCACACTGTTGTGGAGCACTGGGACACAGCACACTGTGGTGGAGCACTGGGACACACACACTGTGGTGGAGCAGCACTGGGACACAGCACACTGTGGTGGAGCACTGGGACACAGCACACTGTGGTGGAGCACTGGGGCACACACACTGTGGTGGAGCAGCACTGGGACACAGCACACTGTGGTGGAGCACTGGGGCACAGCACACTGTGGTGGAGCAGCACTTGGACACAGCACACTGTGGTGGAGCACCACTGGGACACAGCACACTGTGGTGGAGCAGCACTGGGGACACAGCACACTGTGGTGGAGCACTGGTACACAGCACACTGTGGTGGAGCAGCACTGGGGCACAGCACACTGGTGGAGCAGCACTGGGACACAGCACACTGTGGTGGAGCAGCACTGGGACACACACACTGTGGTGGAGCAGCACTGGGACACAGCACACTGTGGTGGAGCAGCACTGGGGACACAGCACTGTGGTGGAGCAGCACTGGGACACAGCACACTGTGGTGGAGCAGCACTGGGACACAGCACACTGTGGTGGAGCAGTAATGGGACACAGCACACTGTGGTGGAGCACTGGGGGACACAGCACACTGTGGTGGAGCAGCACTGGGACACAGCACACTGTGGTGGAGCAGCACTGGGGACACAGCACACTGTGGTGGAGCAGTACTGGGACACAGCACACTGTGGTGGAGCAGCACTGGGACACAGCACACTGCGGTGGAGCAGCACTGGGACACAGCACACTGTGGTGGAGCAGCACTGGGACACAGCACACTGTGGTGGAGCACTGGGACACAGCACACTGTGGTGGAGCACTGGGACACACACACTGTGGTGGAGCAGCACTGGGACACAGCACACTGTGGTGGAGCACTGGGGCACAGCACACTGTGGTGGAGCACTGGGACACACACACTGTGGTGGAGCACTGGGACACACACACTGTGGTGGAGCAGCACTGGGACACAGCACACTGTGGTGGAGCACTGGGACACAGCACACTGTGGTGGAGCACTGGGACACACACACTGTGGTGGACCAGCACTGGGACACAGCACACTGTGGTGGAGCACTGGGACACACACACTGTGGTGGAGCAGCACTGGGACACAGCACACTGTGGTGGAGCAGCACTGGGACACAGCACACTGTGGTGGACACTGCACCGGGACACAGCACACTGTGGTGGAGCACTGCACTGGGACACAGCACACTGTGGTGGAGCAGCACTGGGACACAGCACACTGTGGTGGAGCAGCACTGGGGACACAGCACACTGTGGTGGAGCACTGCACTGGGACACAGCACACTGTGGTGGAGCAGCACTGGGGACACAGCACACTGTGGTGGAGCAGCACTGGGACACAGCACACTGTGGTGGAGCAGCACTGGGACACAGCACACTGTGGTGGAGCACTGGGACACAGCACACTGTGGTGGAGCACTGGGACACAGCACACTGTGGTGGAGCACTGGGGACACAGCACACTGTGGTGGAGCACTGGGACACAGCACACTGTGGTGGAGCACTGCACTGGGACACAGCACACTGTGGTGGAGCACTGCACTGGGACACAGCACACTGTGGTGGAGCACTGCACTGGGACACAGCACACTGTGGTGGAGCACTGCACTGGGACACATCACACTGTGGTGGAGCACTGGGGCACAGCACACTGTGGTGGAGCACTAGGACACAGCGCACTGGGGGACACAGCACTGGGACACAGCACACTGTGGTGGAGCAGCACGGGGACACAGCACACTGTGGTGGAGCACTGCACTGGGACACAGCACACTGTGGTGGAGCACTGCACTGGGACACAGCACACTGTGGTGGAGCAGCACTGGGACACAGCACACTGTGGTGGAGCAGCACTGGGCCACACACACTGTGGTGGAGCACTGGGGGACAAAGCACACTGTGGTGGAGCACTGGGGAACACAGCACACTGTGGTGGAGCACTGGGACAGAGCACACTGTGGTGGAGCACTGGGGACAGCAGCACGCTGTGGTGGAGCACTACACTGGGACACAGCACACTGTGGTGGAGCACTGCACTGGGACACAGCACACTGTGGTGGAGCAGCACTGGGACACAGCACACTGTGGTGGAGCAGCACTGGGGACACAGCACACTGTGGTGGAGCACTGCACTGGGACACAGCACACTGTGGTGGAGCAGCACTGGGGACACAGCACACTGTGGTGGAGCAGCACTGGGACACAGCACACTGTGGTGGAGCAGCACTGGGACACAGCACACTGTGGTGGAGCACTGGGACACAGCACACTGTGGTGGAGCACTGGGACACAGCACACTGTGGTGGAGAACTGGGGACACAGCACACTGTGGTGGAGCACTGGGACACAGCACACTGTGGTGGAGCACTGCACTGGGACACAGCACACTGTGGTGGAGCACTGCACTGGGACACAGCACACTGTGGTGGAGCACTGCACTGGGACACAGCACACTGTGGTGGAGCACTGCACTGGGACACATCACACTGTGGTGGAGCACTGGGGCACAGCACACTGTGGTGGAGCACTAGGACACAGCGCACTGGGGGACACAGCACTGGGACACAGCACACTGTGGTGGAGCAGCACGGGGACACAGCACACTGTGGTGGAGCACTGCACTGGGACACAGCACACTGTGGTGGAGCACTGCACTGGGACACAGCACACTGTGGTGGAGCAGCACTGGGACACAGCACACTGTGGTGGAGCACTGCACTGGGACAGCACACTGTGGTGGAGCACTGGGACACAGCACACTGTGGTGGAGCACTGGGACACAGCACACTGTGGTGGAGCACTGGGACACAGCACACTGTGGTGGAGCACTGGGACACAGCACACTGTGGTGGAGCACTAGGACACAGCGCACTGGGGGACACAGCACTGCGACACAGCACACTGTGGTGGAGCGCTGCACTGGGACACAGCACACTGTGGTCGAGCAGCACTGGGACACAGCACACTGTGGTGGAGCACTGCACTGGGACACAGCACACTGTGGTGGAGCAGCACTGGGACACAGCACACTGTGGTGGAGCACTGCACTGGGACACAGCACACTGTGGTGGAGCACTGCACTGGGACACAGCACACTGTGCTGGAGCAGCACTGGGACACAGCACACTGTGGTGGAGCAGCACTGGGACACATACACTGTGGTGGAGCACTGGGGGACACAGCACACTGTGGTGGAGCACTGGGACACAGCACACTGTGGTGGAGCTGCACTGGGACACAGCACACTGTGGTGGAGCACTGCACTGGGACACAGCACACTGTGGTGGAGCACTGGGACACAGCACACTGTGGTGGAGCACTGGGGACAGCAGCACACTGTGGTGGAGCAGCACTGGGACACAGCACACTGTGGTGGAGCAGCACTGGGACACAGCACATTGTGGTGGAGCACTGGGGACACAGCACACTGTGGTGGAGCACTGGGACACACATACTGTGGTGGAGCAGCATTGGGACACACACACTGTGGAGGAGCACTGGGGGACACAGCACACTGTGGTGGAGCAGCACTGGGGGACCCAGCACACTGTGGTGGAGCAGCACGGGGACACAGCACACTGTGGTGGAGCAGCACTGGGGCACAGCACACTGTGGTGGAGCAGCACTGGGACACAGCACACTGTGGTGGAGCAGCACTGGGACACAGCACACTGTGGTGGAGCAGCACTGGGACACAGCACACTGTGGTGGAGCAGCACTGGGACACAGCACACTGTGGTGGAGCAGCACTGGGGACACAGCACACTGTGGTGGAGCACTGCACCGGGACACAGCACACTGTGGTGGAGCACTGCACTGGGACACAGCACACTGTGGTGGAGCAGCACTGGGACACAGCACACTGTGGTGGAGCAGCACTGGGGACACAGCACACTGTGGTGGAGCACTGCACTGGGACACAGCACACTGTGGTGGAGCAGCACTGGGGACACAGCACACTGTGGTGGAGCAGCACTGGGACACAGCACACTGTGGTGGAGCAGCACTGGGACACAGCACACTGTGATGGAGCACTGGGACACAGCACACTGTGGTGGAGCAGCACAGGGACACAGCACACTGTGGTGGAGCAGCACTGGGACAAAGCACATTGTGGTGGAGCAGCACTGGGACACAGCACACTGTGGTGGAGCAGCACTGGGACACAGCACACTGTGGTGGAGCACTGGGACACACACACTGTGGTGGAGCAGCACTGGGACACAGCACACTGTGGTGGAGCACTGGGACACAGCACACTGTGGTGGCGCACTGGGACACACACACTATGGTGGAGCAGCACTGGGACACAGCACACTGTGGTGGAGCACTGGGGGACAGCACACTGTGGTGGAGCAGCACTGGGGCACAGCACACTGTGGTGGAGCAGCACTGGGACACAGCACACTGTGGTGGAGCAGCACTGGGGACACAGCACACTGTGGTGGAGCAGCACTGGCGCACAGCACACTGGTGGAGCAGCACTGGGACACAGCACACTGTGGTGGAGCAGCACTGGGACACACACTGTGGTGGAGCAGCACTGGGACACAGCACACTGTGGTGGAGCAGCACTGGGACACAGCACACTGTGGTGGAGCAGCATTGGGACACAGCACACTGTGGTGGAGCAGCACTGGGGACATAGCACTGTGGTGGAGCAGCACTGGGACACAGCACACTGTGGTGGAGCACTGGGACACAGCACACTGTGGTGGAGCACTGGGACACAGCACACTGTGGTGGAGCACTGGGGCACACACACTGTGGTGGAGCAGCACTGGGACACAGCACACTGTGGTGGAGCACTGGGGCACAGCACACTGTGGTGGAGCAGCACTGGGACACAGCACACTGTGGTGGAGCAGCACTGGGACACAGCACACTGTGGTGGAGCAGCACTGGGGACACAGCACACTGTGGTGGAGCACTGGTACACAGCACACTGTGGTGGAGCAGCACTGGGGCACAGCACACTGGTGGAGCAGCACTGGGACACAGCACACTGTGGTGGAGCAGCACTGGGACACACACACTGTGGTGGAGCAGCACTGGGACACAGCACACTGTGGTGGAGCAGCACTGGGGACACAGCACTGTGGTGGAGCAGCACTGGGACACAGCACACTGTGGTGGAGCAGCACTGGGACAAAGCACACTGTGGTGGAGCAGTAATGGGACACAGCACACTGTGGTGGAGCACTGGGGGACACAGCACACTGTGGTGGAGCAGCACTGGGACACAGCACACTGTGGTGGAGCAGCACTGGGGACACAGCACACTGTGGTGGAGCAGCACTGGGACACAGCACACTGTGGTGGAGCAGCACTGGGACACAGCACACTGTGGTGGAGCAGCACTGGGACACAGCACACTGTGGTGGAGCAGCACTGGGACACAGCACACTGTGGTGGAGCACTGGGACACAGCACACTGTGGTGGAGCACTGGGACACACACACTGTGGTGGAGCAGCACTGGGACACAGCACACTGTGGTGGAGCACTGGGACACAGCACACTGTGGTGGAGCACCGGGACACACACACTGTGGTGGAGCACTGGGACACACACACTGTGGTGGAGCAGCACTGGGACACAGCACACTGTGGTGGAGCACTGGGACACAGCACACTGTGGTGGAGCACTGGGACACACACACTGTGGTGGACCAGCACTGGGACACAGCACACTGTGGTGGAGCACTGGGACACACACACTGTGGTGGAGCACTGGGACACACACACTGTGGTGGAGCAGCACTGGGACACAGCAGAGTGTGGTGGAGCAGCACTGGGACACAGCACACTGTGGTGGAGCACTGCACTGGGACACAGCACACTGTGGTGGAGCAGCACTGGGGACACAGCACACTGTGGTGGAGCAGCACTGGGACACAGCACACTGTGGTTGAGCAGCACTGGGACACAGCACACTGTGGTGGAGCACTGGGACACAGCACACTGTGGTGCAGCACTGGGACACAGCACACTGTGGTGGAGCAGCACTGGGACACAGCACACTGTGGTGGAGCAGCACTGGGACACAGCACACTGTGGTGGAGCAGCACTGGGACACAGCACACTGTGGTGGAGCAGCACTGGGACACAGCACACTGTGGTGGAGCAGCACTGGGACACAGCACACTGTGGTGGAGCACTGGGACACACACACTGTGGTGGAGCAGCACTGGGACACAGCACACTGTGGTGGAGCACTGGGACACAGCACACTGTGGTGGAGCACTGGGACACACACACTGTGGTGGAGCAGCACTGGGACACAGCACACTGTGGTGGAGCACTGGGGCACAGCACACTGTGGTGGAGCAGCACTGGGACACAGCACACTGTGGTGGAGCAGCACTGGGGCACAGCACACTGGTGGAGGAGCACTGGGACACAGCACACTGTGGTGGAGCAGCACTGGGACACACACACTGTGGTGGAGCAGCAATGGGACACAGCACACTGTGGTGGAGCAGCACTGGGACACAGCACACTGTGGTGGAGCAGCACTGGGACACAGCACACTGTGGTGGAGCAGCACTGGGGACACAGCACTGTGGTGGAGCAGCACTGGGACAGCACACTGTGGTGGAGCAGCACTGGGACACAGCACACTGTGGTGGAGCAGTAATGGGACACAGCACACTGTGGTGGAGCACTGGGGGACACAGCACACTGTGGTGGAGCAGCACTGGGACACAGCACACTGTGGTGGAGCAGCACTGGGACACAGCACACTGTGGTGGAGCAGCACTGGGACACAGCACACTGTGGTGGAGCAGCACTGGGACACAGCACACTGTGGTGGAGCAGCACTGGGACACAGCACACTGTGGTGGAGCAGCCCTGGGACACAGCACATTGTGGTGGAGCACTGGGACACACAAAATGTGGTGGAGCAGCACTGGGACACAGCACACTGTGGTGGAGCAGCACTGGGACACAGCACACTGTGGTGGAGCAGCACTGGGACACAGCACACTGTGGTGGAGCAGCACTGGGGACACAGCACTGTGGTGGAGCAGCACTGGGACAGCACACTGTGGTGGAGCAGCACTGGGACACAGCACACTGTGGTGGAGCAGTAATGGGACACAGCACACTGTGGTGGAGCACTGGGGGACACAGCACACTGTGGTGGAGCAGCACTGGGACACAGCACACTGTGGTGGAGCAGCACTGGGACACAGCACACTGTGGTGGAGCAGCACTGGGACACAGCACACTGTGGTGGAGCACTGGGACACAGCACACTGTGGTGCAGCACTGGGACACAGCACACTGTGGTGGAGCAGCACTGGGACACAGCACACTGTGGTGGAGCAGCACTGGGACACAGCACACTGTGGTGGAGCAGCACTGGGACACAGCACACTGTGGTGGAGCAGCACTGGGACACAGCACACTGCGGTGGAGCAGCACTGGGACACAGCACACTGTGGTGGAGCACTGGGACACACACACTGTGGTGGAGCAGCACTGGGACACAGCACACTGTGGTGGAGCACTGGGACACAGCACACTGTGGTGGAGCACTGGGACACACACACTGTGGTGGAGCAGCACTGGGACACAGCACACTGTGGTGGAGCACTGGGGCACAGCACACTGTGGTGGAGCAGCACTGGGACACAGCACACTGTGGTGGAGCAGCACTGGGGCACAGCACACTGGTGGAGGAGCACTGGGACACAGCACACTGTGGTGGAGCAGCACTGGGACACACACACTGTGGTGGAGCAGCAATGGGACACAGCACACTGTGGTGGAGCAGCACTGGGACACAGCACACTGTGGTGGAGCAGCACTGGGACACAGCACACTGTGGTGGAGCAGCACTGGGGACACAGCACTGTGGTGGAGCAGCACTGGGACAGCACACTGTGGTGGAGCAGCACTGGGACACAGCACACTGTGGTGGAGCAGTAATGGGACACAGCACACTGTGGTGGAGCACTGGGGGACACAGCACACTGTGGTGGAGCAGCACTGGGACACAGCACACTGTGGTGGAGCAGCACTGGGACACAGCACACTGTGGTGGAGCAGCACTGGGACACAGCACACTGTGGTGGAGCAGCACTGGGACACAGCACACTGTGGTGGAGCAGCACTGGGACACAGCACACTGTGGTGGAGCAGCACTGGGGACACAGCACACTGTGGTGGAGCAGCACTGGGACACAGCACACTGTGGTGGAGCAGCACTGGGACACAGCACACTGTGGTGGAGCAGCACTGGGACACAGCACACTGTGGTGGAGCAGCACTGGGACACAGCACACTGTGGTGGAGCACTGGGACACAGCACACTGAGGTGGAGCACTGGGACACACACACTGTGGTGGAGCAGCACTGGGACACAGCACACTGTGGTGGAGCACTGGGGCACAGCACACTGTGGTGGAGCACCGGGACACACACACTGTGGTGGAGCACTGGGACACACACACTGTGGTGGAGCAGCACTGGGACACAGCACACTGTGGTGGAGCACTGGGACACAGCACACTGTGGTGGAGCACTGGGACACACACACTGTGGTGGACCAGCACTGGGACACAGCACACTGTGGTGGAGCACTGGGACACACACACTGTGGTGGAGCACTGGGACACACACACTGTGGTGGAGCAGCACTGGGACACAGCACAGTGTGGTGGAGCAGCACTGGGACACAGCACACTGTGGTGGACACTGCACCGGGACACAGCACACTGTGGTGGAGCACTGCACTGGGACACAGCACACTGTGGTGGAGCAGCACTGGGACACAGCACACTGTGGTGGAGCAGCACTGGGGACACAGCACACTGTGGTGGAGCACTGCACTGGGACACAGCACACTGTGGTGGAGCAGCACTGGGGACACAGCACACTGTGGTGGAGCAGCACTGGGACACAGCACACTGTGGTTGAGCAGCACTGGGACACAGCACACTGTGGTGGAGCACTGGGACACAGCACACTGTGGTGCAGCACTGGGACACAGCACACTGTGGTGGAGCAGCACTGGGACACAGCACACTGTGGTGGAGCAGCACTGGGACACAGCACACTGTGGTGGAGCAGCACTGGGACACAGCACACTGTGGTGGAGCAGCACTGGGACACAGCACACTGTGGTGGAGCAGCACTGGGACACAGCACACTGTGGTGGAGCACTGGGACACACACACTGTGGTGGAGCAGCACTGGGACACAGCACACTGTGGTGGAGCACTGGGACACAGCACACTGTGGTGGAGCACTGGGACACACACACTGTGGTGGAGCAGCACTGGGACACAGCACACTGTGGTGGAGCACTGGGGCACAGCACACTGTGGTGGAGCAGCACTGGGACACAGCACACTGTGGTGGAGCAGCACTGGGGCACAGCACACTGGTGGAGGAGCACTGGGACACAGCACACTGTGGTGGAGCAGCACTGGGACACACACACTGTGGTGGAGCAGCAATGGGACACAGCACACTGTGGTGGAGCAGCACTGGGACACAGCACACTGTGGTGGAGCAGCACTGGGACACAGCACACTGTGGTGGAGCAGCACTGGGGACACAGCACTGTGGTGGAGCAGCACTGGGACAGCACACTGTGGTGGAGCAGCACTGGGACACAGCACACTGTGGTGGAGCAGTAATGGGACACAGCACACTGTGGTGGAGCACTGGGGGACACAGCACACTGTGGTGGAGCAGCACTGGGACACAGCACACTGTGGTGGAGCAGCACTGGGACACAGCACACTGTGGTGGAGCAGCACTGGGACACAGCACACTGTGGTGGAGCAGCACTGGGACACAGCACACTGTGGTGGAGCAGCACTGGGACACAGCACACTGTGGTGGAGCAGCACTGGGGACACAGCACACTGTGGTGGAGCAGCACTGGGACACAGCACACTGTGGTGGAGCAGCACTGGGACACAGCACACTGTGGTGGAGCAGCACTGGGACACAGCACACTGTGGTGGAGCAGCACTGGGACACAGCACACTGTGGTGGAGCACTGGGACACAGCACACTGTGGTGGAGCACTGGGACACACACACTGTGGTGGAGCAGCACTGGGACACAGCACACTGTGGTGGAGCACTGGGGCACAGCACACTGTGGTGGAGCACCGGGACACACACACTGTGGTGGAGCACTGGGACACACACACTGTGGTGGAGCAGCACTGGGACACAGCACACTGTGGTGGAGCACTGGGACACAGCACACTGTGGTGGAGCACTGGGACACACACACTGTGGTGGACCAGCACTGGGACACAGCACACTGTGGTGGAGCACTGGGACACACACACTGTGGTGGAGCACTGGGACACACACACTGTGGTGGAGCAGCACTGGGACACAGCACAGTGTGGTGGAGCAGCACTGGGACACAGCACACTGTGGTGGAGCAGCACTGGGGACACAGCACACTGTGGTGGAGCACTGGTACACAGCACACTGTGGTGGAGCAGCACTGGGGCACAGCACACTGGTGGAGCAGCACTGGGACACAGCACACTGTGGTGGAGCAGCACTGGGACACACACACTGTGGTGGAGCAGCACTGGGGCACAGCACACTGTGGTGGAGCAGCACTGGGGACACAGCACTGTGGTGGAGCAGCACTGGGACACAGCACACTGTGGTGGAGCAGCACTGGGACAAAGCACACTGTGGTGGAGCAGTAATGGGACACAGCACACTGTGGTGGAGCACTGGGGGACACAGCACACTGTGGTGGAGCAGCACTGGGACACAGCACACTGTGGTGGAGCAGCACTGGGGACACAGCACACTGTGGTGGAGCAGCACTGGGACACAGCACACTGTGGTGGAGCAGCACTGGGACACAGCACACTGTGGTGGAGCAGCACTGGGACACAGCACACTGTGGTGGAGCAGCACTGGGACACAGCACACTGTGGTGGAGCACTGGGACACAGCACACTGTGGTGGAGCACTGGGACACACACACTGTGGTGGAGCAGCACTGGGACACAGCACACTGTGGTGGAGCACTGGGACACAGCACACTGTGGTGGAGCACCGGGACACACACACTGTGGTGGAGCACTGGGACACACACACTGTGGTGGAGCAGCACTGGGACACAGCACACTGTGGTGGAGCACTGGGACACAGCACACTGTGGTGGAGCACTGGGACACACACACTGTGGTGGACCAGCACTGGGACACAGCACACTGTGGTGGAGCACTGGGACACACACACTGTGGTGGAGCACTGGGACACACACACTGTGGTGGAGCAGCACTGGGACACAGCACAGTGTGGTGGAGCAGCACTGGGACACAGCACACTGTGGTGGACACTGCACCGGGACACAGCACACTGTGGTGGAGCACTGCACTGGGACACAGCACACTGTGGTGGAGCAGCACTGGGACACAGCACACTGTGGTGGAGCAGCACTGGGGACACAGCACACTGTGGTGGAGCACTGCACTGGGACACAGCACACTGTGGTGGAGCAGCACTGGGGACACAGCACACTGTGGTGGAGCAGCACTGGGACACAGCACACTGTGGTTGAGCAGCACTGGGACACAGCACACTGTGGTGGAGCACTGGGACACAGCACACTGTGGTGCAGCACTGGGACACAGCACACTGTGGTGGAGCAGCACTGGGACACAGCACACTGTGGTGGAGCAGCACTGGGACACAGCACACTGTGGTGGAGCAGCACTGGGACACAGCACACTGTGGTGGAGCAGCACTGGGACACAGCACACTGTGGTGGAGCAGCACTGGGACACAGCACACTGTGGTGGAGCACTGGGACACACACACTGTGGTGGAGCAGCACTGGGACACAGCACACTGTGGTGGAGCACTGGGACACAGCACACTGTGGTGGAGCACTGGGACACACACACTGTGGTGGAGCAGCACTGGGACACAGCACACTGTGGTGGAGCACTGGGGCACAGCACACTGTGGTGGAGCAGCACTGGGACACAGCACACTGTGGTGGAGCAGCACTGGGGCACAGCACACTGGTGGAGGAGCACTGGGACACAGCACACTGTGGTGGAGCAGCACTGGGACACACACACTGTGGTGGAGCAGCAATGGGACACAGCACACTGTGGTGGAGCAGCACTGGGACACAGCACACTGTGGTGGAGCAGCACTGGGACACAGCACACTGTGGTGGAGCAGCACTGGGGACACAGCACTGTGGTGGAGCAGCACTGGGACAGCACACTGTGGTGGAGCAGCACTGGGACACAGCACACTGTGGTGGAGCAGTAATGGGACACAGCACACTGTGGTGGAGCACTGGGGGACACAGCACACTGTGGTGGAGCAGCACTGGGACACAGCACACTGTGGTGGAGCAGCACTGGGACACAGCACACTGTGGTGGAGCAGCACTGGGACACAGCACACTGTGGTGGAGCAGCACTGGGACACAGCACACTGTGGTGGAGCAGCACTGGGACACAGCACACTGTGGTGGAGCAGCCCTGGGACACAGCACATTGTGGTGGAGCACTGGGACACACAAAATGTGGTGGAGCAGCACTGGGACACAGCACACTGTGGTGGAGCACTGGGGCACAGCACACTGTGGTGGAGCACTGGGACGGACACACACTGTGGTGGAGCACCGGGACACACACACTGTGGTGGAGCAGCACTGGGACACAGCACACTGTTGTGGAGCACTGGGACACAGCACACTGTGGTGGAGCACTGGGACACAGCACACTGTGGTGGAGCACTGGGAAACACACACTGTGGTGGAGCAGCACTGGGACACAGCACACTGTGGTGGAGCACTGGGACACAGCACACTGTGGTGGAGCACTGGGACACACACACTGTGGTGGAGAAGCACTGGGACACAGCACACTGTGGTGGAGCAGCACTGGGACACAGCACACTGTGGTGGAGCAGCACTGGGGACACAGCACACTGTGGTGGAGCACTGGTACACAGCACACTGTGGTGGAGCAGCACTGGGGCACAGCACACTGGTGGAGCAGCACTGGGACACAGCACACTGTGGTGGAGCACTGGGACACAGCACACTGTGGTGGAGCACTGGGACACACACACTGTGGTGGAGCAGCACTGGGACACAGCACACTGTGGTGGAGCAGCACTGGGACACAGCACACTGTGGTGGAGCAGCACTGGGGACACAGCACACTGTGGTGGAGCAGCACTGGGACACAGCACACTGTGGTGGAGCAGCACTGGGACACAGCACACTGTGGTGGAGCAGCACTGGGACACAGCACACTGTGGTGGAGCAGCACTGGGACACAGCACACTGTGGTGGAGCACTGGGACACAGCACACTGTGGTGGAGCACTGGGACACACACACTGTGGTGGAGCAGCACTGGGACACAGCACACTGTGGTGGAGCACTGGGGCACAGCACACTGTGGTGGAGCACCGGGACACACACACTGTGGTGGAGCACTGGGACACACACACTGTGGTGGAGCAGCACTGGGACACAGCACACTGTGGTGGAGCACTGGGACACAGCACACTGTGGTGGAGCACTGGGACACACACACTGTGGTGGACCAGCACTGGGACACAGCACACTGTGGTGGAGCACTGGGACACACACACTGTGGTGGAGCACTGGGACACACACACTGTGGTGGAGCAGCACTGGGACACAGCACAGTGTGGTGGAGCAGCACTGGGACACAGCACACTGTGGTGGACACTGCACCGGGACACAGCACACTGTGGTGGAGCACTGCACTGGGACACAGCACACTGTGGTGGAGCAGCACTGGGACACAGCACACTGTGGTGGAGCAGCACTGGGGACACAGCACACTGTGGTGGAGCACTGCACTGGGACACAGCACACTGTGGTGGAGCAGCACTGGGGACACAGCACACTGTGGTGGAGCAGCACTGGGACACAGCACACTGTGGTTGAGCAGCACTGGGACACAGCACACTGTGGTGGAGCACTGGGACACAGCACACTGTGGTGCAGCACTGGGACACAGCACACTGTGGTGGAGCAGCACTGGGACACAGCACACTGTGGTGGAGCAGCACTGGGACACAGCACACTGTGGTGGAGCAGCACTGGGACACAGCACACTGTGGTGGAGCAGCACTGGGACACAGCACACTGTGGTGGAGCAGCACTGGGACACAGCACACTGTGGTGGAGCAGCACTGGGACACAGCACACTGTGGTGGAGCACTGGGACACACACACTGTGGTGGAGCAGCACTGGGACACAGCACACTGTGGTGGAGCACTGGGACACAGCACACTGTGGTGGAGCACTGGGACACACACACTGTGGTGGAGCAGCACTGGGACACAGCACACTGTGGTGGAGCACTGGGGCACAGCACACTGTGGTGGAGCAGCACTGGGACACAGCACACTGTGGTGGAGCAGCACTGGGGCACAGCACACTGGTGGAGGAGCACTGGGACACAGCACACTGTGGTGGAGCAGCACTGGGACACACACACTGTGGTGGAGCAGCAATGGGACACAGCACACTGTGGTGGAGCAGCACTGGGACACAGCACACTGTGGTGGAGCAGCACTGGGACACAGCACACTGTGGTGGAGCAGCACTGGGGACACAGCACTGTGGTGGAGCAGCACTGGGACAGCACACTGTGGTGGAGCAGCACTGGGACACAGCACACTGTGGTGGAGCAGTAATGGGACACAGCACACTGTGGTGGAGCACTGGGGGACACAGCACACTGTGGTGGAGCAGCACTGGGACACAGCACACTGTGGTGGAGCAGCACTGGGACACAGCACACTGTGGTGGAGCAGCACTGGGACACAGCACACTGTGGTGGAGCACTGGGACACAGCACACTGTGGTGGAGCACTGGGGGACACAGCACACTGTGGTGGAGCAGCACTGGGACACAGCACACTGTGGTGGAGCAGCACTGGGACACACACACTGTGGTGGAGCAGCAATGGGACACAGCACACTGTGGTGGAGCAGCACTGGGACACAGCACACTGTGGTGGAGCACTGGGACACAGCACACTGTGGTGGAGCACTGGGACACACACACTGTGGTGGAGCAGCACTGGGACACAGCACACTGTGGTGGAGCACTGAGGCACAGCACACTGTGGTGGAGCAGCACTGGGACACAGCACACTGTGGTGGAGCAGCACTGGGGCACAGCACACTGGTGGAGGAGCACTGGGACACAGCACACTGTGGTGGAGCAGCACTGGGGACACAGCACACTGTGGTGGAGCAGCACTGGGACACAGCACACTGTGGTTGAGCAGCACTGGGACACAGCACACTGTGGTGGAGCACTGGGACACAGCACACTGTTGTGGAGCAGCACTGGGACACAGCACACTGTGGTGGAGCAGCACTGGGACACAGCACACTGTGGTGGAGCAGCACTGGGACACAGCACACTGTGGTGGAGCAGCACTGGGACACAGCACACTGTGGTGGAGCAGCACTGGGACACAGCACACTGTGGTGGAGCAGCACTGGGACACAGCACACTGTGGTGGAGCACTGGGACACACACACTGTGGTGGAGCAGCACTGGGACACAGCACACTGTGGTGGAGCACTGGGACACACACACTGTGGTGGAGCAGCACTGGGACACAGCACACTGTGGTGGAGCACTGGGGCACAGCACACTGTGGTGGAGCAGCACTGGGACACAGCACACTGTGGTGGAGCAGCACTGGGGCACAGCACACTGGTGGAGGAGCACTGGGACACAGCACACTGTGGTGGAGCAGCACTGGGACACACACACTGTGGTGGAGCAGCAATGGGACACAGCACACTGTGGTGGAGCAGCACTGGGACACAGCACACTGTGGTGGAGCAGCACTGGGACACAGCACACTGTGGTGGAGCAGCACTGGGGACACAGCACTGTGGTGGAGCAGCACTGGGACAGCACACTGTGGTGGAGCAGCACTGGGACACAGCACACTGTGGTGGAGCAGTAATGGGACACAGCACACTGTGGTGGAGCACTGGGGGACACAGCACACTGTGGTGGAGCAGCACTGGGACACAGCACACTGTGGTGGAGCAGCACTGGGACACAGCACACTGTGGTGGAGCAGCACTGGGACACAGCACACTGTGGTGGAGCAGCACTGGGACACAGCACACTGTGGTGGAGCAGCACTGGGACACAGCACACTGTGGTGGAGCAGCCCTGGGACACAGCACATTGTGGTGGAGCACTGGGACACACAAAATGTGGTGGAGCAGCACTGGGACACAGCACACTGTGGTGGAGCACTGGGGCACAGCACACTGTGGTGGAGCACTGGGACGGACACACACTGTGGTGGAGCACCGGGACACACACACTGTGGTGGAGCAGCACTGGGACACAGCACACTGTTGTGGAGCACTGGGACACAGCACACTGTGGTGGAGCACTGGGACACAGCACACTGTGGTGGAGCACTGGGAAACACACACTGTGGTGGAGCAGCACTGGGACACAGCACACTGTGGTGGAGCACTGGGACACAGCACACTGTGGTGGAGCACTGGGACACACACACTGTGGTGGAGAAGCACTGGGACACAGCACACTGTGGTGGAGCAGCACTGGGACACAGCACACTGTGGTGGAGCAGCACTGGGGACACAGCACACTGTGGTGGAGCACTGGTACACAGCACACTGTGGTGGAGCAGCACTGGGGCACAGCACACTGGTGGAGCAGCACTGGGACACAGCACACTGTGGTGGAGCACTGGGACACAGCACACTGTGGTGGAGCACTGGGACACACACACTGTGGTGGAGCAGCACTGGGACACAGCACACTGTGGTGGAGCAGCACTGGGACACAGCACACTGTGGTGGAGCAGCACTGGGGACACAGCACACTGTGGTGGAGCAGCACTGGGACACAGCACACTGTGGTGGAGCAGCACTGGGACACAGCACACTGTGGTGGAGCAGCACTGGGACACAGCACACTGTGGTGGAGCAGCACTGGGACACAGCACACTGTGGTGGAGCACTGGGACACAGCACACTGTGGTGGAGCACTGGGACACACACACTGTGGTGGAGCAGCACTGGGACACAGCACACTGTGGTGGAGCACTGGGGCACAGCACACTGTGGTGGAGCACCGGGACACACACACTGTGGTGGAGCACTGGGACACACACACTGTGGTGGAGCAGCACTGGGACACAGCACACTGTGGTGGAGCACTGGGACACAGCACACTGTGGTGGAGCACTGGGACACACACACTGTGGTGGACCAGCACTGGGACACAGCACACTGTGGTGGAGCACTGGGACACACACACTGTGGTGGAGCACTGGGACACACACACTGTGGTGGAGCAGCACTGGGACACAGCACAGTGTGGTGGAGCAGCACTGGGACACAGCACACTGTGGTGGACACTGCACCGGGACACAGCACACTGTGGTGGAGCACTGCACTGGGACACAGCACACTGTGGTGGAGCAGCACTGGGACACAGCACACTGTGGTGGAGCAGCACTGGGACACAGCACACTGTGGTGGAGCAGCACTGGGACACAGCACACTGTGGTGGAGCAGCACTGGGACACAGCACACTGTGGTGGAGCAGCACTGGGACACAGCACACTGTGGTGGAGCACTGGGACACACACACTGTGGTGGAGCAGCACTGGGACACAGCACACTGTGGTGGAGCACTGGGACACAGCACACTGTGGTGGAGCACTGGGACACACACACTGTGGTGGAGCAGCACTGGGACACAGCACACTGTGGTGGAGCACTGGGGCACAGCACACTGTGGTGGAGCAGCACTGGGACACAGCACACTGTGGTGGAGCAGCACTGGGGCACAGCACACTGGTGGAGGAGCACTGGGACACAGCACACTGTGGTGGAGCAGCACTGGGACACACACACTGTGGTGGAGCAGCAATGGGACACAGCACACTGTGGTGGAGCAGCACTGGGACACAGCACACTGTGGTGGAGCAGCACTGGGACACAGCACACTGTGGTGGAGCAGCACTGGGGACACAGCACTGTGGTGGAGCAGCACTGGGACAGCACACTGTGGTGGAGCAGCACTGGGACACAGCACACTGTGGTGGAGCAGTAATGGGACACAGCACACTGTGGTGGAGCACTGGGGGACACAGCACACTGTGGTGGAGCAGCACTGGGACACAGCACACTGTGGTGGAGCAGCACTGGGACACAGCACACTGTGGTGGAGCAGCACTGGGACACAGCACACTGTGGTGGAGCACTGGGACACAGCACACTGTGGTGCAGCACTGGGACACAGCACACTGTGGTGGAGCAGCACTGGGACACAGCACACTGTGGTGGAGCAGCACTGGGACACAGCACACTGTGGTGGAGCAGCACTGGGACACAGCACACTGTGGTGGAGCAGCACTGGGACACAGCACACTGCGGTGGAGCAGCACTGGGACACAGCACACTGTGGTGGAGCACTGGGACACACACACTGTGGTGGAGCAGCACTGGGACACAGCACACTGTGGTGGAGCACTGGGACACAGCACACTGTGGTGGAGCACTGGGACACACACACTGTGGTGGAGCAGCACTGGGACACAGCACACTGTGGTGGAGCACTGGGGCACAGCACACTGTGGTGGAGCAGCACTGGGACACAGCACACTGTGGTGGAGCAGCACTGGGGCACAGCACACTGGTGGAGGAGCACTGGGACACAGCACACTGTGGTGGAGCAGCACTGGGACACACACACTGTGGTGGAGCAGCAATGGGACACAGCACACTGTGGTGGAGCAGCACTGGGACACAGCACACTGTGGTGGAGCAGCACTGGGACACAGCACACTGTGGTGGAGCAGCACTGGGGACACAGCACTGTGGTGGAGCAGCACTGGGACAGCACACTGTGGTGGAGCAGCACTGGGACACAGCACACTGTGGTGGAGCAGTAATGGGACACAGCACACTGTGGTGGAGCACTGGGGGACACAGCACACTGTGGTGGAGCAGCACTGGGACACAGCACACTGTGGTGGAGCAGCACTGGGACACAGCACACTGTGGTGGAGCAGCACTGGGACACAGCACACTGTGGTGGAGCAGCACTGGGACACAGCACACTGTGGTGGAGCAGCACTGGGACACAGCACACTGTGGTGGAGCAGCACTGGGGACACAGCACACTGTGGTGGAGCAGCACTGGGACACAGCACACTGTGGTGGAGCAGCACTGGGACACAGCACACTGTGGTGGAGCAGCACTGGGACACAGCACACTGTGGTGGAGCAGCACTGGGACACAGCACACTGTGGTGGAGCACTGGGACACAGCACACTGAGGTGGAGCACTGGGACACACACACTGTGGTGGAGCAGCACTGGGACACAGCACACTGTGGTGGAGCACTGGGGCACAGCACACTGTGGTGGAGCACCGGGACACACACACTGTGGTGGAGCACTGGGACACACACACTGTGGTGGAGCAGCACTGGGACACAGCACACTGTGGTGGAGCACTGGGACACAGCACACTGTGGTGGAGCACTGGGACACACACACTGTGGTGGACCAGCACTGGGACACAGCACACTGTGGTGGAGCACTGGGACACACACACTGTGGTGGAGCACTGGGACACACACACTGTGGTGGAGCAGCACTGGGACACAGCACAGTGTGGTGGAGCAGCACTGGGACACAGCACACTGTGGTGGACACTGCACCGGGACACAGCACACTGTGGTGGAGCACTGCACTGGGACACAGCACACTGTGGTGGAGCAGCACTGGGACACAGCACACTGTGGTGGAGCAGCACTGGGGACACAGCACACTGTGGTGGAGCACTGCACTGGGACACAGCACACTGTGGTGGAGCAGCACTGGGGACACAGCACACTGTGGTGGAGCAGCACTGGGACACAGCACACTGTGGTTGAGCAGCACTGGGACACAGCACACTGTGGTGGAGCACTGGGACACAGCACACTGTGGTGCAGCACTGGGACACAGCACACTGTGGTGGAGCAGCACTGGGACACAGCACACTGTGGTGGAGCAGCACTGGGACACAGCACACTGTGGTGGAGCAGCACTGGGACACAGCACACTGTGGTGGAGCAGCACTGGGACACAGCACACTGTGGTGGAGCAGCACTGGGACACAGCACACTGTGGTGGAGCACTGGGACACACACACTGTGGTGGAGCAGCACTGGGACACAGCACACTGTGGTGGAGCACTGGGACACAGCACACTGTGGTGGAGCACTGGGACACACACACTGTGGTGGAGCAGCACTGGGACACAGCACACTGTGGTGGAGCACTGGGGCACAGCACACTGTGGTGGAGCAGCACTGGGACACAGCACACTGTGGTGGAGCAGCACTGGGGCACAGCACACTGGTGGAGGAGCACTGGGACACAGCACACTGTGGTGGAGCAGCACTGGGACACACACACTGTGGTGGAGCAGCAATGGGACACAGCACACTGTGGTGGAGCAGCACTGGGACACAGCACACTGTGGTGGAGCAGCACTGGGACACAGCACACTGTGGTGGAGCAGCACTGGGGACACAGCACTGTGGTGGAGCAGCACTGGGACAGCACACTGTGGTGGAGCAGCACTGGGACACAGCACACTGTGGTGGAGCAGTAATGGGACACAGCACACTGTGGTGGAGCACTGGGGGACACAGCACACTGTGGTGGAGCAGCACTGGGACACAGCACACTGTGGTGGAGCAGCACTGGGACACAGCACACTGTGGTGGAGCAGCACTGGGACACAGCACACTGTGGTGGAGCAGCACTGGGACACAGCACACTGTGGTGGAGCAGCACTGGGGACACAGCACACTGTGGTGGAGCAGCACTGGGACACAGCACACTGTGGTGGAGCAGCACTGGGACACAGCACACTGTGGTGGAGCAGCACTGGGACACAGCACACTGTGGTGGAGCAGCACTGGGACACAGCACACTGTGGTGGAGCACTGGGACACAGCACACTGTGGTGGAGCACTGGGACACACACACTGTGGTGGAGCAGCACTGGGACACAGCACACTGTGGTGGAGCACTGGGGCACAGCACACTGTGGTGGAGCACCGGGACACACACACTGTGGTGGAGCACTGGGACACACACACTGTGGTGGAGCAGCACTGGGACACAGCACACTGTGGTGGAGCACTGGGACACAGCACACTGTGGTGGAGCACTGGGACACACACACTGTGG
The DNA here is from genome assembly GCA_963514005.1 of Raja brachyura. The sequence continues at coordinate 39,732,913 of OY740808.1, forward strand.
TGGACCAGCACTGGGACACAGCACACTGTGGTGGAGCACTGGGACACACACACTGTGGTGGAGCACTGGGACACACACACTGTGGTGGAGCAGCACTGGGACACAGCACAGTGTGGTGGAGCAGCACTGGGACACAGCACACTGTGGTGGACACTGCACCGGGACACAGCACACTGTGGTGGAGCACTGCACTGGGACACAGCACACTGTGGTGGAGCAGCACTGGGACACAGCACACTGTGGTGGAGCAGCACTGGGGACACAGCACACTGTGGTGGAGCACTGCACTGGGACACAGCACACTGTGGTGGAGCAGCACTGGGGACACAGCACACTGTGGTGGAGCAGCACTGGGACACAGCACACTGTGGTTGAGCAGCACTGGGACACAGCACACTGTGGTGGAGCACTGGGACACAGCACACTGTGGTGCAGCACTGGGACACAGCACACTGTGGTGGAGCAGCACTGGGACACAGCACACTGTGGTGGAGCAGCACTGGGACACAGCACACTGTGGTGGAGCAGCACTGGGACACAGCACACTGTGGTGGAGCAGCACTGGGACACAGCACACTGTGGTGGAGCAGCACTGGGACACAGCACACTGTGGTGGAGCACTGGGACACACACACTGTGGTGGAGCAGCACTGGGACACAGCACACTGTGGTGGAGCACTGGGACACAGCACACTGTGGTGGAGCACTGGGACACACACACTGTGGTGGAGCAGCACTGGGACACAGCACACTGTGGTGGAGCACTGGGGCACAGCACACTGTGGTGGAGCAGCACTGGGACACAGCACACTGTGGTGGAGCAGCACTGGGGCACAGCACACTGGTGGAGGAGCACTGGGACACAGCACACTGTGGTGGAGCAGCACTGGGACACACACACTGTGGTGGAGCAGCAATGGGACACAGCACACTGTGGTGGAGCAGCACTGGGACACAGCACACTGTGGTGGAGCAGCACTGGGACACAGCACACTGTGGTGGAGCAGCACTGGGGACACAGCACTGTGGTGGAGCAGCACTGGGACAGCACACTGTGGTGGAGCAGCACTGGGACACAGCACACTGTGGTGGAGCAGTAATGGGACACAGCACACTGTGGTGGAGCACTGGGGGACACAGCACACTGTGGTGGAGCAGCACTGGGACACAGCACACTGTGGTGGAGCAGCACTGGGACACAGCACACTGTGGTGGAGCAGCACTGGGACACAGCACACTGTGGTGGAGCAGCACTGGGACACAGCACACTGTGGTGGAGCAGCACTGGGACACAGCACACTGTGGTGGAGCAGCACTGGGGACACAGCACACTGCGGTGGAGCAGCACTGGGACACAGCACACTGTGGTGGAGCAGCACTGGGACACAGCACACTGTGGTGGAGCAGCACTGGGACACAGCACACTGTGGTGGAGCAGCACTGGGACACAGCACACTGTGGTGGAGCACTGGGACACAGCACACTGTGGTGGAGCACTGGGACACACACACTGTGGTGGAGCAGCACTGGGACACAGCACACTGTGGTGGAGCACTGGGGCACAGCACACTGTGGTGGAGCACCGGGACACACACACTGTGGTGGAGCACTGGGACACACACACTGTGGTGGAGCAGCACTGGGACACAGCACACTGTGGTGGAGCACTGGGACACAGCACACTGTGGTGGAGCACTGGGACACACACACTGTGGTGGACCAGCACTGGGACACAGCACACTGTGGTGGAGCACTGGGACACACACACTGTGGTGGAGCACTGGGACACACACACTGTGGTGGAGCAGCACTGGGACACAGCACAGTGTGGTGGAGCAGCACTGGGACACAGCACACTGTGGTGGACACTGCACCGGGACACAGCACACTGTGGTGGAGCACTGCACTGGGACACAGCACACTGTGGTGGAGCAGCACTGGGACACAGCACACTGTGGTGGAGCAGCACTGGGGACACAGCACACTGTGGTGGAGCACTGCACTGGGACACAGCACACTGTGGTGGAGCAGCACTGGGGACACAGCACACTGTGGTGGAGCAGCACTGGGACACAGCACACTGTGGTTGAGCAGCACTGGGACACAGCACACTGTGGTGGAGCACTGGGACACAGCACACTGTGGTGCAGCACTGGGACACAGCACACTGTGGTGGAGCAGCACTGGGACACAGCACACTGTGGTGGAGCAGCACTGGGACACAGCACACTGTGGTGGAGCAGCACTGGGACACAGCACACTGTGGTGGAGCAGCACTGGGGCACAGCACACTGTGGTGGAGCAGCACTGGGACACAGCACACTGTGGTGGAGCACTGGGACACACACACTGTGGTGGAGCAGCACTGGGACACAGCACACTGTGGTGGAGCACTGGGACACAGCACACTGTGGTGGAGCACTGGGACACACACACTGTGGTGGAGCAGCACTGGGACACAGCACACTGTGGTGGAGCACTGGGGCACAGCACACTGTGGTGGAGCAGCACTGGGACACAGCACACTGTGGTGGAGCAGCACTGGGGCACAGCACACTGGTGGAGGAGCACTGGGACACAGCACACTGTGGTGGAGCAGCACTGGGACACACACACTGTGGTGGAGCAGCAATGGGACACAGCACACTGTGGTGGAGCAGCACTGGGACACAGCACACTGTGGTGGAGCAGCACTGGGACACAGCACACTGTGGTGGAGCAGCACTGGGGACACAGCGCTGTGGTGGAGCAGCACTGGGACAGCACACTGTGGTGGAGCAGCACTGGGACACAGCACACTGTGGTGGAGCAGTAATGGGACACAGCACACTGTGGTGGAGCACTGGGGGACACAGCACACTGTGGTGGAGCAGCACTGGGACACAGCACACTGTGGTGGAGCAGCACTGGGACACAGCACACTGTGGTGGAGCAGCACTGGGACACAGCACACTGTGGTGGAGCAGCACTGGGACACAGCACACTGTGGTGGAGCAGCACTGGGACACAGCACACTGTGGTGGAGCAGCCCTGGGACACAGCACATTGTGGTGGAGCACTGGGACACACAAAATGTGGTGGAGCAGCACTGGGACACAGCACACTGTGGTGGAGCACTGGGGCACAGCACACTGTGGTGGAGCACTGGGACGGACACACACTGTGGTGGAGCACCGGGACACACACACTGTGGTGGAGCAGCACTGGGACACAGCACACTGTTGTGGAGCACTGGGACACAGCACACTGTGGTGGAGCACTGGGACACAGCACACTGTGGTGGAGCACTGGGAAACACACACTGTGGTGGAGCAGCACTGGGACACAGCACACTGTGGTGGAGCACTGGGACACAGCACACTGTGGTGGAGCACTGGGACACACACACTGTGGTGGAGAAGCACTGGGACACAGCACACTGTGGTGGAGCAGCACTGGGACACAGCACACTGTGGTGGAGCAGCACTGGGGACACAGCACACTGTGGTGGAGCACTGGTACACAGCACACTGTGGTGGAGCAGCACTGGGGCACAGCACACTGGTGGAGCAGCACTGGGACACAGCACACTGTGGTGGAGCACTGGGACACAGCACACTGTGGTGGAGCACTGGGACACACACACTGTGGTGGAGCAGCACTGGGACACAGCACACTGTGGTGGAGCACTGGGGCACAGCACACTGTGGTGGAGCAGCACTGGGACACAGCACACTGTGGTGGAGCAGCACTGGGGCACAGCACACTGGTGGAGGAGCACTGGGACACAGCACACTGTGGTGGAGCAGCACTGGGACACACACACTGTGGTGGAGCAGCAATGGGACACAGCACATTGTGGTGGAGCAGCACTGGGACACAGCACACTGTGGTGGAGCAGCACTGGGACACATCACACTGTGGTGGAGCAGCACTGGGGACACAGCACTGTGGTGGAGCAGCACTGGGACAGCACACTGTGGTGGAGCAGCACTGGGACACAGCACACTGTGGTGGAGCAGTAATGGGACACAGCACACTGTGGTGGAGCACTGGGGGACACAGCACACTGTGGTGGAGCAGCACTGGGACACAGCACACTGTGGTGGAGCAGCACTGGGGACACAGCACACTGTGGTGGAGCAGCACTGGGACACAGCACACTGTGGTGGAGCAGCACTGGGACACAGCACACTGTGGTGGAGCAGCACTGGGACACAGCACACTGTGGTGGAGCAGCACTGGGACACAGCACACTGTGGTGGAGCAGCCCTGGGACACAGCACATTGTGGTGGAGCACTGGGACACACAAAATGTGGTGGAGCAGCACTGGGACACAGCACACTGTGGTGGAGCACTGGGGCACAGCACACTGTGGTGGAGCACTGGGACGGACACACACTGTGGTGGAGCACCGGGACACACACACTGTGGTGGAGCAGCACTGGGACACAGCACACTGTTGTGGAGCACTGGGACACAGCACACTGTGGTGGAGCACTGGGACACAGCACACTGTGGTGGAGCACTGGGAAACACACACTGTGGTGGAGCAGCACTGGGACACAGCACACTGTGGTGGAGCACTGGGACACAGCACACTGTGGTGGAGCACTGGGACACACACACTGTGGTGGAGCAGCACTGGGACACAGCACACTGTGGTGGAGCAGCACTGGGACACAGCACACTGTGGTGGAGCAGCACTGGGGACACAGCACACTGTGGTGGAGCACTGGTACACAGCACACTGTGGTGGAGCAGCACTGGGGCACAGCACACTGGTGGAGCAGTACTGGGACACAGCACACTGTCGTGGAGCAGCACTGGGACACACACACTGTGGTGGAGCAGCACTGGGACACAGCACACTGTGGTGGAGCAGCACTGGGACACAGCACATTGTGGTGGAGCAGCACTGGGACACAGCACACTGTGGTGGAGCAGCACTGGGGACACAGCACACTGTGGTGGAGCAGCACTGGGACACAGCACACTGTGGTGGAGCAGCACTGGGACACAGCACACTGTGGTGGAGCAGCACTGGGACACAGCACACTGTGATGGAGCACTGGGACACAGCACACTGTGGTGGAGCACTGGGACACACACACTGTGGTGGAGCAGCACTGGGACACAGCACACTGTGGTGGAGCACTGGGGCACAGCACACTGTGGTGGAGCACTGGGACACACACTGTGGTGGAGCACTGGGACACACACACTGTGGTGGAGCAGCACTGGGACACAGCACACTGTGGTGGAGCACTGGGACACAGCACACTGTGGTGGAGCACTGGGACACAGCACACTGTTGTGGAGCACTGGGACACACACACTGTGGTGGAGAAGCACTGGGACACAGCACACTGTGGTGGAGCACTGGGACACACACACTGTGGTGGAGCGCTGGGACACATACACTGTGGTGGAGCAGCACTGGGACACAGCACACTGTGGTGGAGCACTGGGACACACACACTGTGGTGGAGCAGCGCTGGGACACAGCACACTGTGGTGGAGCACTGGGACACAGCACACTGTGGTGGAGCAGCACTGGGACACACACACTGTGGTGGAGCAGCACTGGGACACAGCACACTGTGGTGGAGCAGCAGTGGGACACAGCACACTGTGGTGGAGCAGCACTGGGACACAGCACACTGTGGTGGAGCAGCACTGGGGACACAGCACTGTGGTGGAGCAGCACTGGGACACAGCACACTGTGGTGGAGCAGCACTGGGACACAGCACACTGTGGTGGAGCAGCACTGGGACACAGCACACTGTGGTGGAGCAGCACTGGGACACAGCACACTGTGGTGGAGCAGCACTGGGACACAGCACACTGTGGTGGAGCAGCACTGGGACACAGCACACTGTGGTGGAGCAGCACTGGGACACAGCACACTGTGGTGGAGCAGCACTGGGGACACAGCACTGTGGTGGAGCAGCACTGGGACACAGCACACTGTGGTGGAGCAGCACTGGGACACAGCACACTGTGGTGGAGCAGCACTGGGACACAGCACACTGTGGTGGAGCAGCACTGGGACACAGCACACTGTGGTGGAGCAGCACTGGGACACAGCACACTGTGGTGGAGCAGCACTGGGACACAGCACACTGTGGTGGAGCAGCACTGGGACAGCACACTGTGGTGGAGCAGCACTGGGACATAGCACACTGTGGTGGAGCACTGGGATACAGCCCACTGTGGTGGAGCACTGCACTGGGACACAGCACACTGTGGTGGAGCACTGGGACACAGCACACTGTGGTGGAGCACTGCACTGGGGCACAGCACACTGTGGTGGAGCACTGCACTGGGACAGCACATTGTGGTGGAGCACTGGGACACAGCACACTGTGGTGGAGCACTGGGACACAGCACACTGTGGTGGAGCACTAGGACACAGCGCACTGGGGGACACAGCACTGCGACACAGCACACTGTGGTGGAGCGCTGCACTGGGACACAGCACACTGTGGTCGAGCAGCACTGGGACACAGCACACGGTGGTGGAGCACTGCACTGGGACACAGCACACTGTGGTGGAGCAGCACTGGGACACAGCACACTGTGGTGGAGCACTGCACTGGGACATAGCACACTGTGGTGGAGCACTGCACTGGGACACAGCACACTGTGGTGGAGCAGCACTGGGACACAGCACACTGTGGTGGAGCAGCACTGGGACACACACACTGTGGTGGAGCACTGGGGGACACAGCACACTGTGGTGGAGCACTGGGGGACACAGCACACTGTGGTGGAGCACTGGGGGACACAGCACACTGTGGTGGAGCAGCACTGGGACAGCACACTGTGGTGGAGCAGCACTGGGACACAGCACACTGTGGTGGAGCAGCACTGGGACACAGCACACTGTGGTGGAGCAGCACTGGGACACAGCACACTGTGGTGGAGCACTGGGGGACACAGCACACTGTGGTGGAGCAGCACTGGGACAGCACACTGTGGTGGAGCAGCACTGGGACACAGCACACTGTGGTGGAGCACTGGGACACAGCACACTGTGGTGGAGCACTGGGACACAGCACACTGTGGTGGAGCACTGCACTGGGGCACAGCACACTGTGGTGGAGCACTGCACTGGGACAGCACACTGTGGTGGAGCACTGGGACACAGCACACTGTGGTGGAGCACTGGGACACAGCACACTGTGGTGGAGCACTAGGACACAGCGCACTGGGGGACACAGCACTGCGACACAGCACACTGTGGTGGAGCGCTGCACTGGGACACAGCACACTGTGGTCGAGCAGCACTGGGACACAGCACACGGTGGTGGAGCACTGCACTGGGACACAGCACACTGTGGTGGAGCAGCACTGGGACACAGCACACTGTGGTGGAGCACTGCACTGGGACACAGCACACTGTGGTGGAGCACTGCACTGGGACACAGCACACTGTGGTGGAGCAGCACTGGGACACAGCACACTGTGGTGGAGCAGCACTGGGACACACACACTGTGGTGGAGCGCTGGGGGACACAGCACACTGTGGTGGAGCACTGGGGGACACAGCACACTGTGGTGGAGCACTGGGGGACACAGCACACTGTGGTGGAGCACTGGGACACAGCACACTGTGGTGGAGCTGCACTGGGACACAGCACACTGTGGTGGAGCACTGCACTGGGACACAGCACACTGTGGTGGAGCACTGGGACACAGCACACTGTGGTGGAGCACTGGGGACAGCACCACACTGTGGTGGAGCACTGCACTGGGACACAGCACACTGTGGTGGAGCAGCACTGGGGACACAGCACAATGTGGTGGAGCACTGTGACACAGCACACTGTGGTGGAGCAGCACTGGGACACAGCACACTGTGGTGGAGCAGCACTGGGACACAGCACATTGTGGTGGAGCACTGGGGACACAGCACACTGTGGTGGAGCACTGGGACACACACACTGTGGTGGAGCAGCGCTGGGACACAGCACACTGTGGTGGAGCACTGGGACACAGCACACTGTGGTGGAGCAGCACTGGGACACACACACTGTGGTGGAGCAGCACTGGGACACAGCACACTGTGGTGGAGCAGCACTGGGACACAGCACACTGTGGTGGAGCAGCACTGGGGACACAGCACTGTGGTGGAGCAGCACTGGGACACAGCACACTGTGGTGGAGCAGCACTGGGACACAGCACACTGTGGTGGAGCAGCACTGGGACACAGCACACTGTGGTGGAGCAGCACTGGGGCACAGCACACTGTGGTGGAGCAGCACTGGGACACAGCACACTGTGGCGGAGCACTGGGGGACACAGCACACTGTGGTGGAGCAGCACTGGGACAGCACACTGTGGTGGAGCAGCACTGGGACACAGCACACTGTGGTGGAGCACTGGGACACAGCACACTGTGGTGGAGCACTGCACTGGGACACAGCACACTGTGGTGGAGCACTGGGACACAGCACACTGTGGTGGAGCACTGCACTGGGGCACAGCACACTGTGGTGGAGCACTGCACTGGGACAGCACACTGTGGTGGAGCACTGGGACACAGCACACTGTGGTGGAGCACTGGGACACAGCACACTGTGGTGGAGCACTAGGACACAGCGCACTGGGGGACACAGCACTGCGACACAGCACACTGTGGTGGAGCGCTGCACTGGGACACAGCACACTGTGGTCGAGCAGCACTGGGACACAGCACACGGTGGTGGAGCACTGCACTGGGACACAGCACACTGTGGTGGAGCAGCACTGGGACACAGCACACTGTGGTGGAGCACTGCACTGGGACACAGCACACTGTGGTGGAGCACTGCACTGGGACACAGCACACTGTGGTGGAGCAGCACTGGGACACAGCACACTGTGGTGGAGCAGCACTGGGACACACACACTGTGGTGGAGCACTGGGGGACACAGCACACTGTGGTGGAGCACTGGGGGACACAGCACACTGTGGTGGAGCACTGGGGGACACAGCACACTGTGGTGGAGCACTGGGGGACACAGCACACTGTGGTGGAGCACTGGGACACAGCACACTGTGGTGGAGCTGCACTGGGACACAGCACACTGTGGTGGAGCACTGCACTGGGACACAGCACACTGTGGTGGAGCACTGGGACACAGCACACTGTGGTGGAGCACTGGGGACAGCAGCACACTGTGGTGGAGCACTGCACTGGGACACAGCACACTGTGGTGGAGCAGCACTGGGGACACAGCACAATGTGGTGGAGCACTGTGACACAGCACACTGTGGTGGAGCAGCACTGGGACACAGCACACTGTGGTGGAGCAGCACTGGGACACAGCACATTGTGGTGGAGCACTGGGGACACAGCACACTGTGGTGGAGCACTGGGACACACATACTGTGGTGGAGCAGCATTGGGACACACACACTGTGGAGGAGCACTGGGGGACACAGCACACTGTGGTGGAGCAGCACTGGGGGACACAGCACACTGTGGTGGAGCAGCACGGGGACACAGCACACTGTGGTGGAGCAGCACTGGGGCACAGCACACTGTGGTGGAGCAGCACTTGGACACAGCACACTGTGGTGGAGCAGCACTGGGACACAGCACACTGTGGTGGAGCAGCACTGGGACACAGCACACTGTGGTGGAGCAGCACTGGGACACAGCACACTGTGGTGGAGCAGCACTGGGGACACAGCACACTGTGGTGGAGCACTGCACCGGGACACAGCACACTGTGGTGGAGCACTGCACTGGGACACAGCACACTGTGGTGGAGCAGCACTGGGACACAGCACACTGTGGTGGAGCAGCACTGGGGACACAGCACACTGTGGTGGAGCACTGCACTGGGACACAGCACACTGTGGTGGAGCAGCACTGGGGACACAGCACACTGTGGTGGAGCAGCACTGGGACACAGCACACTGTGGTGGAGCAGCACTGGGACACAGCACACTGTGATGGAGCACTGGGACACAGCACACTGTGGTTGAGCAGCACAGGGACACAGCACACTGTGGTGGAGCAGCACTGGGACACAGCACACTGTGGTGGAGCAGCACTGGGACACAGCACACTGTGGTGGAGCAGCACTGGGACACAGCACACTGTGGTGGAGCACTGGGACACACACACTGTGGTGGAGCAGCACTGGGACACAGCACACTGTGGTGGAGCACTGGGACACAGCACACTGTGGTGGAGCACTGGGACACACACACTATGGTGGAGCAGCACTGGGACACAGCACACTGTGGTGGAGCACTGGGGCACAGCACACTGTGGTGGAGCAGCACTGGGGCACAGCACACTGTGGTGGAGCAGCACTGGGAAACAGCACACTGTGGTGGAGCAGCACTGGGGACACAGCACACTGTGGTGGAGCACTGGTACACAGCACACTGTGGTGGAGCAGCACTGGGGCACAGCACACTGGTGGAGCAGCACTGGGACACAGCACACTGTGGTGGAGCAGCACTGGGACACACACTGTGGTGGAGCAGCACTGGGACACAGCACACTGTGGTGGAGCAGCACTGGGACACAGCACACTGTGGTGGAGCAGCACTGGGACACAGCACACTGTGGTGGAGCAGCACTGGGGACACAGCACTGTGGTGGAGCAGCACTGGGACACAGCACACTGTGGTGGAGCAGCACTGGGACACAGCACACTGTGGTGGAGCACTAATGGGACACAGCACACTGTGGTGGAGCACTGGGGCACAGCACACTGTGGTGGAGCACGGGGACACACACACTGTGGTGGACACCGGGACACACACACTGTGGTGGAGCAGCACTGGGACACAGCACACTGTTGTGGAGCACTGGGACACAGCACACTGTGGTGGAGCACTGGGACACACACACTGTGGTGGAGCAGCACTGGGACACAGCACACTGTGGTGGAGCACTTGGACACAGCACACTGTGGTGGAGCACTGGGGCACACACACTGTGGTGGAGCAGCACTGGGACACAGCACACTGTGGTGGAGCAGCACTGGGACACAGCACACTGTGGTGGAGCAGTAATGGGACACAGCACACTGTGGTGGAGCACTTGGGGACACAGCACACTGTGGTGGAGCAGCACTGGGACACAGCTCACTGTGGTGGAGCAGCACTGGGGACACAGCACACTGTGGTGGAGCAGCCCTGGGACACAGCACACTGTGGTGGAGCAGCACTGGGACACAGCACACTGTGGTGGAGCAGCACTGGGACACAGCACACTGTGGTGGAGCAGCACTGGGACACAGCACACTGTGGTGGAGCAGCACTGGGACACAGCACACTGTGGTGGAGCACTGGGACACAGCACACTGTGGTGGAGCAGCACTGGGACACAGCACACTGTGGTGGAGCACTGGGGCACAGCACACTGTGGTGGAGCACTGGGACACACACACTGTGGTGGAGCACTGGGACACACACACTGTGGTGGAGCAGCACTGGGACACAGCACACTGTGGTGGAGCACTGGGACACAGCACACTGTGGTGGAGCATTGGGACACACACACTGTGGTGGACTAGCACTGGGACACAGCACAGTGTGGTGGAGCACTGGGACACACACACTGTGGTGGAGCACTGGGACACACACACTGTGGTGGAGCAGCACTGGGACACTGCACATTGTGGTGGAGCAGCACTGGGACACAGCACACTGTGGTGGAGCAGCACTGGGGACACAGCACACTGTGGTGGAGCAGCACTGGGACACAGCACACTGTGGTGCAGCAGCACTGGGACACAGCACACTGTGGTGGAGCACTGGGACACAGCACACTGTGGTGCAGCACTGGGACACAGCACACTGTGGTGGAGCAGCACTGGGACACAGCACACTGTGGTGGAGCAGCACTGGGACACAGCACACTATGGTGGAGCAGCACTGGGACACAGCCCACTGTGGTGGAGCAGCACTGGGACACAGCACACTGTGGTGGAGCACTGGGACACACACACTGTGGTGGAGCAGCACTGGGACACAGCACACTGTGGTGGAGCACTGGGACACAGCACACTGTGGTGGAGCACTGGGACACACACACTGTGGTGGAGCAGCACTGGAACACAGCACACTGTGGTGGAGCACTGGGGCACAGCACACTGTGGTGGAACAGCACTGGGACACAGCACACTGTGGTGGAGCAGCACTGGGGCACAGCACACTGGTGGAGGAGCACTGGGACACAGCACACTGTGGTGGAGCAGCACTGGGACACACACACTGTGGTGGAGCAGCAATGGGACACAGCACACTGTGGTGGAGCAGCACTGGGACACAGCACACTGTGGTGGAGCAGCACTGGGACACAGCACACTGTGGTGGAGCAGCACTGGGGACACAGCACTGTGGTGGAGCAGCACTGGGACACAGCACACTGTGGTGGAGCAGCACTGGGACACAGCACACTGTGGTGGAGCAGTAATGGGACACAGCACACTGTGGTAGAGCACTGGGGGACACAGCACACTGTGGTGGAGCAGCACTGGGACACAGCACACTGTGGTGGAGCAGCACTGGGGACACAGCACACTGTGGTGGAGCAGCACTGGGACACAGCACACTGTGGTGGAGCAGCACTGGGACACAGCACACTGTGGTGGAGCAGCACTGGGACACAGCACACTGTGGTGGAGCAGCACTGGGACAGCACACTGTGGTGAAGCAGCACTGGGACACAGCACATTGTGGTGGAGCACTGGGACACACAAAATGTGGTGGAGCAGCACTGGGACACAGCACACTGTGGTGGAGCACTGGGGCACAGCACACTGTGGTGGAGCACTGGGACGGACACACACTGTGGTGGAGCACCGGGACACACACACTGTGGTGGAGCAGCACTGGGACACAGCACACTGTTGTGGAGCACTGGGACACAGCACACTGTGGTGGAGCACTGGGACACAGCACACTGTGGTGGAGCACTGGGAAACACACACTGTGGTGGAGCAGCACTGGGACACAGCACACTGTGGTGGAGCACTGGGACACAGCACACTGTGGTGGAGCACTGGGACACACACACTGTGGTGGAGCAGCACTGGGACACAGCACACTGTGGTGGAGCAGCACTGGGACACAGCACAATGTGGTGGAGCAGAACTGGGGACACAGCACACTGTGGTGGAGCACTGGTACACAGCACACTGTGGTGGGGCAGCACTGGGGCACAGCACACTGGTGGAGCAGCACTGGGACACAGCACACTGTCGTGGAGCAGCACTGGGACACACACACTGTGGTGGAGCAGCACTGGGACACAGCACACTGTGGTGGAGCAGCACTGGGACACAGCACATTGTGGTGGAGCAGCACTGGGACACAGCACACTGTGGTGGGGCAGCACTGGGGACACAGCACACTGTGGTGGAGCAGCACTGGGACACAGCACACTGTGGTGGAGCAGCACTGGGACACAGCACACTGTGGTGGAGCAGCACTGGGACACAGCATACTGTGGTGGAGCACTGGGACACAGCACACTGTGGTGGAGCACTGGGACACACACACTGTGGTGGAGCAGCACTGGGACACAGCACACTGTGGTGGAGCACTGGGGCACAGCACACAGTGGTGGAGCACTGGGACACACACTGTGGTGGAGCACTGGGACACACACACTGTGGTGGAGCAGCACTGGGACACAGCACACTGTGGTGGAGCACTGGGACACAGCACACTGTGGTGGAGCACTGGGACACAGCACACTGTGGTGGAGCACTGGGACACACACACTGTGGTGGAGCAGCACTGGGACACAGCACACTGTGGTGGAGCACTGGGACACACACACTGTGGTGGAGCGCTGGGACACACACACTGTGGTGGAGCAGCACTGGGACACAGCACACTGTGGTGGAGCACTGGGACACACACACTGTGTTGGAGCAGCACTGGGACACAGCACACTGTGGTGGAGCACTGGGACACAGCACACTGTGGTGGAGCAGCACTGGGACACACACACTGTGGTGGAGCAGCACAGGGACACAGCACACTGTGGTGGAGCAGCACTGGGACACAGCACACTGTGGTGGAGCAGCACTGGGGACACAGCACACTGTGGTGGAGCAGCACTGGGGACACAGCACTGTGGTGGAGCAGCACTGCGACACAGCACACTGTGGTGGAGCAGCACTGGGACACAGCACACTGTGGTGGAGCAGCACTGGGACACAGCACACTGTGGTGGAGCAGCACTGGGACACAGCACACTGTGGTGGAGCAGCACTGGGACACAGCACACTGTGGTGGAGCACTGGGGGACACAGCACACTGTGGTGGAGCAGCACTGGGACACAGCACACTGTGGTGGAGCAGCACTGGGACACAGCACACTGTGGTGGAGCACTGCACTGGGACACAGCACACTGTGGTGGAGCACTGGGACACAGCACACTGTGGTGGAGCACTGCACTGGGGCACAGCACACTGTGGTGGAGCACTGCACTGGGGCACAGCACACTGTGGTGGAGCACTGGGACACAGCACACTCTGGTGGAGCAGCACTGGGACACAGCACACTGTGGTGGAGCAGCACTGGGACACAGCACACTGTGGTGGAGCACTGGGGGACACAGCACACTGTGGTGGAGCAGCACTGGGACACAGCACACTGTGGTGGAGCAGCACTGGGACACAGCACACTGTGGTGGAGCACTGGGACACAGCACACTGTGGTGGAGCACTGCACTGGGACACAGCACACTGTGGTGGAGCACTGGGACACAGCACACTGTGGTGGAGCACTGCACTGCGGCACAGCACACTGTGGTGGAGCACTGCACTGGGGCACAGCACACTGTGGTGGAGCACTGGGACACAGCACACTGTGGTGGAGCAGCACTGGGACACAGCACACTGTGGTGGAGCACTGCACTGGGACACAGCACACTGTGGTGGAGCACTGCACTGGGACACAGCACACTGTGGTGGAGCAGCACTGGGGCACAGCACACTGTGGTGGAGCAGCACTGGGACACAGCACACTGTGGTGGAGCAGCACTGGGACACAGCACACTGTGGTGGAGCAGCACTGGGGCACAGCACACTGTGGTGGAGCACTGCACAGGGACACAGCACACTGTGGTGGAGCACTGCACTGGGACACAGCACACTGTGGTGGAGCAGCACTGGGACACAGCACACTGTGGTGGAGCACTGCACTGGGACACAGCAGACTGTGGTGGAGCAGCACTGGGGCACAGCACATTGTGGTGGAGCAGCACTGGGGGACACAGCACACTGTGGTGGAGCAGCACTGGGGGACACAGCACACTGTGGTGGAGCAGCACTGGGGGACACAGCACACTGTGGTGGAGCAGCCCTGGGACACAGCACACTGTGGTGGAGCAGCACTGGGACACAGCACACTGTGGTGGAGCAGCACTGGGACACAGCGCACTGTGGTGGAGCAGCACTGGGACACAGCACACTGTGGTGGAGCACTGGGACACAGCACACTGTGGTGGAGCACTGGGACACAGCACACTGTGGTGGAGCACTGCACTGGGACAGCACACTGTGGTGGAGCAGCACTGGGACACAGCACACTGTGGTGGAGTAGCACTGGGACACAGCACACTGTGGTGGAGCAGCACTGGGACACAGCACACTGTGGTGGAGCAGCACTGGGACACAGCACACTGTGGTGGAGCAGCACTGGGACACAGCACACTGTGGTGGAGCAGCACTGGGACACAGCACACTGTGGTGGAGCAGCATTGGGACACAGCACACTGTGGTGGAGCAGCACTGGGACACAGCACACTGTGGTGGAGCAGCACTGGGACACAGCACACTGTGTTGGAGCAGCACTGGGACACAGCACACTGTGGTGGAGCAGCACTGGGACACAGCACACTGTGGTGGAGCAGCACTGGGACACAGCACACTGTGGTGTAGCAGCACTGGGACATAGCACACAGTGGTGGAGCAGCACAGGGACACAGCACACTGTGGTGGAGCAGCACTGGGACACACACACTGTGGTGGAGCACTGCACTGGGACACAGCACACTGTGGTTGAGCAGCACTGGGACACAACACACTGTGGTGGAGCAGCACTGGAACACAGCACACTGTGGTGGAGCAGCACTGGGACACAGCACACTGTGGTGTAGCAGCACTGGGACACAGCACACTGTGGTGGAGCAGCACTGGGACACAGCACACTGTGGCGGAGCAGCGCTGGGACACAGCACACTGTGGTCGAGCAGCACTGGGACACAGTACACTGTGGTGGAGCAGCACTGGGACACAGCACACTGTGGTGGAGCAGCACTGGGACACACACACTGTGGTGGAGCAGCACTGGGGACACATCACACTGTGGTGGAGCACTGGGACACAGCACACTGTGGTGGAGCAGCACTGGGACACAGCACACTGTGGTGGAGCAGCACTGGGACACAGCACACTGTGGTGGAGAAGCACTGGGACACAGCACACTGTGGTGGAGCAGCACTGGGACACAGCACACTGTGGTGGAGCAGCACTGGGACACAGCACACTGTGGTGGAGCAGCACTGGGACACAGTACACTGTGGTGGAGCAGCACTGGGACACAGCACACTGTGGTGGAGCAGCACTGGGACACAGCACACTGTGGTGGAGCAGCACTGGGACACAGCAAACTGTGGTGGAGCAGCACTGGGACACAGAACACTGTGGTGGAGCAGCACTGGGACACAGCACACTGTGGTGGAGCAGCACTGGGACACAGAACACTGTGGTGGAGCAGCACTGGGGCACAGCACACTGTGGTGGAGCAGCACTGGGACACAGCACACTGTGGTGGAGCAGCACTGGGACACAGCACACTGTGGTAGAGCAGCACTGGGACACAACACACTGTGGTGGAGCAGCACTGGGACACAGCACACTGTGGTGGAGCAGCACTGGGACACACACACTGTGGTGGAGCAATGGGGCACAGCACACTGTGGTGGAGCACTGGGGCACAGCACACTGTGGTGGAGCAGCACTGGGACACAGCACACTGTGGTGGAGCACTGGGACACAGCACACTGTGGTGGAGCAGCACTGGGCCACAGCACACTGTGGTGGAGCAGCACTGGGACACAGCACACTGTGGTGGAGCAGCACTGGGACACAGCACACTGTGGTGGAGCAGCACTGGGACACAGCACACTGTGGTGGAGTAGCACTGGGACACAGCACACTGTGGTGGAGCAGCACTGGGACACAGCACACTGTGGTGGAGCAGCACTGGGACACAGCACACTGTGGTGGAGCACTGGGACACAGCACACTGTGGTGGAGCAGCACTGGGACACAGCACACTGTGGTGGAGCAGCACTGGGACACAGCACACTGTGGTTGAGCAGCACTGGGACACAGCACACTGTGGTGGAGCAGCACTGGGACACAGCACACTGTGGTGGAGCAGCACTGGGACACAGCACACTGTGGTGGAGCACTGGGACACAGCACACTGTGGTGGAGCTGCACTGGGACACAGCACACTGTGGTGGAGCACTGCACTGGGCCACACACACTGTGGTGGAGCACTGGGGGACAAAGCACACTGTGGTGGAGCACTGGGGAACACAGCACACTGTGGTGGAGCACTGGGACACAGCACACTGTGGTGGAGCTGCACTGGGACACAGCACACTGTGGTGGAGCACTGCACTGGGACACAGCACACTGTGGTGGAGCACTGGGACAGAGCACACTGTGGTGGAGCACTGTGGACAGCAGC
Source organism: Raja brachyura (assembly GCA_963514005.1). Next base: position 39,750,630 of record OY740808.1, read on the forward strand.
ACGCTGTGGTGGAGCACTACACTGGGACACAGCACACTGTGGTGGAGCACTGCACTGGGACACAGCAAACTGTGGTGGAGCAGCACTGGGACACAGCACACTGTGGTGGAGCACTGCACTGGGACAGCACACTGTGGTGGAGCACTGGGACACAGCACACTGTGGTGGAGCACTGGGACACAGCACACTGTGGTGGAGCACTAGGACACAGCGCACTGGGGGACACAGCACTGCGACACAGCACACTGTGGTGGAGCGCTGCACTGGGACACAGCACACTGTGGTCGAGCAGCACTGGGACACAGCACACTGTGGTGGAGCACTGCACTGGGACACAGCACACTGTGGTGGAGCAGCACTGGGACACAGCACACTGTGGTGGAGCACTGCACTGGGACACAGCACACTGTGGTGGAGCACTGCACTGGGACACAGCACACTGTGGTGGAGCAGCACTGGGACACAGCACACTGTGGTGGAGCAGCACTGGGACACACACACTGTGGTGGAGCACTGGGGGACACAGCACACTGTGGTGGAGCACTGGGGGACACAGCACACTGTGGTGGAGCACTGGGACACAGCACACTGTGGTGGAGCTGCACTGGGACACAGCACACTGTGGTGGAGTACTGCACTGGGACACAGCACACTGTGGTGGAGCACTGGGACACAGCACACTGTGGTGGAGCACTGGGGACAGCAGCACACTGTGGTGGAGCACTGCACTGGGACACAGCACACTGTGGTGGAGCAGCACTGGGGACACAGCACAATGTGGTGGAGCACTGGGACACAGCACACTGTGGTGGAGCAGCACTGGGACACAGCACACTGTGGTGGAGCAGCACTGGGACACAGCACATTGTGGTGGAGCACTGGGGACACAGCACACTGTGGTGGAGCACTGGGACACACATACTGTGGTGGAGCAGCATTGGGACACACACACTGTGGAGGAGCACTGGGGGACACAGCACACTGTGGTGGAGCAGCACTGGGGGACACAGCACACTGTGGTGGAGCAGCACGGGGACACAGCACACTGTGGTGGAGCAGCACTGGGGCACAGCACACTGTGGTGGAGCAGCACTGGGACACAGCACACTGTGGTGGAGCAGCACTGGGACACAGCACACTGTGGTGGAGCAGCACTGGGACACAGCACACTGTGGTGGAGCAGCACTGGGACACAGCACACTGTGGTGGAGCAGCACTGGGGACACAGCACACTGTGGTGGAGCACTGCACCGGGACACAGCACACTGTGGTGGAGCACTGCACTGGGACACAGCACACTGTGGTGGAGCAGCACTGGGACACAGCACACTGTGGTGGAGCAGCACTGGGGACACAGCACACTGTGGTGGAGCACTGCACTGGGACACAGCACACTGTGGTGGAGCAGCACTGGGGACACAGCACACTGTGGTGGAGCAGCACTGGGACACAGCACACTGTGGTGGAGCAGCACTGGGACACAGCACACTGTGATGGAGCACTGGGACACAGCACACTGTGGTGGAGCAGCACAGGGACACAGCAAACTGTGGTGGAGCAGCACTGGGACACAGCACACTGTGGTGGAGCAGCACTGGGACACAGCACACTGTGGTGGAGCAGCACTGGGACACCACACACTGTGGTGGAGCACTGGGACACACACACTGTGGTGGAGCAGCACTGGGACACAGCACACTGTGGTGGAGCACTGGGACACAGCAAACTGTGGTGGAGCACTGGGACACACACACTATGGTGGAGCAGCACTGGGACACAGCACACTGTGGTGGAGCACTGGGGCACAGCACACTGTGGTGGAGCAGCACTGGGGCACAGCACACTGTGGTGGAGCAGCACTGGGACACAGCACACTGTGGTGGAGCAGCACTGGGGACACAGCACACTGTGGTGGAGCACTGGTACACAGCACACTGTGGTGGAGCAGCACTGGGGCACAGCACACTGGTGGAGCAGCACTGGGACACAGCACACTGTGGTGGAGCAGCACTGGGACACACACTGTGGTGGAGCAGCACTGGGACACAGCACACTGTGGTGGAGCAGCACTGGGACACAGCACACTGTGGTGGAGCAGCATTGGGACACAGCACACTGTGGTGGAGCAGCACTGGGGACATAGCACTGTGGTGGAGCAGCACTGGGACACAGCACACTGTGGTGGAGCAGCACTGGGACACAGCACACTGTGGTGGAGCAGTAATGGGACACAGCACACTGTGGTGGAGCACTGGGGGACACAGCACACTGTGGTGGAGCAGCACTGGGACACAGCACACTGTGGTGGAGCAGCACTGGGGACACAGCACACTGTGGTGGAGCAGCACTGGCACACAGCACACTGTGGTGGAGCAGCACTGGGACACAGCACACTGTGGTGGAGCAGCACTGGGACACAGCACACTGTGGTGGAGCAGCACTGGGACACAGCACACTGTGCTGGAGCACTGGGACACAGCACACTGTGGTGGAGCAGCACTGGGACACAGCACACTGTGGTGGAGCAGCACTGGGACACAGCACACTGTGGTGGAGCACTGGGGCACAGCACACTGTGGTGGAGCACGGGGACACACACACTGTGGTGGAGCACCGGGACACACACACTGTGGTGGAGCAGCACTGGGACACAGCACACTGTTGTGGAGCACTGGGACACAGCACACTGTGGTGGAGCACTGGGACACACACACTGTGGTGGAGCAGCACTGGGACACAGCACACTGTGGGGGAGCACTGGGACACAGCACACTGTGGTGGAGCACTGGGGCACACACACTGTGGTGGAGCAGCACTGGGACACAGCACACTGTGGTGGAGCACTGGGGCACAGCACACTGTGGTGGAGCAGCACTTGGACACAGCACACTGTGGTGGAGCACCACTGGGACACAGCACACTGTGGTGGAGCAGCACTGGGGACACAGCACACTGTGGTGGAGCACTGGTACACAGCACACTGTGGTGGAGCAGCACTGGGGCACAGCACACTGGTGGAGCAGCACTGGGACACAGCACACTGTGGTGGAGCATCACTGGGACACACACACTGTGGTGGAGCAACACTGGGACACAGCACACTGTGGTGGAGCAGCACTGTGGTGGAGCAGCACTGGGACACAGCACACTGTGGTGGAGCAGCACTGGGACACAGCACACTGTGGTGGAGCAGTAATGGGACACAGCACACTGTGGTGGAGCACTGGGGGACACAGCACACTGTGGTGGAGCAGCACTGGGACACACCACACTGTGGTGGAGCAGCACTGGGGACACAGCACACTGTGGTGGAGCAGCACTGGGACACAGCACACTGTGGTGGAGCAGCACTGGGACACAGCACACTGTGGTGGAGCAGCACTGGGACACAGCACACTGTGGTGGAGCAGCACTGGGACACAGCACACTGTGGTGGAGCACTGGGGCACAGCACACTGTGGTGGAGCACTGGGACACACACACTGTGGTGGAGCACTGGGACACACACACTGTGGTGGAGCAGCACTGGGACACAGCACACTGTGGTGGAGCACTGGCACACAGCACACTGTGGTGGAGCACTGGGACACACACACTGTGGTGGACCAGCACTGGGACACAGCACACTGTGGTGGAGCACTGGGACACACACACTGTGGTGGAGCACTGGGACACACACACTGTGGTGGAGCAGCACTGGGACACAGCACACTGTGGTGGAGCAGCACTGGGACACAGCACACTGTGGTGGACACTGCACCGGGACACAGCACACTGTGGTGGAGCACTGCACTGGGACACAGCACACTGTGGTGGAGCAGCACTGGGACACAGCACACTGTGGTGGAGCAGCAGTGGGGACACAGCACACTGTGGTGGAGCACTGCACTGGGACACAGCACACTGTGGTGGAGCAGCACTGGGGACACAGCACACTGTGGTGGAGCAGCACTGGGACACAGCACACTGTGGTGGAGCAGCACTGGGACACAGCACACTGTGGTGGAGCACTGGGACACAGCACACTGTGGTGGAGCACTGGGACACAGCACACTGTGGTGGAGCACTGGGGACACAGCACACTGTGGTGGAGCACTGGGACACAGCACACTGTGGTGGAGCACTGCACTGGGACACAGCACACTGTGGTGGAGCACTGCACTGGGACACAGCACACTGTGGTGGAGCACTGCACTGGGACACAGCACACTGTGGTGGAGCACTGCACTGGGACACATCACACTGTGGTGGAGCACTGGGGCACAGCACACTGTGATGGAGCACTAGGACACAGCGCACTGGGGGACACAGCACTGGGACACAGCACACTGTGGTGGAGCTGCACGGGGACACAGCACACTGTGGTGGAGCAGCACTGGGACACAGCACACTGTGGTGGAGCAGCACTGGGCCACACACACTGTGGTGGAGCACTGGGGGACAAAGCACACTGTGGTGGAGCACTGGGGAACACAGCACACTGTGGTGGAGCACTGGGACACAGCACACTGTGGTGGAGCTGCACTGGGACACAGCACACTGTGGTGGAGCACTGCACTGGGACACAGCACACTGTGGTGGAGCACTGGGACAGAGCACACTGTGGTGGAGCACTGGGGACAGCAGCACGCTGTGGTGGAGCACTACACTGGGACACAGCACACTGTGGTGGAGCACTGCACTGGGACACAGCAAACTGTGGTGGAGCAGCACTGGGACACAGCACACTGTGGTGGAGCACTGCACTGGGACAGCACACTGTGGTGGAGCACTGGGACACAGCACACTGTGGTGGAGCACTGGGACACAGCACACTGTGGTGGAGCACTAGGACACAGCGCACTGGGGGACACAGCACTGCGACACAGCACACTGTGGTGGAGCGCTGCACTGGGACACAGCACACTGTGGTCGAGCAGCACTGGGACACAGCACACTGTGGTGGAGCACTGCACTGGGACACAGCACACTGTGGTGGAGCAGCACTGGGACACAGCACACTGTGGTGGAGCACTGCACTGGGACACAGCACACTGTGGTGGAGCACTGCACTGGGACACAGCACACTGTGGTGGAGCAGCACTGGGACACAGCACACTGTGGTGGAGCAGCACTGGGACACACACACTGTGGTGGAGCACTGGGGGACACAGCACACTGTGGTGGAGCACTGGGGGACACAGCACACTGTGGTGGAGCACTGGGACACAGCACACTGTGGTGGAGCTGCACTGGGACACAGCACACTGTGGTGGAGCACTGCACTGGGACACAGCACACTGTGGTGGAGCACTGGGACACAGCACACTGTGGTGGAGCACTGGGGACAGCAGCACACTGTGGTGGAGCACTGCACTGGGACACAGCACACTGTGGTGGAGCAGCACTGGGGACACAGCACAATGTGGTGGAGCACTGGGACACAGCACACTGTGGTGGAGCAGCACTGGGACACAGCACACTGTGGTGGAGCAGCACTGGGACACAGCACATTGTGGTGGAGCACTGGGGACACAGCACACTGTGGTGGAGCACTGGGACACACATACTGTGGTGGAGCAGCATTGGGACACACACACTGTGGAGGAGCACTGGGGGACACAGCACACTGTGGTGGAGCAGCACTGGGGGACACAGCACACTGTGGTGGAGCAGCACGGGGACACAGCACACTGTGGTGGAGCAGCACTGGGGCATAGCACACTGTGGTGGAGCAGCACTGGGACACAGCACACTGTGGTGGAGCAGCACTGGGACACAGCACACTGCGGTGGAGCAGCACTGGGACACAGCACACTGTGGTGGAGCAGCACTGGGACACAGCACACTGTGGTGGAGCAGCACTGGGGACACAGCACACTGTGGTGGAGCACTGCACCGGGACACAGCACACTGTGGTGGAGCACTGCACTGGGACACAGCACACTGTGGTGGAGCAGCACTGGGACACAGCACACTGTGGTGGAGCAGCACTGGGGACACAGCACACTGTGGTGGAGCACTGCACTGGGACACAGCACACTGTGGTGGAGCAGCACTGGGGACACAGCACACTGTGGTGGAGCAGCACTGGGACACAGCACACTGTGGTGGAGCAGCACTGGGACACAGCACACTGTGATGGAGCACTGGGACACAGCACACTGTGGTGGAGCAGCACAGGGACACAGCACACTGTGGTGGAGCAGCACTGGGACACAGCACACTGTGGTGGAGCAGCACTGGGACACAGCACACTGTGGTGGAGCAGCACTGGGACACAGCACACTGTGGTGGAGCACTGGGACACACACACTGTGGTGGAGCAGCACTGGGACACAGCACACTGTGGTGGAGCACTGGGACACAGCACACTGTGGTGGAGCACTGGGACACACACACTATGGTGGAGCAGCACTGGGACACAGCACACTGTGGTGGAGCACTGGGGCACAGCACACTGTGGTGGAGCAGCACTGGGGCACAGCACACTGTGGTGGAGCAGCACTGGGACACAGCACACTGTGGTGGAGCAGCACTGGGGACACAGCACACTGTGGTGGAGCACTGGTACACAGCACACTGTGGTGGAGCAGCACTGGGGCACAGCACACTGGTGGAGCAGCACTGGGACACAGCACACTGTGGTGGAGCAGCACTGGGACACACACTGTGGTGGAGCAGCACTGGGACACAGCACACTGTGGTGGAGCAGCACTGGGACACAGCACACTGTGGTGGAGCAGCATTGGGACACAGCACACTGTGGTGGAGCAGCACTGGGGACATAGCACTGTGGTGGAGCAGCACTGGGACACAGCACACTGTGGTGGAGCAGCACTGGGACACAGCACACTGTGGTGGAGCAGTAATGGGACACAGCACACTGTGGTGGAGCACTGGGGGACACAGCACACTGTGGTGGAGCAGCACTGGGACACAGCACACTGTGGTGGAGCAGCACTGGGGACACAGCACACTGTGGTGGAGCAGCACTGGGACACAGCACACTGTGGTGGAGCAGCACTGGGACACAGCACACTGTGGTGGAGCAGCACTGGGACACAGCACACTGTGGTGGAGCAGCACTGGGACACAGCACACTGTGGTGGAGCACTGGGACACAGCACACTGTGGTGGAGCAGCACTGGGACACAGCACACTGTGGTGGAGCACTGGGGCACAGCACACTGTGGTGGAGCACGGGGACACACACACTGTGGTGGAGCACCGGGACACACACACTGTGGTGGAGCAGCACTGGGACACAGCACACTGTTGTGGAGCACTGGGACACAGCACACTGTGGTGGAGCACTGGGACACACACACTGTGGTGGAGCAGCACTGGGACACAGCACACTGTGGTGGAGCACTGGGACACAGCACACTGTGGTGGAGCACTGGGGCACACACACTGTGGTGGAGCAGCACTGGGACACAGCACACTGTGGTGGAGCACTGGGGCACAGCACACTGTGGTGGAGCAGCACTGGGACACAGCACACTGTGGTGGAGCAGCACTGGGACACAGCACACTGTGGTGGAGCAGCACTGGGGACACAGCACACTGTGGTGGAGCACTGGTACACAGCACACTGTGGTGGAGCAGCACTGGGGCACAGCACACTGTTGGAGCAGCACTGGGACACAGCACACTGTGGTGGAGCAGCACTGGGACACACACACTGTGGTGGAGCAGCACTGGGACACAGCACACTGTGGTGGAGCAGCACTGGGGACACAGCACTGTGGTGGAGCAGCACTGGGACACAGCACACTGTGGTGGAGCAGCACTGGGACACAGCACACTGTGGTGGAGCAGTAATGGGACACAGCACACTGTGGTGGAGCACTGGGGGACACAGCACACTGTGGTGGAGCAGCACTGGGACACAGCACACTGTGGTGGAGCAGCACTGGGGACACAGCACACTGTGGTGGAGCAGCACTGGGACACAGCACACTGTGGTGGAGCAGCACTGGGACACAGCACACTGTGGTGGAGCAGCACTGGGACACAGCACACTGTGGTGGAGCAGCACTGGGACACAGCACACTGTGGTGGAGCACTGGGACACAGCACACTGTGGTGGAGCACTGGGACACACACACTGTGGTGGAGCAGCACTGGGACACAGCACACTGTGGTGGAGCACTGGGGCACAGCACACTGTGGTGGAGCACCGGGACACACACACTGTGGTGGAGCACTGGGACACACACACTGTGGTGGAGCAGCACTGGGACACAGCACACTGTGGTGGAGCACTGGGACACAGCACACTGTGGTGGAGCACTGGGACACACACACTGTGGTGGACCAGCACTGGGACACAGCACACTGTGGTGGAGCACTGGGACACACACACTGTGGTGGAGCACTGGGACACACACACACTGTGTTGGAGCAGCACTGGGACACAGCACACTGTGGTGGAGCAGCACTGGGACACAGCACACTGTGGTGGACACTGCACCGGGACACAGCACACTGTGGTGGAGCACTGCACTGGGACACAGCACACTGTGGTGGAGCAGCACTGGGACACAGCACACTGTGGTGGAGCAGCACTGGGGACACAGCACACTGTGGTGTAGCACTGCACTGGGACACAGCACACTGTGGTGGAGCAGCACTGGGGACACAGCACACTGTGGTGGAGCAGCACTGGGACACAGCACACTGTGGTGGAGCAGCACTGGGACACCACACTGTGGTGGAGCACTGGGACACAGCACACTGTGGTGCAGCACTGGGACACAGCACACTGTGGTGGAGCAGCACTGGGACACAGCACACTGTGGTGGAGCAGCACTGGGACACAGCACACTGTGGTGGAGCAGCACTGGGACACAGCACACTGTGGTGGAGCAGCACTGGGACACAGCACACTGTGGTGGAGCAGCACTGGGACACAGCACACTGTGGTGGAGCACTGGGACACACACACTGTGGTGGAGCAGCACTGGGACACAGCACACTGTGGTGGAGCACTGGGACACAGCACACTGTGGTGGAGCACTGGGACACACACACTGTGGTGGAGCAGCACTGGGACACAGCACACTGTGGTGGAGCACTGGGGCACAGCACACTGTGGTGGAGCAGCACTGGGACACAGCACACTGTGGTGGAGCAGCACTGTGGCACAGCACACTGGTGGAGGAGCACTGGGACACAGCACACTGTGGTGGAGCAGCACTGGGACACACACACTGTGGTGGAGCAGCAATGGGACACAGCACACTGTGGTGGAGCAGCACTGGGACACAGCACACTGTGGTGGAGCAGCACTGGGACACAGCACACTGTGGTGGAGCAGCACTGGGGACACAGCACTGTGGTGGAGCAGCACTGGGACACAGCACACTGTGGTGGAGCAGCACTTGGACACAGCACACTGTGGTGGAGCAGTAATGGGACACAGCACACTGTGGTGGAGCACTGGGGGACACAGCACACTGTGGTGGAGCAGCACTGGGACACAGCACACTGTGGTGGAGCAGCACTGGGGACACAGCACACTGTGGTGGAGCAGCACTGGGACACAGCACACTGTGGTGGAGCAGCACTGGGACACAGCACACTGTGGTGGAGCAGCACTGGGACACAGCACACTGTGGTGGAGCAGCACTGGGACACAGCACACTGTGGTGGAGCAGCACTAGGACACAGCACATTGTGGTGGAGCACTGGGACACACAAAATGTGGTGGAGCAGCACTGGGACACAGCACACTGTGGTGGAGCACTGGGGCACAGCACACTGTGGTGGAGCACTGGGACGGACACACACTGTGGTGGAGCACCGGGACACACACACTGTGGTGGAGCAGCACTGGGACACAGCACACTGTTGTGGAGCACTGGGACACAGCACACTGTGGTGGAGCACTGGGACACAGCACACTGTGGTGGAGCACTGGGAAACACACACTGTGGTGGAGCAGCACTGGGACACAGCACACTGTGGTGGAGCACTGGGACACAGCACACTGTGGTGGAGCACTGGGACACACACACTGTGGTGGAGCAGCACTGGGACACAGCACACTGTGGTGGAGCAGCACTGGGACACAGCACACTGTGGTGGAGCAGCACTGGGGACACAGCACACTGTGGTGGAGCACTGGTACACAGCACACTGTGGTGGAGCAGCACTGGGGCACAGCACACTGGTGGAGCAGCACTGGGACACAGCACACTGTCGTGGAGCAGCACTGGGACACACACACTGTGGTGGAGCAGCACTGGGACACAGCACACTGTGGTGGAGCAGCACTGGGACACAGCACATTGTGGTGGAGCAGCACTGGGACACAGCACACTGTGGTGGAGCAGCACTGGGGACACAGCACACTGTGGTGGAGCAGCACTGGGACACAGCACACTGTGGTGGAGCAGCACTGGGACACAGCACACTGTGGTGGAGCAGCACTGGGACACAGCACACTGTGGTGGAGCACTGGGGCACAGCACACTGTGGTGGAGCACTGGGACACACACACTGTGGTGGAGCAGCACTGGGACACAGCACACTGTGGTGGAGCACTGGGGCACAGCACACTGTGGTGGAGCACTGGGACACACACACTGTGGTGGAGCAGCACTGGGACACAGCACACTGTGGTGGAGCACTGGGACACAGCACACTGTGGTGGAGCACTGGGACACAGCACACTGTGGTGGAGCACTGGGACACAGCACACTGTGGTGGAGCACTGGGACACACACACTGTGGTGGAGCAGCACTGGGACACAGCACACTGTGGTGGAGCACTGGGACACACACACTGTGGTGGAGCGCTGGGACACACACACTGTGGTGGAGCAGCACTGGGACACAGCACACTGTGGTGGAGCACTGGGACACACACACTGTGGTGGAGCAGCGCTGGGACACAGCACACTGTGGTGGAGCACTGGGACACAGCACACTGTGGTGGAGCAGCACTGGGACACACACACTGTGGTGGAGCAGCACTGGGACACAGCACACTGTGGTGGAGCAGCACTGGGACACAGCACACTGTGGTGGAGCAGCACTGGGACACAGCACACTGTGGTGGAGCAGCACTGGGGACACAGCACTGTGGTGGAGCAGCACTGGGACACAGCACACTGTGGTGGAGCAGCACTGGGACACAGCACACTGTGGTGGAGCAGCACTGGGACACAGCACACTGTGGTGGAGCAGCACTGGGACACAGCACACTGTGGTGGAGCAGCACTGGGACACAGCACACTGTGGTGGAGCACTGGGGGACACAGCACACTGTGGTGGAGCAGCACTGGGACAGCACACTGTGGTGGAGCAGCACTGGGACACAGCACACTGTGGTGGAGCAGCACTGGGACACAGCACACTGTGGTGGAGCACTGCACTGGGACACAGCACACTGTGGTGGAGCACTGCACTGGGACACAGCACACTGTGGTGGAGCAGCACTGGGACACAGCACACTGTGGTGGAGCAGCACTGGGACACACACACTGTGGTGGAGCACTGGGGGACACAGCACACTGTGGTGGAGCACTGGGGGACACAGCACACTGTGGTGGAGCACTGGGACACAGCACACTGTGGTGGAGCTGCACTGGGACACAGCACACTGTGGTGGAGCACTGCACTGGGACACAGCACACTGTGGTGGAGCACTGGGACACAGCACACTGTGGTGGAGCACTGGGGACAGCAGCACACTGTGGTGGAGCACTGCACTGGGACACAGCACACTGTGGTGGAGCAGCACTGGGGACACAGCACAATGTGGTGGAGCACTGTGACACAGCACACTGTGGTGGAGCAGCACTGGGACACAGCACACTGTGGTGGATCAGCACTGGGACACAGCACATTGTGGTGGAGCACTGGGGACACAGCACACTGTGGTGGAGCACTGGGACACACACACTGTGGTGGAGCAGCGCTGGGACACAGCACACTGTGGTGGAGCACTGGGACACAGCACACTGTGGTGGAGCAGCACTGGGACACACACACTGTGGTGGAGCAGCACTGGGACACAGCACACTGTGGTGGAGCAGCACTGGGACGCAGCACACTGTGGTGGAGCAGCACTGGGACACAGCACATTGTGGTGGAGCACTGGGGACACAGCACACTGTGGTGGAGCACTGGGACACACATACTGTGGTGGAGCAGCATTGGGACACACACACTGTGGAGGAGCACTGGGGGGCACAGCACACTGTGGTGGAGCAGCACTGGGGGACACAGCACACTGTGGTGGAGCAGCACGGGGACACAGCACACTGTGGTGGAGCAGCACTGGGACACAGCACACTGTGGTGGAGCAGCACTGGGACACAGCACACTGTGGTGGAGCACTGGGACACAGCACACTGTGGTGGAGCAGCACTGGGACACAGCACACTGTGGTGGAGCACTGGGGCACAGCACACTGTGGTGGAGCACGGGGACACACACACTGTGGTGGAGCACCGGGACACACACACTGTGGTGGAGCAGCACTGGGACACAGCACACTGTTGTGGAGCACTGGGACACAGCACACTGTGGTGGAGCACTGGGACACACACACTGTGGTGGAGCAGCACTGGGACACAGCACACTGTGGTGGAGCACTGGGACACAGCACACTGTGGTGGAGCACTGGGGCACACACACTGTGGTGGAGCAGCACTGGGACACAGCACACTGTGGTGGAGCACTGGGGCACAGCACACTGTGGTGGAGCAGCACTGGGACACAGCACACTGTGGTGGAGCAGCACTGGGACACAGCACACTGTGGTGGAGCAGCACTGGGGACACAGCACACTGTGGTGGAGCACTGGTACACAGCACACTGTGGTGGAGCAGCACTGGGGCACAGCACACTGTTGGAGCAGCACTGGGACACAGCACACTGTGGTGGAGCAGCACTGGGACACACACACTGTGGTGGAGCAGCACTGGGACACAGCACACTGTGGTGGAGCAGCACTGGGGACACAGCACTGTGGTGGAGCAGCACTGGGACACAGCACACTGTGGTGGAGCAGCACTGGGACACAGCACACTGTGGTGGAGCAGTAATGGGACACAGCACACTGTGGTGGAGCACTGGTGGACACAGCACACTGTGGTGGAGCAGCACTGGGACACAGCACACTGTGGTGGAGCAGCACTGGGGACACAGCACACTGTGGTGGAGCAGCACTGGGACACAGCACACTGTGGTGGAGCAGCACTGGGACACAGCACACTGTGGTGGAGCAGCACTGGGACACAGCACACTGTGGTGGAGCAGCACTGGGACACAGCACACTGTGGTGGAGCACTGGGACACAGCACACTGTGGTGGAGCACTGGGACACACACACTGTGGTGGAGCAGCACTGGGACACAGCACACTGTGGTGGAGCACTGGGGCACAGCACACTGTGGTGGAGCACCGGGACACACACACTGTGGTGGAGCACTGGGACACACACACTGTGGTGGAGCAGCACTGGGACACAGCACACTGTGGTGGAGCACTGGGACACAGCACACTGTGGTGGAGCACTGGGACACACACACTGTGGTGGACCAGCACTGGGACACAGCACACTGTGGTGGAGCACTGGGACACACACACTGTGGTGGAGCACTGGGACACACACACACTGTGTTGGAGCAGCACTGGGACACAGCACACTGTGGTGGAGCAGCACTGGGACACAGCACACTGTGGTGGACACTGCACCGGGACACAGCACACTGTGGTGGAGCACTGCACTGGGACACAGCACACTGTGGTGGAGCAGCACTGGGACACAGCACACTGTGGTGGAGCAGCACTGGGGACACAGCACACTGTGGTGTAGCACTGCACTGGGACACAGCACACTGTGGTGGAGCAGCACTGGGGACACAGCACACTGTGGTGGAGCAGCACTGGGACACAGCACACTGTGGTGGAGCAGCACTGGGACACCACACTGTGGTGGAGCACTGGGACACCGCACACTGTGGTGCAGCACTGGGACACAGCACACTGTGGTGGAGCAGCACTGGGACACAGCACACTGTGGTGGAGCAGCACTGGGACACAGCACACTGTGGTGGAGCAGCACTGGGACACAGCACACTGTGGTGGAGCAGCACTGGGACACAGCACACTGTGGTGGAGCAGCACTGGGACACAGCACACTGTGGTGGAGCAGCACTGGGACACAGCACACTGTGGTGGAGCAGCACTGGGACACAGCACACTGTGGTGGAGCAGCACTGGGACACAGCACACTGTGGTGGAGCAGCACTGGGACACAGCACACTGTGGTGGAGCAGCACTGGGACACAGCACACTGTGGTGGAGCACTGGGACACACACACTGTGGTGGAGCAGCACTGGGACACAGCACACTGTGGTGGAGCACTGGGACACAGCACACTGTGGTGGAGCACTGGGACACACACACTGTGGTGGAGCAGCACTGGGACACAGCACACTGTGGTGGAGCACTGGGGCACAGCACACTGTGGTGGAGCAGCACTGGGACACAGCACACTGTGGTGGAGCAGCACTGTGGCACAGCACACTGGTGGAGGAGCACTGGGACACAGCACACTGTGGTGGAGCAGCACTGGGACACACACACTGTGGTGGAGCAGCAATGGGACACAGCACACTGTGGTGGAGCAGCACTGGGACACAGCACACTGTGGTGGAGCAGCACTGGGACACAGCACACTGTGGTGGAGCAGCACTGGGTACACAGCACTGTGGTGGAGCAGCACTGGGACACAGCACACTGTGGTGGAGCAGCACTTGGACACAGCACACTGTGGTGGAGCAGTAATGGGACACAGCACACTGTGGTGGAGCACTGGGGGACACAGCACACTGTGGTGGAGCAGCACTGGGACACAGCACACTGTGGTGGAGCAGCACTGGGGACACAGCACACTGTGGTGGAGCAGCACTGGGACACAGCACACTGTGGTGGAGCAGCACTGGGACACAGCACACTGTGGTGGAGCAGCACTGGGACACAGCACACTGTGGTGGAGCAGCACTGGGACACAGCACACTGTGGTGGAGTAGCACTGGGACACAGCACATTGTGGTGGAGCACTGGGACACACAAAATGTGGTGGAGCAGCACTGGGACACAGCACACTGTGGTGGAGCACTGGGGCACAGCACACTGTGGTGGAGCACTGGGACGGACACACACTGTGGTGGAGCACCGGGACACACACACTGTGGTGGAGCAGCACTGGGACACAGCACACTGTTGTGGAGCACTGGGACACAGCACACTGTGGTGGAGCACTGGGACACAGCACACTGTGGTGGAGCACTGGGAAACACACACTGTGGTGGAGCAGCACTGGGACACAGCACACTGTGGTGGAGCACTGGGACACAGCACACTGTGGTGGAGCACTGGGACACACACACTGTGGTGGAGCAGCACTGGGACACAGCACACTGTGGTGGAGCAGCACTGGGACACAGCACACTGTGGTGGAGCAGCACTGGGGACACAGCACACTGTGGTGGAGCACTGGTACACAGCACACTGGTGGAGCAGCACTGGGGCACAGCACACTGGTGGAGCAGCACTGGGACACAGCACACTGTCGTGGAGCAGCACTGGGACACACACACTGTGGTGGAGCAGCACTGGGACACAGCACACTGTGGTGGAGCAGCACTGGGACATAGCACATTGTGGTGGAGCAGCACTGGGACACAGCACACTGTGGTGGAGCAGCACTGGGGACACAGCACACTGTGGTGGAGCAGCACTGGGACACAGCACACTGTGGTGGAGCAGCACTGGGACACAGCACACTGTGGTGGAGCAGCACTGGGGACACAGCACTGTGGTGGAGCAGCACTGGGACACAGCACACTGTGGTGGAGCAGCACTGGGACACAGCACACTGTGGTGGAGCAGCACTGGGACACAGCACACTGTGGTGGAGCAGCACTGGGACACAGCACACTGTGGTGGAGCAGCACTGGGACACAGCACACTGTGGTGGAGCACTGGGGGACACAGCACACTGTGGTGGAGCTGCACTGGGACAGCACACTGTGGTGGAGCAGCACTGGGACACAGCACACTGTGGTGGAGCACTGGGATACAGCACACTGTGGTGGAGCACTGCACTGGGACACAGCACACTGTGGTGGAGCACTGGGACACAGCACACTGTGGTGGAGCACTGCACTGGGGCACAGCACACTGTGGTGGAGCACTGCACTGGGACAGCACACTGTGGTGGAGCACTGGGACACAGCACACTGTGGTGGAGCACTGGGACACAGCACACTGTGGTGGAGCACTAGGACACAGCGCACTGGGGGACACAGCACTGCGACACAGCACACTGTGGTGGAGCGCTGCACTGGGACACAGCACACTGTGGTCGAGCAGCACTGGGACACAGCACACGGTGGTGGAGCACTGCACTGGGACACAGCACACTGTGGTGGAGCAGCACTGGGACACAGCACACTGTGATGGAGCACTGCACTGGGACACAGCACACTGTGGTGGAGCAGCACTGGGACACAGCACACTGTGGTGGAGCAGCACTGGGACACACACACTGTGGTGGAGCACTGGGGGACACAGCACACTGTGGTGGAGCACTGGGGGACACAGCACACTGTGGTGGAGCACTGGGGGACACAGCACACTGTGGTGGAGCAGCACTGGGACACAGCACACTGTGGTGGAGCAGCACTGGGACACAGCACACTGTGGTGGAGCACTGGGGGACACAGCACACTGTGGTGGAGCAGCACTGGGACAGCACACTGTGGTGGAGCAGCACTGGGACACAGCACACTGTGGTGGAGCACTACACTGGGACACAGCACACTGTGGTGGAGCACTGCACTGGGACACAGCACACTGTGGTGGAGCACTGGGACACAGCACACTGTGGTGGAGCACTGCACTGGGGCACAGCACACTGTGGTGGAGCACTGCACTGGGACAGCACACTGTGGTGGAGCACTGGGACACAGCACACTGTGGTGGAGCACTGGGACACAGCACACTGTGGTGGAGCACTAGGACACAGCGCACTGGGGGACACAGCACTGCGACACAGCACACTGTGGTGGAGCGCTGCACTGGGGCACAGCACACTGTGGTCGAGCAGCACTGGGACACAGCACACGGTGGTGGAGCACTGCACTGGGACACAGCACACTGTGGTGGAGCAGCACTGGGACACAGCACACTGTGGTGGAGCAGCACTGGGACACACACACTGTGGTGGAGCACTGGGGGACACAGCACACTGTGGTGGAGCACTGGGGGACACAGCACGCTGTGGTGGAGCACTGGGGGACACAGCACACTGTGGTGGAGCACTGGGACACAGCACACTGTGGTGGAGCTGCACTGGGACACAGCACACTGTGGTGGAGCACTGCACTGGGACACAGCACACTGTGGTGGAGCACTGGGACACAGCACACTGTGGTGGAGCACTGGGGACAGCAGCACACTGTGGTGGAGCACTGCACTGGGACACAGCACACTGTGGTGGAGCAGCACTGGGGACACAGCACAATGTGGTGGAGCACTGTGACACAGCACACTGTGGTGGAGCAGCACTGGGACACAGCACACTGTGGTGGAGCAGCACTGGGACACAGCACATTGTGGTGGAGCACTGGGGACACAGCACACTGTGGTGGAGCACTGGGACACACACACTGTGGTGGAGCAGCGCTGGGACACAGCACACTGTGGTGGAGCACTGGGACACAGCACACTGTGGTGGAGCAGCACTGGGACACACACACTGTGGTGGAGCAGCACTGGGACACAGCACACTGTGGTGGAGCAGCACTGGGACACAGCACACTGTGGTGGAGCAGCACTGGGACACAGCACACTGTGGTGGAGCAGCACTGGGGACACAGCACTGTGGTGGAGCAGCACTGGGACACAGCACACTGTGGTGGAGCAGCACTGGGACACAGCACACTGTGGTGGAGCAGCACTGGGACACAGCACACTGTGGTGGAGCACTGGGGGACACAGCACACTGTGGTGGAGCAGCACTGGGACAGCACACTGTGGTGGAGCAGCACTGGGACACAGCACACTGTGGTGGAGCACTGGGACACAGCACACTGTGGTGGAGCACTGCACTGGGACAGCACACTGTGGTGGAGCACTGGGACACAGCACACTGTGGTGGAGCACTGGGACACAGCACACTGTGGTGGAGCACTAGGACACAGCGCACTGGGGGACACAGCACTGCGACACAGCACACTGTGGTGGAGCGCTGCACTGGGACACAGCACACTGTGGTCGAGCAGCACTGGGACACAGCACACGGTGGTGGAGCACTGCACTGGGACACAGCACACTGTGGTGGAGCAGCACTGGGACACAGCACACTGTGGTGGAGCACTGCACTGGGACACAGCACACTGTGGTGGAGCACTGCACTGGGACACAGCACACTGTGGTGGAGCAGCACTGGGACACAGCACACTGTGGTGGAGCAGCACTGGGACACACACTGTGGTGGAGCACTGGGGGACACAGCACACTGTGGTGGAGCACTGGGGGACACAGCACACTGTGGTGGAGCACTGGGGGACACAGCACACTGTGGTGGAGCAGCACTGGGACAGCACACTGTGGTGGAGCAGCACTGGGACACAGCACACTGTGGTGGAGCAGCACTGGGACACAGCACACTGTGGTGGAGCAGCACTGGGACACAGCACACTGTGGTGGAGCACTGGGGGACACAGCACACTGTGGTGGAGCAGCACTGGGACAGCACACTGTGGTGGAGCAGCACTGGGACACAGCACACTGTGGTGGAGCACTGGGACACAGCACACTGCGGTGGAGCACTGCACTGGGACACAGCACACTGTGGTGGAGCACTGGGACACAGCACACTGTGGTGGAGCACTGCACTGGGGCACAGCACACTGTGGTGGAGCACTGCACTGGGACAGCACACTGTGGTGGAGCACTGGGACACAGCACACTGTGGTGGAGCACTGGGACACAGCACACTGTGGTGGAGCACTGGGGACACAGCACACTGTGGTGGACCACTGGGACACAGCACACTGTGGTGGAGCACTGCACTGGGACACAGCACACTGTGGTGGAGCACTGCACTGGGACACAGCACACTGTGGTGGAGCACTGCACTGGGACACATCACACTGTGGTGGAGCACTGGGACACAGCACACTGTGGTGGAGCACTAGGACACAGCGCACTGGGGGACACAGCACTGGGACACAGCACACTGTGGTGGAGCACTGCACTGGGACACAGCACACTGTGGTGGAGCACTGCACTGGGACACAGCACACTGTGGTGGAGCACTGCACTGGGACACATCACACTGTGGTGGAGCACTGGGACACAGCACACTGTGGTGGAGCACTAGGACACAGCGCACTGGGGGACACAGCACTGGGACACAGCACACTGTGGTGGAGCACTGGGGGACACAGCACACTGTGGTGGAGCAGCACTGGGACACAGCACACTGTGGTGGAGCAGCACTGGGGACACAGCACACTGTGGTGGAGCAGCACTGGGACACAGCACACTGTGGTGGAGCAGCACTGGGACACAGCACACTGTGGTGGAGCAGCACTGGGACACAGCACACTGTGGTGGAGCACTGGGACACAGCACACTGTGGTGGAGCACTGGGACACAGCACACTGTGGTGGAGCACTGGGGACACAGCACACTGTGGTGGAGCACTGGGACACAGCACACTGTGGTGGAGCACTGCACTGGGACACAGCACACTGTGGTGGAGCACTGCACTGGGACACAGCACACTGTGGTGGAGCAGCACTGGGCCACACACACTGTGGTGGAGCACTGGGGGACAAAGCACACTGTGGTGGAGCACTGGGGAACACAGCACGCTGTGGTGGAGCACTGGGACACAGCACACTGTGGTGGAGCTGCACTGGGACACAGCACACTGTGGTGGAGCACTGCACTGGGACACAGCACACTGTGGTGGAGCACTGGGACAGAGCACACTGTGGTGGAGCACTGGGGACAGCAGCACGCTGTGGTGGAGCACTACACTGGGACACAGCACACTGTGGTGGAGCACTGCACTGGGACACAGCAAACTGTGGTGGAGCAGCACTGGGACACAGCACACTGTGGTGGAGCACTGCACTGGGACAGCACACTATGGTGGAGCACTGGGACACAGCACACTGTGGTGGAGCACTGGGACACAGCACACTGTGGTGGAGCACTAGGACACAGCGCACTGGGGGACACAGCACTGCGACACAGCACACTGTGGTGGAGCGCTGCACTGGGACACAGCACACTGTGGTCGAGCAGCACTGGGACACAGCACACTGTGGTGGAGCACTGCACTGGGACACAGCACACTGTGGTGGAGCAGCACTGGGACACAGCACACTGTGGTGGAGCACTGCACTGGGACACAGCACACTGTGGTGGAGCACTGCACTGGGACACAGCACACTGTGGTGGAGCAGCACTGGGACACAGCACACTGTGGTGGAGCAGCACTGGGACACACACACTGTGGTGGAGCACTGGGGGACACAGCACACTGTGGTGGAGCACTGGGGGACACAGCACACTGTGGTGGAGCACTGGGACACAGCACACTGTGGTGGAGCTGCACTGGGACACAGCACACTGTGGTGGAGCACTGCACTGGGACACAGCACACTGTGGTGGAGCACTGGGACACAGCACACTGTGGTGGAGCACTGGGGACAGCAGCACACTGTGGTGGAGCACTGCACTGGGACACAGCACACTGTGGTGGAGCAGCACTGGGGACACAGCACAATGTGGTGGAGCACTGTGACACAGCACACTGTGGTGGAGCAGCACTGGGACACAGCACACTGTGGTGGATCAGCACTGGGACACAGCACATTGTGGTGGAGCACTGGGGACACAGCACACTGTGGTGGAGCACTGGGACACACACACTGTGGTGGAGCAGCGCTGGGACACAGCACACTGTGGTGGAGCACTGGGACACAGCACACTGTGGTGGAGCAGCACTGGGACACACACACTGTGGTGGAGCAGCACTGGGACACAGCACACTGTGGTGGAGCAGCACTGGGACGCAGCACACTGTGGTGGAGCAGCACTGGGACACAGCACATTGTGGTGGAGCACTGGGGACACAGCACACTGTGGTGGAGCACTGGGACACACATACTGTGGTGGAGCAGCATTGGGACACACACACTGTGGAGGAGCACTGGGGGGCACAGCACACTGTGGTGGAGCAGCACTGGGGGACACAGCACACTGTGGTGGAGCAGCACGGGGACACAGCACACTGTGGTGGAGCAGCACTGGGACACAGCACACTGTGGTGGAGCAGCACTGGGACACAGCACACTGTGGTGGAGCACTGGGACACAGCACACTGTGGTGGAGCAGCACTGGGACACAGCACACTGTGGTGGAGCACTGGGGCACAGCACACTGTGGTGGAGCACGGGGACACACACACTGTGGTGGAGCACCGGGACACACACACTGTGGTGGAGCAGCACTGGGACACAGCACACTGTTGTGGAGCACTGGGACACAGCACACTGTGGTGGAGCACTGGGACACACACACTGTGGTGGAGCAGCACTGGGACACAGCACACTGTGGTGGAGCACTGGGACACAGCACACTGTGGTGGAGCACTGGGGCACACACACTGTGGTGGAGCAGCACTGGGACACAGCACACTGTGGTGGAGCACTGGGGCACAGCACACTGTGGTGGAGCAGCACTGGGACACAGCACACTGTGGTGGAGCAGCACTGGGACACAGCACACTGTGGTGGAGCAGCACTGGGGACACAGCACACTGTGGTGGAGCACTGGTACACAGCACACTGTGGTGGAGCAGCACTGGGGCACAGCACACTGTTGGAGCAGCACTGGGACACAGCACACTGTGGTGGAGCAGCACTGGGACACACACACTGTGGTGGAGCAGCACTGGGACACAGCACACTGTGGTGGAGCAGCACTGGGGACACAGCACTGTGGTGGAGCAGCACTGGGACACAGCACACTGTGGTGGAGCAGCACTGGGACACAGCACACTGTGGTGGAGCAGTAATGGGACACAGCACACTGTGGTGGAGCACTGGTGGACACAGCACACTGTGGTGGAGCAGCACTGGGACACAGCACACTGTGGTGGAGCAGCACTGGGGACACAGCACACTGTGGTGGAGCAGCACTGGGACACAGCACACTGTGGTGGAGCAGCACTGGGACACAGCACACTGTGGTGGAGCAGCACTGGGACACAGCACACTGTGGTGGAGCAGCACTGGGACACAGCACACTGTGGTGGAGCACTGGGACACAGCACACTGTGGTGGAGCACTGGGACACACACACTGTGGTGGAGCAGCACTGGGACACAGCACACTGTGGTGGAGCACTGGGGCACAGCACACTGTGGTGGAGCACCGGGACACACACACTGTGGTGGAGCACTGGGACACACACACTGTGGTGGAGCAGCACTGGGACACAGCACACTGTGGTGGAGCACTGGGACACAGCACACTGTGGTGGAGCACTGGGACACACACACTGTGGTGGACCAGCACTGGGACACAGCACACTGTGGTGGAGCACTGGGACACACACACTGTGGTGGAGCACTGGGACACACACACACTGTGTTGGAGCAGCACTGGGACACAGCACACTGTGGTGGAGCAGCACTGGGACACAGCACACTGTGGTGGACACTGCACCGGGACACAGCACACTGTGGTGGAGCACTGCACTGGGACACAGCACACTGTGGTGGAGCAGCACTGGGACACAGCACACTGTGGTGGAGCAGCACTGGGGACACAGCACACTGTGGTGTAGCACTGCACTGGGACACAGCACACTGTGGTGGAGCAGCACTGGGGACACAGCACACTGTGGTGGAGCAGCACTGGGACACAGCACACTGTGGTGGAGCAGCACTGGGACACCACACTGTGGTGGAGCACTGGGACACCGCACACTGTGGTGCAGCACTGGGACACAGCACACTGTGGTGGAGCAGCACTGGGACACAGCACACTGTGGTGGAGCAGCACTGGGACACAGCACACTGTGGTGGAGCAGCACTGGGACACAGCACACTGTGGTGGAGCAGCACTGGGACACAGCACACTGTGGTGGAGCAGCACTGGGACACAGCACACTGTGGTGGAGCAGCACTGGGACACAGCACACTGTGGTGGAGCAGCACTGGGACACAGCACACTGTGGTGGAGCAGCACTGGGACACAGCACACTGTGGTGGAGCAGCACTGGGACACAGCACACTGTGGTGGAGCAGCACTGGGACACAGCACACTGTGGTGGAGCACTGGGACACACACACTGTGGTGGAGCAGCACTGGGACACAGCACACTGTGGTGGAGCACTGGGACATAGCACACTGTGGTGGAGCACTGGGACACACACACTGTGGTGGAGCAGCACTGGGACACAGCACACTGTGGTGGAGCACTGGGGCACAGCACACTGTGGTGGAGCAGCACTGGGACACAGCACACTGTGGTGGAGCAGCACTGTGGCACAGCACACTGGTGGAGGAGCACTGGGACACAGCACACTGTGGTGGAGCAGCACTGGGACACACACACTGTGGTGGAGCAGCAATGGGACACAGCACACTGTGGTGGAGCAGCACTGGGACACAGCACACTGTGGTGGAGCAGCACTGGGACACAGCACACTGTGGTGGAGCAGCACTGGGGACACAGCACTGTGGTGGAGCAGCACTGGGACACAGCACACTGTGGTGGAGCAGCACGTGGACACAGCACACTGTGGTGGAGCAGTAATGGGACACAGCACACTGTGGTGGAGCACTGGGGGACACAGCACACTGTGGTGGAGCAGCACTGGGACACAGCGCACTGTGGTGGAGCAGCACTGGGGACACAGCACACTGTGGTGGAGCAGCACTGGGACACAGCACACTGTGGTGGAGCAGCACTGGGACACAGCACACTGTGGTGGAGCAGCACTGGGACACAGCACACTGTGGTGGAGCAGCACTGGGACACAGCACACTGTGGTGGAGTAGCACTGGGACACAGCACATTGTGGTGGAGCACTGGGACACACAAAATGTGGTGGAGCAGCACTGGGACACAGCACACTGTGGTGGAGCACTGGGGCACAGCACACTGTGGTGGAGCACTGGGACGGACACACACTGTGGTGGAGCACCGGGACACACACACTGTGGTGGAGCAGCACTGGGACACAGCACACTGTTGTGGAGCACTGGGACACAGCACACTGTGGTGGAGCACTGGGACACAGCACACTGTGGTGGAGCACTGGGAAACACACACTGTGGTGGAGCAGCACTGGGACACAGCACACTGTGGTGGAGCACTGGGACACAGCACACTGTGGTGGAGCACTGGGACACACACACTGTGGTGGAGCAGCACTGGGACACAGCACACTGTGGTGGAGCAGCACTGGGACACAGCACACTGTGGTGGAGCAGCACTGGGGACACAGCACACTGTGGTGGAGCACTGGTACACAGCACACTGGTGGAGCAGCACTGGGGCACAGCACACTGGTGGAGCAGCACTGGGACACAGCACACTGTCGTGGAGCAGCACTGGGACACACACACTGTGGTGGAGCAGCACTGGGACACAGCACACTGTGGTGGAGCAGCACTGGGACATAGCACATTGTGGTGGAGCAGCACTGGGACACAGCACACTGTGGTGGAGCAGCACTGGGGACACAGCACACTGTGGTGGAGCAGCACTGGGACACAGCACACTGTGGTGGAGCAGCACTGGGACACAGCACACTGTGGTGGAGCAGCACTGGGGACACAGCACTGTGGTGGAGCAGCACTGGGACACAGCACACTGTGGTGGAGCAGCACTGGGACACAGCACACTGTGGTGGAGCAGCACTGGGACACAGCACACTGTGGTGGAGCAGCACTGGGACACAGCACACTGTGGTGGAGCAGCACTGGGACACAGCACACTGTGGTGGAGCACTGGGGGACACAGCACACTGTGGTGGAGCTGCACTGGGACAGCACACTGTGGTGGAGCAGCACTGGGACACAGCACACTGTGGTGGAGCACTGGGATACAGCACACTGTGGTGGAGCACTGCACTGGGACACAGCACACTGTGGTGGAGCACTGGGACACAGCACACTGTGGTGGAGCACTGCACTGGGGCACAGCACACTGTGGTGGAGCACTGCACTGGGACAGCACACTGTGGTGGAGCACTGGGACACAGCACACTGTGGTGGAGCACTGGGACACAGCACACTGTGGTGGAGCACTAGGACACAGCGCACTGGGGGACACAGCACTGCGACACAGCACACTGTGGTGGAGCGCTGCACTGGGACACAGCACACTGTGGTCGAGCAGCACTGGGACACAGCACACGGTGGTGGAGCACTGCACTGGGACACAGCACACTGTGGTGGAGCAGCACTGGGACACAGCACACTGTGGTGGAGCACTGCACTGGGACACAGCACATTGTGATGGAGCACTGCACTGGGACACAGCACACTGTGGTGGAGCAGCACTGGGACACAGCACACTGTGGTGGAGCAGCACTGGGACACACACACTGTGGTGGAGCACTGGGGGACACAGCACACTGTGGTGGAGCACTGGGGGACACAGCACACTGTGGTGGAGCACTGGGGGACACAGCACACTGTGGTGGAGCAGCACTGGGACACAGCACACTGTGGTGGAGCAGCACTGGGACACAGCACACTGTGGTGGAGCACTGGGGGACACAGCACACTGTGGTGGAGCAGCACTGGGACAGCACACTGTGGTGGAGCAGCACTGGGACACAGCACACTGTGGTGGAGCACTACACTGGGACACAGCACACTGTGGTGGAGCACTGCACTGGGACACAGCACACTGTGGTGGAGCACTGGGACACAGCACACTGTGGTGGAGCACTGCACTGGGG
This sequence comes from Raja brachyura, assembly GCA_963514005.1. Next base: position 39,776,645 of record OY740808.1, read on the forward strand.
CACAGCACACTGTGGTGGAGCACTGCACTGGGACAGCACACTGTGGTGGAGCACTGGGACACAGCACACTGTGGTGGAGCACTGGGACACAGCACACTGTGGTGGAGCACTAGGACACAGCGCACTGGGGGACACAGCACTGCGACACAGCACACTGTGGTGGAGCGCTGCACTGGGGCACAGCACACTGTGGTCGAGCAGCACTGGGACACAGCACACGGTGGTGGAGCACTGCACTGGGACACAGCACACTGTGGTGGAGCAGCACTGGGACACAGCACACTGTGGTGGAGCAGCACTGGGACACACACACTGTGGTGGAGCACTGGGGGACACAGCACACTGTGGTGGAGCACTGGGGGACACAGCACGCTGTGGTGGAGCACTGGGGGACACAGCACACTGTGGTGGAGCACTGGGACACAGCACACTGTGGTGGAGCTGCACTGGGACACAGCACACTGTGGTGGAGCACTGCACTGGGACACAGCACACTGTGGTGGAGCACTGGGACACAGCACACTGTGGTGGAGCACTGGGGACAGCAGCACACTGTGGTGGAGCACTGCACTGGGACACAGCACACTGTGGTGGAGCAGCACTGGGGACACAGCACCATGTGGTGGAGCACTGTGACACAGCACACTGTGGTGGAGCAGCACTGGGACACAGCACGCTGTGGTGGAGCAGCACTGGGACACAGCACATTGTGGTGGAGCACTGGGGACACAGCACACTGTGGTGGAGCACTGGGACACACACACTGTGGTGGAGCAGCGCTGGGACACAGCACACTGTGGTGGAGCAGCACTGGGACACAGCACACTGTGGTGGAGCAGCACTGGGACACACACACTGTGGTGGAGCAGCACTGGGACACAGCACACTGTGGTGGAGCAGCACTGGGACACAGCACACTGTGGTGGAGCAGCACTGGGACACAGCACACTGTGGTGGAGCAGCACTGGGGACACAGCACGGTGGTGGAGCAGCACTGGGACACAGCACACTGTGGTGGAGCAGCACTGGGACACAGCACACTGTGGTGGAGCAGCACTGGGACACAGCACACTGTGGTGGAGCACTGGGGGACACAGCACACTGTGGTGGAGCAGCACTGGGACAGCACACTGTGGTGGAGCAGCACTGGGACACAGCACACTGTGGTGGAGCACTGGGACACAGCACACTGTGGTGGAGCACTGCACTGGGACACAGCACACTGTGGTGGAGCACTGGGACACAGCACACTGTGGTGCACTGCACTGGGGCACAGCACACTGTGGTGGAGCACTGCACTGGGACAGCACACTGTGGTGGAGCACTGGGACACAGCACACTGTGGTGGAGCACTGGGACACAGCACACTGTGGTGGAGCACTAGGACACAGCGCACTGGGGGACACAGCACTGCGACACAGCACACTGTGGTGGAGCGCTGCACTGGGACACAGCACACTGTGGTCGAGCAGCACTGGGACACAGCACACGGTGGTGGAGCACTGCACTGGGACACAGCACACTGTGGTGGAGCAGCACTGGGACACAGCACACTGTGGTGGAGCACTGCACTGGGACACAGCACACTGTGGTGGAGCACTGCACTGGGACACAGCACACTGTGATGGAGCAGCACTGGGACACAGCACACTGTGGTGGAGCAGCACTGGGACACACACACTGTGGTGGAGCACTGGGGGACACAGCACACTGTGGTGGAGCACTGGGGGACACAGCACACTGTGGTGGAGCACTGGGGGACACAGCACACTGTGGTGGAGCAGCACTGGGACAGCACACTGTGGTGGAGCAGCACTGGGACACAGCACACTGTGGTGGAGCAGCACTGGGACACAGCACACTGTGGTGGAGCAGCACTGGGACACAGCACACTGTGGTGGAGCACTGGGGGACACAGCACACTGTGGTGGAGCAGCACTGGGACAGCACACTGTGGTGGAGCAGCACTGGGACACAGCACACTGTGGTGGAGCACTGGGACACAGCACACTGCGGTGGAGCACTGCACTGGGACACAGCACACTGTGGTGGAGCACTGGGACACAGCACACTGTGGTGGAGCACTGCACTGGGGCACAGCACACTGTGGTGGAGCACTGCACTGGGACAGCACACTGTGGTGGAACACTGGGACACAGCACACTGTGGTGGAGCACTGGGACACAGCACACTGTGGTGGAGCACTGGGGACACAGCACACTGTGGTGGACCACTGGGACACAGCACACTGTGGTGGAGCACTGCACTGGGACACAGCACACTGTGGTGGAGCACTGCACTGGGACACAGCACACTGTGGTGGAGCACTGCACTGGGACATATCACACTGTGGTGGAGCACTGGGACACAGCACACTGTGGTGGAGCACTAGGACACAGCGCACTGGGGGACACAGCACTGGGACACAGCACACTGTGGTGGAGCACTGCACTGGGACACAGCACACTGTGGTGGAGCACTGCACTGGGACACAGCACACTGTGGTGGAGCACTGCACTGGGACACATCACACTGTGGTGGAGCACTGGGACACAGCACACTGTGGTGGAGCACTAGGACACAGCGCACTGGGGGACACAGCACTGGGACACAGCACACTGTGGTGGAGCACTGGGGGACACAGCACACTGTGGTGGAGCAGCACTGGGACACAGCACACTGTGGTGGAGCAGCACTGGGGACACAGCACACTGTGGTGGAGCAGCACTGGGACACAGCACACTGTGGTGGAGCAGCACTGGGACACAGCACACTGTGGTGGAGCAGCACTGGGACACAGCACACTGTGGTGGAGCAGCACTGGGACACAGCACACTGTGGTGGAGCACTGGGACACAGCACACTGTGGTGGAGCACTGGGACACAGCACACTGTGGTGGAGCACTGGGGACACAGCACACTGTGGTGGAGCACTGGGACACAGCACACTGTGGTGGAGCACTGCACTGGGACACAGCACACTGTGGTGGAGCACTGCACTGGGACACAGCACACTGTGGTGGAGCAGCACTGGGCCACACACACTGTGGTGGAGCACTGGGGGACAAAGCACACTGTGGTGGAGCACTGGGGAACACAGCACACTGTGGTGGAGCACTGGGACACAGCACACTGTGGTGGAGCTGCACTGGGACACAGCACACTGTGGTGGAGCACTGCACTGGGACACAGCACACTGTGGTGGAGCACTGGGACAGAGCACACTGTGGTGGAGCACTGGGGACAGCAGCACGCTGTGGTGGAGCACTACACTGGGACACAGCACACTGTGGTGGAGCACTGCACTGGGACACAGCAAACTGTGGTGGAGCAGCACTGGGACACAGCACACTGTGGTGGAGCACTGCACTGGGACAGTACACTGTGGTGGAGCACTGGGACACAGCACACTGTGGTGGAGCACTGGGACACAGCACACTGTGGTGGAGCACTAGGACACAGCGCACTGGGGGACACAGCACTGCGACACAGCACACTGTGGTGGAGCGCTGCACTGGGACACAGCACACTGTGGTCGAGCAGCACTGGGACACAGCACACTGTGGTGGAGCACTGCACTGGGACACAGCACACTGTGGTGGAGCAGCACTGGGACACAGCACACTGTGGTGGAGCACTGCACTGGGACACAGCACACTGTGGCGGAGCACTGCACTGGGACACAGCACACTGTGGTGGAGCAGCACTGGGACACAGCACACTGTGGTGGAGCAGCACTGGGACACACACACTGTGGTGGAGCACTGGGGGACACAGCACACTGTGGTGGAGCACTGGGGGACACAGCACACTGTGGTGGAGCACTGGGACACAGCACACTGTGGTGGAGCTGCACTGGGACACAGCACACTGTGGTGGAGCACTGCACTGGGACACAGCACACTGTGGTGGAGCACTGGGACACAGCACACTGTGGTGGAGCACTGGGGACAGCAGCACACTGTGGTGGAGCACTGCACTGGGACACAGCACACTGTGGTGGAGCAGCACTGGGGACACAGCACAATGTGGTGGAGCACTGTGACACAGCACACTGTGGTGGAGCAGCACTGGGACACAGCACACTGTGGTGGAGCAGCACTGGGACACAGCACATTGTGGTGGAGCACTGGGGACACAGCACACTGTGGTGGAGCACTGGGACACACACACTGTGGTGGAGCAGCGCTGGGACACAGCACACTGTGGTGGAGCACTGGGACACAGCACACTGTGGTGGAGCAGCACTGGGACACACACACTGTGGTGGAGCAGCACTGGGACACAGCACACTGTGGTGGAGCAGCACTGGGACACAGCACACTGTGGTGTAGCAGCACTGGGACACAGCACATTGTGGTGGAGCACTGGGGACACAGCACACTGTGGTGGAGCACTGGGACACACATACTGTGGTGGAGCAGCATTGGGACACACACACTGTGGAGGAGCACTGGGGGACACAGCACACTGTGGTGGAGCAGCACTGGGGGACACAGCACACTGTGGTGGAGCAGCACGGGGACACAGCACACTGTGGTGGAGCAGCACTGGGGCACAGCACACTGTGGTGGAGCAGCACTGGGACACAGCACACTGTGGTGGAGCAGCACTGGGACACAGCACACTGTGGTGGAGCAGCACTGGGACAGAGCACACTGTGGTGGAGCAGCACTGGGACACAGCACACTGTGGTGGAGCAGCACTGGGACACAGCACACTGTGGTGGAGCAGCACTGGGGACACAGCACACTGTGGTGGAGCACTGCACCGGGACACAGCACACTGTGGTGGAGCACTGCACTGGGACACAGCACACTGTGGTGGAGCAGCACTGGGACACAGCACACTGTGGTGGAGCAGCACTGGGGACACAGCACACTGTGGTGGAGCACTGCACTGGGACACAGCACACTGTGGTGGAGCAGCACTGGGGACACAGCACACTGTGGTGGAGCAGCACTGGGACACAGCACACTGTGGTGGAGCAGCACTGGGACACAGCACACTGTGATGGAGCACTGGGACACAGCACACTGTGGTGGAGCAGCACAGGGACACAGCAAACTGTGGTGGAGCAGCACTGGGACACAGCACACTGTGGTGGAGCAGCACTGGGAAACAGCACACTGTGGTGGAGCAGCACTGGGACACAGCACACTGTGGTGGGGCACTGGGACACACACACTGTGGTGGAGCAGCACTGGGACACAGCACACTGTGGTGGAGCACTGGGACACAGCACACTGTGGTGGAGCACTGGGACACACACACTATGGTGGAGCAGCACTGGGACACAGCACACTGTGGTGGAGCACTGGGGCACAGCACACTGTGGTGGAGCAGCACTGGGGCACAGCACACTGTGGTGGAGCAGCACTGGGACACAGCACACTGTGGTGGAGCAGCACTGGGGACACAGCACACTGTGGTGGAGCACCGGTACACAGCACACTGTGGTGGAGCAGCACTGGGGCACAGCACACTGGTGGAGCAGCACTGGGACACAGCACACTGTGGTGGAGCAGCACTGGGACACACACTGTGGTGGAGCAGCACTGGGACACAGCACACTGTGGTGGAGCAGCACTGGGACACAGCACACTGTGGTGGAGCAGCATTGGGACACAGCACACTGTGGTGGAGCAGCACTGGGGACATAGCACTGTGGTGGAGCAGCACTGGGACACAGCACACTGTGGTGGAGCAGCACTGGGACACAGCACACTGTGGTGGAGCAGTAATGGGACACAGCACACTGTGGTGGAGCACTGGGGGACACAGCACACTGTGGTGGAGCAGCACTGGGACACAGCACACTGTGGTGGAGCAGCACTGGGGACACAGCACACTGTGGTGGAGCAGCACTGGGACACAGCACACTGTGGTGGAGCAGCACTGGGACACAGCACACTGTGGTGGAGCAGCACTGGGACACAGCACACTGTGGTGGAGCAGCACTGGGACACAGCACACTGTGGTGGAGCACTGGGACACAGCACACTGTGGTGGAGCAGCACTGGGACACAGCACACTGTGGTGGAGCACTGGGGCACAGCACACTGTGGTGGAGCACGGGGACACACGCACTGTGGTGGAGCACCGGGACACACACACTGTGGTGGAGCAGCACTGGGACACAGCACACTGTTGTGGAGCACTGGGACACAGCACACTGTGGTGGAGCACTGGGACACACACACTGTGGTGGAGCAGCACTGGGACACAGCACACTGTGGTGGAGCACTGGGACACAGCACACTGTGGTGGAGCACTGGGGCACACACACTGTGGTGGAGCAGCACTGGGACACAGCACACTGTGGTGGAGCACTGGGGCACAGCACACTGTGGTGGAGCAGCACTGGGACACAGCACACTGTGGTGGATCAGTAATGGGACACAGCACACTGTGGTGGAGCACTGGGGGACACAGCACACTGTGGTGGAGCAGCACTGGGACACAGCACACTGTGGTGGAGCAGCACTGGGGACACAGCACACTGTGGTGGAGCAGCACTGGGACACAGCACACTGTGGTGGAGCAGCACTGGGACACAGCACACTGTGGTGGAGCAGCACTGGGACACAGCACACTGTGGTGGAGCAGCACTGGGACACAGCACACTGTGGTGGAGCACTGGGACACAGCACACTGTGGTGGAGCAGCACTGGGACACAGCACACTGTGGTGGAGCACTGGGGCACAGCACACTGTGGTGGAGCACGGGGACACACACACTGTGGTGGAGCACCGGGACACACACACTGTGGTGGAGCAGCACTGGGACACAGCACACTGTTGTGGAGCACTGGGACACAGCACACTGTGGTGGAGCACTGGGACACACACACTGTGGTGGAGCAGCACTGGTACACAGCACACTGTGGTGGAGCAGCACTGGGGCACAGCACACTGGTGGAGCAGCACTGGGACACAGCACACTGTGGTGGAGCAGCACTGGGACACACACACTGTGGTGGAGCAGCACTGGGACACAGCACACTGTGGTGGAGCAGCACTGGGGACACAGCACTGTGGTGGAGCAGCACTGGGACACAGCACACTGTGGTGGAGCAGCACTGGGACACAGCACACTGTGGTGGAGCAGTAATGGGACACAGCACACTGTGGTGGAGCACTGGGGGACACAGCACACTGTGGTGGAGCAGCACTGGGACACAGCACACTGTGGTGGAGCAGCACTGGGGACACAGCACACTGTGGTGGAGCAGTACTGGGACACAGCACACTGTGGTGGAGCAGCACTGGGACACAGCACACTGCGGTGGAGCAGCACTGGGACACAGCACACTGTGGTGGAGCAGCACTGGGACACAGCACACTGTGGTGGAGCACTGGGACACAGCACACTGTGGTGGAGCACTGGGACACACACACTGTGGTGGAGCAGCACTGGGACACAGCACACTGTGGTGGAGCACTGGGGCACAGCACACTGTGGTGGAGCACTGGGACACACACACTGTGGTGGAGCACTGGGACACACACACTGTGGTGGAGCAGCACTGGGACACAGCACACTGTGGTGGAGCACTGGGACACAGCACACTGTGGTGGAGCACTGGGACACACACACTGTGGTGGACCAGCACTGGGACACAGCACACTGTGGTGGAGCACTGGGACACACACACTGTGGTGGAGCAGCACTGGGACACAGCACACTGTGGTGGAGCAGCACTGGGACACAGCACACTGTGGTGGACACTGCACCGGGACACAGCACACTGTGGTGGAGCACTGCACTGGGACACAGCACACTGTGGTGGAGCAGCACTGGGACACAGCACACTGTGGTGGAGCAGCACTGGGGACACAGCACACTGTGGTGGAGCACTGCACTGGGACACAGCACACTGTGGTGGAGCAGCACTGGGGACACAGCACACTGTGGTGGAGCAGCACTGGGACACAGCACACTGTGGTGGAGCACTGGGACACAGCACACTGTGGTGGAGCACTGGGACACAGCACACTGTGGTGGAGCACTGGGGACACAGCACACTGTGGTGGAGCACTGGGACACAGCACACTGTGGTGGAGCACTGCACTGGGACACAGCACACTGTGGTGGAGCACTGCACTGGGACACAGCACACTGTGGTGGAGCACTGCACTGGGACACAGCACACTGTGGTGGAGCACTGCACTGGGACACATCACACTGTGGTGGAGCACTGGGGCACAGCACACTGTGGTGGAGCACTAGGACACAGCGCACTGGGGGACACAGCACTGGGACACAGCACACTGTGGTGGAGCAGCACGGGGACACAGCACACTGTGGTGGAGCACTGCACTGGGACACAGCACACTGTGGTGGAGCACTGCACTGGGACACAGCACACTGTGGTGGAGCAGCACTGGGACACAGCACACTGTGGTGGAGCAGCACTGGGCCACACACACTGTGGTGGAGCACTGGGGGACAAAGCACACTGTGGTGGAGCACTGGGGAACACAGCACACTGTGGTGGAGCACTGGGACAGAGCACACTGTGGTGGAGCACTGGGGACAGCAGCACGCTGTGGTGGAGCACTACACTGGGACACAGCACACTGTGGTGGAGCACTGCACTGGGACACAGCACACTGTGGTGGAGCAGCACTGGGACACAGCACTCTGTGGTGGAGCAGCACTGGGGACACAGCACACTGTGGTGGAGCACTGCACTGGGACACAGCACACTGTGGTGGAGCAGCACTGGGGACACAGCACACTGTGGTGGAGCAGCACTGGGACACAGCACACTGTGGTGGAGCAGCACTGGGACACAGCACACTGTGGTGGAGCACTGGGACACAGCACACTGTGGTGGAGCACTGGGACACAGCACACTGTGGTGGAGAACTGGGGACACAGCACACTGTGGTGGAGCACTGGGACACAGCACACTGTGGTGGAGCACTGCACTGGGACACAGCACACTGTGGTGGAGCACTGCACTGGGACACAGCACACTGTGGTGGAGCACTGCACTGGGACACAGCACACTGTGGTGGAGCACTGCACTGGGACACATCACACTGTGGTGGAGCACTGGGGCACAGCACACTGTGGTGGAGCACTAGGACACAGCGCACTGGGGGACACAGCACTGGGACACAGCACTGGGACACAGCACACTGTGGTGGAGCAGCACGGGGACACAGCACACTGTGGTGGAGCACTGCACTGGGACACAGCACACTGTGGTGGAGCACTGCACTGGGACACAGCACACTGTGGTGGAGCAGCACTGGGACACAGCACACTGTGGTGGAGCACTGCACTGGGACAGCACACTGTGGTGGAGCACTGGGACACAGCACACTGTGGTGGAGCACTGGGACACAGCACACTGTGGTGGAGCACTGGGACACAGCACACTGTGGTGGAGCACTGGGACACAGCACACTGTGGTGGAGCACTAGGACACAGCGCACTGGGGGACACAGCACTGCGACACAGCACACTGTGGTGGAGCGCTGCACTGGGACACAGCACACTGTGGTCGAGCAGCACTGGGACACAGCACACTGTGGTGGAGCACTGCACTGGGACACAGCACACTGTGGTGGAGCAGCACTGGGACACAGCACACTGTGGTGGAGCACTGCACTGGGACACAGCACACTGTGGTGGAGCACTGCACTGGGACACAGCACACTGTGCTGGAGCAGCACTGGGACACAGCACACTGTGGTGGAGCAGCACTGGGACACATACACTGTGGTGGAGCACTGGGGGACACAGCACACTGTGGTGGAGCACTGGGACACAGCACACTGTGGTGGAGCTGCACTGGGACACAGCACACTGTGGTGGAGCACTGCACTGGGACACAGCACACTGTGGTGGAGCACTGGGACACAGCACACTGTGGTGGAGCACTGGGGACAGCAGCACACTGTGGTGGAGCAGCACTGGGACACAGCACACTGTGGTGGAGCAGCACTGGGACACAGCACATTGTGGTGGAGCACTGGGGACACAGCACACTGTGGTGGAGCACTGGGACACACATACTGTGGTGGAGCAGCATTGGGACACACACACTGTGGAGGAGCACTGGGGGACACAGCACACTGTGGTGGAGCAGCACTGGGGGACCCAGCACACTGTGGTGGAGCAGCACGGGGACACAGCACACTGTGGTGGAGCAGCACTGGGGCACAGCACACTGTGGTGGAGCAGCACTGGGACACAGCACACTGTGGTGGAGCAGCACTGGGACACAGCACACTGTGGTGGAGCAGCACTGGGACACAGCACACTGTGGTGGAGCAGCACTGGGACACAGCACACTGTGGTGGAGCAGCACTGGGGACACAGCACACTTTGGTGGAGCACTGCACCGGGACACAGCACACTGTGGTGGAGCACTGCACTGGGACACAGCACACTGTGGTGGAGCAGCACTGGGACACAGCACACTGTGATGGAGCACTGGGACACAGCACACTGTGGTGGAGCAGCACAGGGACACAGCACACTGTGGTGGAGCAGCACTGGGACAAAGCACACTGTGGTGGAGCAGCACTGGGACACAGCACACTGTGGTGGAGCAGCACTGGGACACAGCACACTGTGGTGGAGCACTGGGACACACACACTGTGGTGGAGCAGCACTGGGACACAGCACACTGTGGTGGAGCACTGGGACACAGCACACTGTGGTGGCGCACTGGGACACACACACTATGGTGGAGCAGCACTGGGACACAGCACACTGTGGTGGAGCACTGGGGGACAGCACACTGTGGTGGAGCAGCACTGGGGCACAGCACACTGTGGTGGAGCAGCACTGGGACACAGCACACTGTGGTGGAGCAGCACTGGGGACACAGCACACTGTGGTGGAGCAGCACTGGCGCACAGCACACTGGTGGAGCAGCACTGGGACACAGCACACTGTGGTGGAGCAGCACTGGGACACACACTGTGGTGGAGCAGCACTGGGACACAGCACACTGTGGTGGAGCAGCACTGGGACACAGCACACTGTGGTGGAGCAGCATTGGGACACAGCACACTGTGGTGGAGCAGCACTGGGGACATAGCACTGTGGTGGAGCAGCACTGGGACACAGCACACTGTGGTGGAGCACTGGGACACAGCACACTGTGGTGGAGCACTGGGACACAGCACACTGTGGTGGAGCACTGGGGCACACACACTGTGGTGGAGCAGCACTGGGACACAGCACACTGTGGTGGAGCACTGGGGCACAGCACACTGTGGTGGAGCAGCACTGGGACACAGCACACTGTGGTGGAGCAGCACTGGGACACAGCACACTGTGGTGGAGCAGCACTGGGGACACAGCACACTGTGGTGGAGCACTGGTACACAGCACACTGTGGTGGAGCAGCACTGGGGCACAGCACACTGGTGGAGCAGCACTGGGACACAGCACACTGTGGTGGAGCAGCACTGGGACACACACACTGTGGTGGAGCAGCACTGGGACACAGCACACTGTGGTGGAGCAGCACTGGGGACACAGCACTGTGGTGGAGCAGCACTGGGACACAGCACACTGTGGTGGAGCAGCACTGGGACAAAGCACACTGTGGTGGAGCAGTAATGGGACACAGCACACTGTGGTGGAGCACTGGGGGACACAGCACACTGTGGTGGAGCAGCACTGGGACACAGCACACTGTGGTGGAGCAGCACTGGGGACACAGCACACTGTGGTGGAGCAGCACTGGGACACAGCACACTGTGGTGGAGCAGCACTGGGACACAGCACACTGTGGTGGAGCAGCACTGGGACACAGCACACTGTGGTGGAGCAGCACTGGGACACAGCACACTGTGGTGGAGCACTGGGACACAGCACACTGTGGTGGAGCACTGGGACACACACACTGTGGTGGAGCAGCACTGGGACACAGCACACTGTGGTGGAGCACTGGGACACAGCACACTGTGGTGGAGCACCGGGACACACACACTGTGGTGGAGCACTGGGACACACACACTGTGGTGGAGCAGCACTGGGACACAGCACACTGTGGTGGAGCACTGGGACACAGCACACTGTGGTGGAGCACTGGGACACACACACTGTGGTGGACCAGCACTGGGACACAGCACACTGTGGTGGAGCACTGGGACACACACACTGTGGTGGAGCACTGGGACACACACACTGTGGTGGAGCAGCACTGGGACACAGCACAGTGTGGTGGAGCAGCACTGGGACACAGCACACTGTGGTGGACACTGCACCGGGACACAGCACACTGTGGTGGAGCACTGCACTGGGACACAGCACACTGTGGTGGAGCAGCACTGGGACACAGCACACTGTGGTGGAGCAGCACTGGGCACACAGCACACTGTGGTGGAGCACTGCACTGGGACACAGCACACTGTGGTGGAGCAGCACTGGGGACACAGCACACTGTGGTGGAGCAGCACTGGGACACAGCACACTGTGGTTGAGCAGCACTGGGACACAGCACACTGTGGTGGAGCACTGGGACACAGCACACTGTGGTGCAGCACTGGGACACAGCACACTGTGGTGGAGCAGCACTGGGACACAGCACACTGTGGTGGAGCAGCACTGGGACACAGCACACTGTGGTGGAGCAGCACTGGGACACAGCACACTGTGGTGGAGCAGCACTGGGACACAGCACACTGTGGTGGAGCAGCACTGGGACACAGCACACTGTGGTGGAGCACTGGGACACACACACTGTGGTGGAGCAGCACTGGGACACAGCACACTGTGGTGGAGCACTGGGACACAGCACACTGTGGTGGAGCACTGGGACACACACACTGTGGTGGAGCAGCACTGGGACACAGCACACTGTGGTGGAGCACTGGGGCACAGCACACTGTGGTGGAGCAGCACTGGGACACAGCACACTGTGGTGGAGCAGCACTGGGGCACAGCACACTGGTGGAGGAGCACTGGGACACAGCACACTGTGGTGGAGCAGCACTGGGACACACACACTGTGGTGGAGCAGCAATGGGACACAGCACACTGTGGTGGAGCAGCACTGGGACACAGCACACTGTGGTGGAGCAGCACTGGGACACAGCACACTGTGGTGGAGCAGCACTGGGGACACAGCACTGTGGTGGAGCAGCACTGGGACAGCACACTGTGGTGGAGCAGCACTGGGACACAGCACACTGTGGTGGAGCAGTAATGGGACACAGCACACTGTGGTGGAGCACTGGGGGACACAGCACACTGTGGTGGAGCAGCACTGGGACACAGCACACTGTGGTGGAGCAGCACTGGGACACAGCACACTGTGGTGGAGCAGCACTGGGACACAGCACACTGTGGTGGAGCAGCACTGGGACACAGCACACTGTGGTGGAGCAGCACTGGGACACAGCACACTGTGGTGGAGCAGCCCTGGGACACAGCACATTGTGGTGGAGCACTGGGACACACAAAATGTGGTGGAGCAGCACTGGGACACAGCACACTGTGGTGGAGCACTGGGGCACAGCACACTGTGGTGGAGCACTGGGACGGACACACACTGTGGTGGAGCACCGGGACACACACACTGTGGTGGAGCAGCACTGGGACACAGCACACTGTTGTGGAGCACTGGGACACAGCACACTGTGGTGGAGCACTGGGACACAGCACACTGTGGTGGAGCACTGGGAAACACACACTGTGGTGGAGCAGCACTGGGACACAGCACACTGTGGTGGAGCACTGGGACACAGCACACTGTGGTGGAGCACTGGGACACACACACTGTGGTGGAGAAGCACTGGGACACAGCACACTGTGGTGGAGCAGCACTGGGACACAGCACACTGTGGTGGAGCAGCACTGGGGACACAGCACACTGTGGTGGAGCACTGGTACACAGCACACTGTGGTGGAGCAGCACTGGGGCACAGCACACTGGTGGAGCAGCACTGGGACACAGCACACTGTGGTGGAGCACTGGGACACAGCACACTGTGGTGGAGCACTGGGACACACACACTGTGGTGGAGCAGCACTGGGACACAGCACACTGTGGTGGAGCAGCACTGGGACACAGCACACTGTGGTGGAGCAGCACTGGGGACACAGCACACTGTGGTGGAGCAGCACTGGGACACAGCACACTGTGGTGGAGCAGCACTGGGACACAGCACACTGTGGTGGAGCAGCACTGGGACACAGCACACTGTGGTGGAGCAGCACTGGGACACAGCACACTGTGGTGGAGCACTGGGACACAGCACACTGTGGTGGAGCACTGGGACACACACACTGTGGTGGAGCAGCACTGGGACACAGCACACTGTGGTGGAGCACTGGGGCACAGCACACTGTGGTGGAGCACCGGGACACACACACTGTGGTGGAGCACTGGGACACACACACTGTGGTGGAGCAGCACTGGGACACAGCACACTGTGGTGGAGCACTGGGACACAGCACACTGTGGTGGAGCACTGGGACACACACACTGTGGTGGACCAGCACTGGGACACAGCACACTGTGGTGGAGCACTGGGACACACACACTGTGGTGGAGCACTGGGACACACACACTGTGGTGGAGCAGCACTGGGACACAGCACAGTGTGGTGGAGCAGCACTGGGACACAGCACACTGTGGTGGACACTGCACCGGGACACAGCACACTGTGGTGGAGCACTGCACTGGGACACAGCACACTGTGGTGGAGCAGCACTGGGACACAGCACACTGTGGTGGAGCAGCACTGGGGACACAGCACACTGTGGTGGAGCACTGCACTGGGACACAGCACACTGTGGTGGAGCAGCACTGGGGACACAGCACACTGTGGTGGAGCAGCACTGGGACACAGCACACTGTGGTGGAGCACTGGGACACAGCACACTGTGGTGCAGCACTGGGACACAGCACACTGTGGTGGAGCAGCACTGGGACACAGCACACTGTGGTGGAGCAGCACTGGGACACAGCACACTGTGGTGGAGCAGCACTGGGACACAGCACACTGTGGTGGAGCAGCACTGGGACACAGCACACTGTGGTGGAGCAGCACTGGGACACAGCACACTGTGGTGGAGCACTGGGACACACACACTGTGGTGGAGCAGCACTGGGACACAGCACACTGTGGTGGAGCACTGGGACACAGCACACTGTGGTGGAGCACTGGGACACACACACTGTGGTGGAGCAGCACTGGGACACAGCACACTGTGGTGGAGCACTGGGGCACAGCACACTGTGGTGGAGCAGCACTGGGACACAGCACACTGTGGTGGAGCAGCACTGGGGCACAGCACACTGGTGGAGGAGCACTGGGACACAGCACACTGTGGTGGAGCAGCACTGGGACACACACACTGTGGTGGAGCAGCAATGGGACACAGCACACTGTGGTGGAGCAGCACTGGGACACAGCACACTGTGGTGGAGCAGCACTGGGACACAGCACACTGTGGTGGAGCAGCACTGGGGACACAGCACTGTGGTGGAGCAGCACTGGGATAGCACACTGTGGTGGAGCAGCACTGGGACACAGCACACTGTGGTGGAGCAGTAATGGGACACAGCACACTGTGGTGGAGCACTGGGGGACACAGCACACTGTGGTGGAGCAGCACTGGGACACAGCACACTGTGGTGGAGCAGCACTGGGACACAGCACACTGTGGTGGAGCAGCACTGGGACACAGCACACTGTGGTGGAGCACTGGGACACAGCACACTGTGGTGCAGCACTGGGACACAGCACACTGTGGTGGAGCAGCACTGGGACACAGCACACTGTGGTGGAGCAGCACTGGGACACAGCACACTGTGGTGGAGCAGCACTGGGACACAGCACACTGTGGTGGAGCAGCACTGGGACACAGCACACTGCGGTGGAGCAGCACTGGGACACAGCACACTGTGGTGGAGCACTGGGACACACACACTGTGGTGGAGCAGCACTGGGACACAGCACACTGTGGTGGAGCACTGGGACACAGCACACTGTGGTGGAGCACTGGGACACACACACTGTGGTGGAGCAGCACTGGGACACAGCACACTGTGGTGGAGCACTGGGGCACAGCACACTGTGGTGGAGCAGCACTGGGACACAGCACACTGTGGTGGAGCAGCACTGGGGCACAGCACACTGGTGGAGGAGCACTGGGACACAGCACACTGTGGTGGAGCAGCACTGGGACACACACACTGTGGTGGAGCAGCAATGGGACACAGCACACTGTGGTGGAGCAGCACTGGGACACAGCACACTGTGGTGGAGCAGCACTGGGACACAGCACACTGTGGTGGAGCAGCACTGGGGACACAGCACTGTGGTGGAGCAGCACTGGGACAGCACACTGTGGTGGAGCAGCACTGGGACACAGCACACTGTGGTGGAGCAGTAATGGGACACAGCACACTGTGGTGGAGCACTGGGGGACACAGCACACTGTGGTGGAGCAGCACTGGGACACAGCACACTGTGGTGGAGCAGCACTGGGACACAGCACACTGTGGTGGAGCAGCACTGGGACACAGCACACTGTGGTGGAGCAGCACTGGGACACAGCACACTGTGGTGGAGCAGCACTGGGACACAGCACACTGTGGTGGAGCAGCACTGGGGACACAGCACACTGTGGTGGAGCAGCACTGGGACACAGCACACTGTGGTGGAGCAGCACTGGGACACAGCACACTGTGGTGGAGCAGCACTGGGACACAGCACACTGTGGTGGAGCAGCACTGGGACACAGCACACTGTGGTGGAGCACTGGGACACAGCACACTGAGGTGGAGCACTGGGACACACACACTGTGGTGGAGCAGCACTGGGACACAGCACACTGTGGTGGAGCACTGGGGCACAGCACACTGTGGTGGAGCACCGGGACACACACACTGTGGTGGAGCACTGGGACACACACACTGTGGTGGAGCAGCACTGGGACACAGCACACTGTGGTGGAGCACTGGGACACAGCACACTGTGGTGGAGCACTGGGACACACACACTGTGGTGGACCAGCACTGGGACACAGCACACTGTGGTGGAGCACTGGGACACACACACTGTGGTGGAGCACTGGGACACACACACTGTGGTGGAGCAGCACTGGGACACAGCACAGTGTGGTGGAGCAGCACTGGGACACAGCACACTGTGGTGGACACTGCACCGGGACACAGCACACTGTGGTGGAGCACTGCACTGGGACACAGCACACTGTGGTGGAGCAGCACTGGGACACAGCACACTGTGGTGGAGCAGCACTGGGGACACAGCACACTGTGGTGGAGCACTGCACTGGGACACAGCACACTGTGGTGGAGCAGCACTGGGGACACAGCACACTGTGGTGGAGCAGCACTGGGACACAGCACACTGTGGTTGAGCAGCACTGGGACACAGCACACTGTGGTGGAGCACTGGGACACAGCACACTGTGGTGCAGCACTGGGACACAGCACACTGTGGTGGAGCAGCACTGGGACACAGCACACTGTGGTGGAGCAGCACTGGGACACAGCACACTGTGGTGGAGCAGCACTGGGACACAGCACACTGTGGTGGAGCAGCACTGGGACACAGCACACTGTGGTGGAGCAGCACTGGGACACAGCACACTGTGGTGGAGCACTGGGACACACACACTGTGGTGGAGCAGCACTGGGACACAGCACACTGTGGTGGAGCACTGGGACACAGCACACTGTGGTGGAGCACTGGGACACACACACTGTGGTGGAGCAGCACTGGGACACAGCACACTGTGGTGGAGCACTGGGGCACAGCACACTGTGGTGGAGCAGCACTGGGACACAGCACACTGTGGTGGAGCAGCACTGGGGCACAGCACACTGGTGGAGGAGCACTGGGACACAGCACACTGTGGTGGAGCAGCACTGGGACACACACACTGTGGTGGAGCAGCAATGGGACACAGCACACTGTGGTGGAGCAGCACTGGGACACAGCACACTGTGGTGGAGCAGCACTGGGACACAGCACACTGTGGTGGAGCAGCACTGGGGACACAGCACTGTGGTGGAGCAGCACTGGGACAGCACACTGTGGTGGAGCAGCACTGGGACACAGCACACTGTGGTGGAGCAGTAATGGGACACAGCACACTGTGGTGGAGCACTGGGGGACACAGCACACTGTTGTGGAGCAGCACTGGGACACAGCACACTGTGGTGGAGCAGCACTGGGACACAGCACACTGTGGTGGAGCAGCACTGGGACACAGCACACTGTGGTGGAGCAGCACTGGGACACAGCACACTGTGGTGGAGCAGCACTGGGACACAGCACACTGTGGTGGAGCAGCACTGGGGACACAGCACACTGTGGTGGAGCAGCACTGGGACACAGCACACTGTGGTGGAGCAGCACTGGGACACAGCACACTGTGGTGGAGCAGCACTGGGACACAGCACACTGTGGTGGAGCAGCACTGGGACACAGCACACTGTGGTGGAGCACTGGGACACAGCACACTGTGGTGGAGCACTGGGACACACACACTGTGGTGGAGCAGCACTGGGACACAGCACACTGTGGTGGAGCAGCACTGGGACACAGCACACTGTGGTGGAGCACTGGGACACAGCACACTGTGGTGGAGCACTGGGACACACACACTGTGGTGGACCAGCACTGGGACACAGCACACTGTGGTGGAGCACTGGGACACACACACTGTGGTGGAGCACTGGGACACACACACTGTGGTGGAGCAGCACTGGGACACAGCACAGTGTGGTGGAGCAGCACTGGGACACAGCACACTGTGGTGGACACTGCACCGGGACACAGCACACTGTGGTGGAGCACTGCACTGGGACACAGCACACTGTGGTGGAGCAGCACTGGGACACAGCACACTGTGGTGGAGCAGCACTGGGGACACAGCACACTGTGGTGGAGCACTGCACTGGGACACAGCACACTGTGGTGGAGCAGCACTGGGGACACAGCACACTGTGGTGGAGCAGCACTGGGACACAGCACACTGTGGTTGAGCAGCACTGGGACACAGCACACTGTGGTGGAGCACTGGGACACAGCACACTGTGGTGCAGCACTGGGACAC
Organism: Raja brachyura; assembly: GCA_963514005.1. Next base: position 39,795,721 of record OY740808.1, read on the forward strand.
AGCACACTGTGGTGGAGCAGCACTGGGACACAGCACACTGTGGTGGAGCAGCACTGGGACACAGCACACTGTGGTGGAGCAGCACTGGGACACAGCACACTGTGGTGGAGCAGCACTGGGACACAGCACACTGTGGTGGAGCAGCACTGGGACACAGCACACTGTGGTGGAGCACTGGGACACACACACTGTGGTGGAGCAGCACTGGGACACAGCACACTGTGGTGGAGCACTGGGACACAGCACACTGTGGTGGAGCACTGGGACACACACACTGTGGTGGAGCAGCACTGGGACACAGCACACTGTGGTGGAGCACTGGGGCACAGCACACTGTGGTGGAGCAGCACTGGGACACAGCACACTGTGGTGGAGCAGCACTGGGGCACAGCACACTGGTGGAGGAGCACTGGGACACAGCACACTGTGGTGGAGCAGCACTGGGACACACACACTGTGGTGGAGCAGCAATGGGACACAGCACACTGTGGTGGAGCAGCACTGGGACACAGCACACTGTGGTGGAGCAGCACTGGGACACAGCACACTGTGGTGGAGCAGCACTGGGGACACAGCACTGTGGTGGAGCAGCACTGGGACAGCACACTGTGGTGGAGCAGCACTGGGACACAGCACACTGTGGTGGAGCAGTAATGGGACACAGCACACTGTGGTGGAGCACTGGGGGACACAGCACACTGTGGTGGAGCAGCACTGGGACACAGCACACTGTGGTGGAGCAGCACTGGGACACAGCACACTGTGGTGGAGCAGCACTGGGACACAGCACACTGTGGTGGAGCAGCACTGGGACACAGCACACTGTGGTGGAGCAGCACTGGGACACAGCACACTGTGGTGGAGCAGCCCTGGGACACAGCACATTGTGGTGGAGCACTGGGACACACAAAATGTGGTGGAGCAGCACTGGGACACAGCACACTGTGGTGGAGCACTGGGGCACAGCACACTGTGGTGGAGCACTGGGACGGACACACACTGTGGTGGAGCACCGGGACACACACACTGTGGTGGAGCAGCACTGGGACACAGCACACTGTTGTGGAGCACTGGGACACAGCACACTGTGGTGGAGCACTGGGACACAGCACACTGTGGTGGAGCACTGGGAAACACACACTGTGGTGGAGCAGCACTGGGACACAGCACACTGTGGTGGAGCACTGGGACACAGCACACTGTGGTGGAGCACTGGGACACACACACTGTGGTGGAGAAGCACTGGGACACAGCACACTGTGGTGGAGCAGCACTGGGACACAGCACACTGTGGTGGAGCAGCACTGGGGACACAGCACACTGTGGTGGAGCACTGGTACACAGCACACTGTGGTGGAGCAGCACTGGGGCACAGCACACTGGTGGAGCAGCACTGGGACACAGCACACTGTGGTGGAGCACTGGGACACAGCACACTGTGGTGGAGCACTGGGACACACACACTGTGGTGGAGCAGCACTGGGACACAGCACACTGTGGTGGAGCAGCACTGGGACACAGCACACTGTGGTGGAGCAGCACTGGGGACACAGCACACTGTGGTGGAGCAGCACTGGGACACAGCACACTGTGGTGGAGCAGCACTGGGACACAGCACACTGTGGTGGAGCAGCACTGGGACACAGCACACTGTGGTGGAGCAGCACTGGGACACAGCACACTGTGGTGGAGCACTGGGACACAGCACACTGTGGTGGAGCACTGGGACACACACACTGTGGTGGAGCAGCACTGGGACACAGCACACTGTGGTGGAGCACTGGGGCACAGCACACTGTGGTGGAGCACCGGGACACACACACTGTGGTGGAGCACTGGGACACACACACTGTGGTGGAGCAGCACTGGGACACAGCACACTGTGGTGGAGCACTGGGACACAGCACACTGTGGTGGAGCACTGGGACACACACACTGTGGTGGACCAGCACTGGGACACAGCACACTGTGGTGGAGCACTGGGACACACACACTGTGGTGGAGCACTGGGACACACACACTGTGGTGGAGCAGCACTGGGACACAGCACAGTGTGGTGGAGCAGCACTGGGACACAGCACACTGTGGTGGACACTGCACCGGGACACAGCACACTGTGGTGGAGCACTGCACTGGGACACAGCACACTGTGGTGGAGCAGCACTGGGACACAGCACACTGTGGTGGAGCAGCACTGGGGACACAGCACACTGTGGTGGAGCACTGCACTGGGACACAGCACACTGTGGTGGAGCAGCACTGGGGACACAGCACACTGTGGTGGAGCAGCACTGGGACACAGCACACTGTGGTTGAGCAGCACTGGGACACAGCACACTGTGGTGGAGCACTGGGACACAGCACACTGTGGTGCAGCACTGGGACACAGCACACTGTGGTGGAGCAGCACTGGGACACAGCACACTGTGGTGGAGCAGCACTGGGACACAGCACACTGTGGTGGAGCAGCACTGGGACACAGCACACTGTGGTGGAGCAGCACTGGGACACAGCACACTGTGGTGGAGCAGCACTGGGACACAGCACACTGTGGTGGAGCACTGGGACACACACACTGTGGTGGAGCAGCACTGGGACACAGCACACTGTGGTGGAGCACTGGGACACAGCACACTGTGGTGGAGCACTGGGACACACACACTGTGGTGGAGCAGCACTGGGACACAGCACACTGTGGTGGAGCACTGGGGCACAGCACACTGTGGTGGAGCAGCACTGGGACACAGCACACTGTGGTGGAGCAGCACTGGGGCACAGCACACTGGTGGAGGAGCACTGGGACACAGCACACTGTGGTGGAGCAGCACTGGGACACACACACTGTGGTGGAGCAGCAATGGGACACAGCACACTGTGGTGGAGCAGCACTGGGACACAGCACACTGTGGTGGAGCAGCACTGGGACACAGCACACTGTGGTGGAGCAGCACTGGGGACACAGCACTGTGGTGGAGCAGCACTGGGACAGCACACTGTGGTGGAGCAGCACTGGGACACAGCACACTGTGGTGGAGCAGTAATGGGACACAGCACACTGTGGTGGAGCACTGGGGGACACAGCACACTGTGGTGGAGCAGCACTGGGACACAGCACACTGTGGTGGAGCAGCACTGGGACACAGCACACTGTGGTGGAGCAGCACTGGGACACAGCACACTGTGGTGGAGCACTGGGACACAGCACACTGTGGTGGAGCACTGGGGGACACAGCACACTGTGGTGGAGCAGCACTGGGACACAGCACACTGTGGTGGAGCAGCACTGGGACACACACACTGTGGTGGAGCAGCAATGGGACACAGCACACTGTGGTGGAGCAGCACTGGGACACAGCACACTGTGGTGGAGCACTGGGACACAGCACACTGTGGTGGAGCACTGGGACACACACACTGTGGTGGAGCAGCACTGGGACACAGCACACTGTGGTGGAGCACTGGGGCACAGCACACTGTGGTGGAGCAGCACTGGGACACAGCACACTGTGGTGGAGCAGCACTGGGGCACAGCACACTGGTGGAGGAGCACTGGGACACAGCACACTGTGGTGGAGCAGCACTGGGGACACAGCACACTGTGGTGGAGCAGCACTGGGACACAGCACACTGTGGTTGAGCAGCACTGGGACACAGCACACTGTGGTGGAGCACTGGGACACAGCACACTGTTGTGGAGCAGCACTGGGACACAGCACACTGTGGTGGAGCAGCACTGGGACACAGCACACTGTGGTGGAGCAGCACTGGGACACAGCACACTGTGGTGGAGCAGCACTGGGACACAGCACACTGTGGTGGTGCAGCACTGGGACACAGCACACTGTGGTGGAGCAGCACTGGGACACAGCACACTGTGGTGGAGCACTGGGACACACACACTGTGGTGGAGCAGCACTGGGACACAGCACACTGTGGTGGAGCACTGGGACACACACACTGTGGTGGAGCAGCACTGGGACACAGCACACTGTGGTGGAGCACTGGGGCACAGCACACTGTGGTGGAGCAGCACTGGGACACAGCACACTGTGGTGGAGCAGCACTGGGGCACAGCACACTGGTGGAGGAGCACTGGGACACAGCACACTGTGGTGGAGCAGCACTGGGACACACACACTGTGGTGGAGCAGCAATGGGACACAGCACACTGTGGTGGAGCAGCACTGGGACACAGCACACTGTGGTGGAGCAGCACTGGGACACAGCACACTGTGGTGGAGCAGCACTGGGGACACAGCACTGTGGTGGAGCAGCACTGGGACAGCACACTGTGGTGGAGCAGCACTGGGACACAGCACACTGTGGTGGAGCAGTAATGGGACACAGCACACTGTGGTGGAGCACTGGGGGACACAGCACACTGTGGTGGAGCAGCACTGGGACACAGCACACTGTGGTGGAGCAGCACTGGGACACAGCACACTGTGGTGGAGCAGCACTGGGACACAGCACACTGTGGTGGAGCAGCACTGGGACACAGCACACTGTGGTGGAGCAGCACTGGGACACAGCACACTGTGGTGGAGCAGCCCTGGGACACAGCACATTGTGGTGGAGCACTGGGACACACAAAATGTGGTGGAGCAGCACTGGGACACAGCACACTGTGGTGGAGCACTGGGGCACAGCACACTGTGGTGGAGCACTGGGACGGACACACACTGTGGTGGAGCACCGGGACACACACACTGTGGTGGAGCAGCACTGGGACACAGCACACTGTTGTGGAGCACTGGGACACAGCACACTGTGGTGGAGCACTGGGACACAGCACACTGTGGTGGAGCACTGGGAAACACACACTGTGGTGGAGCAGCACTGGGACACAGCACACTGTGGTGGAGCACTGGGACACAGCACACTGTGGTGGAGCACTGGGACACACACACTGTGGTGGAGAAGCACTGGGACACAGCACACTGTGGTGGAGCAGCACTGGGACACAGCACACTGTGGTGGAGCAGCACTGGGGACACAGCACACTGTGGTGGAGCACTGGTACACAGCACACTGTGGTGGAGCAGCACTGGGGCACAGCACACTGGTGGAGCAGCACTGGGACACAGCACACTGTGGTGGAGCACTGGGACACAGCACACTGTGGTGGAGCACTGGGACACACACACTGTGGTGGAGCAGCACTGGGACACAGCACACTGTGGTGGAGCAGCACTGGGACACAGCACACTGTGGTGGAGCAGCACTGGGGACACAGCACACTGTGGTGGAGCAGCACTGGGACACAGCACACTGTGGTGGAGCAGCACTGGGACACAGCACACTGTGGTGGAGCAGCACTGGGACACAGCACACTGTGGTGGAGCAGCACTGGGACACAGCACACTGTGGTGGAGCACTGGGACACAGCACACTGTGGTGGAGCACTGGGACACACACACTGTGGTGGAGCAGCACTGGGACACAGCACACTGTGGTGGAGCACTGGGGCACAGCACACTGTGGTGGAGCACCGGGACACACACACTGTGGTGGAGCACTGGGACACACACACACTGTGGTGGAGCAGCACTGGGACACAGCACACTGTGGTGGAGCACTGGGACACAGCACACTGTGGTGGAGCACTGGGACACACACACTGTGGTGGACCAGCACTGGGACACAGCACACTGTGGTGGAGCACTGGGACACACACACTGTGGTGGAGCACTGGGACACACACACTGTGGTGGAGCAGCACTGGGACACAGCACAGTGTGGTGGAGCAGCACTGGGACACAGCACACTGTGGTGGACACTGCACCGGGACACAGCACACTGTGGTGGAGCACTGCACTGGGACACAGCACACTGTGGTGGAGCAGCACTGGGACACAGCACACTGTGGTGGAGCAGCACTGGGACACAGCACACTGTGGTGGAGCAGCACTGGGACACAGCACACTGTGGTGGAGCAGCACTGGGACACAGCACACTGTGGTGGAGCAGCACTGGGACACAGCACACTGTGGTGGAGCACTGGGACACACACACTGTGGTGGAGCAGCACTGGGACACAGCACACTGTGGTGGAGCACTGGGACACAGCACACTGTGGTGGAGCACTGGGACACACACACTGTGGTGGAGCAGCACTGGGACACAGCACACTGTGGTGGAGCACTGGGGCACAGCACACTGTGGTGGAGCAGCACTGGGACACAGCACACTGTGGTGGAGCAGCACTGGGGCACAGCACACTGGTGGAGGAGCACTGGGACACAGCACACTGTGGTGGAGCAGCACTGGGACACACACACTGTGGTGGAGCAGCAATGGGACACAGCACACTGTGGTGGAGCAGCACTGGGACACAGCACACTGTGGTGGAGCAGCACTGGGACACAGCACACTGTGGTGGAGCAGCACTGGGGACACAGCACTGTGGTGGAGCAGCACTGGGACAGCACACTGTGGTGGAGCAGCACTGGGACACAGCACACTGTGGTGGAGCAGTAATGGGACACAGCACACTGTGGTGGAGCACTGGGGGACACAGCACACTGTGGTGGAGCAGCACTGGGACACAGCACACTGTGGTGGAGCAGCACTGGGACACAGCACACTGTGGTGGAGCAGCACTGGGACACAGCACACTGTGGTGGAGCACTGGGACACAGCACACTGTGGTGCAGCACTGGGACACAGCACACTGTGGTGGAGCAGCACTGGGACACAGCACACTGTGGTGGAGCAGCACTGGGACACAGCACACTGTGGTGGAGCAGCACTGGGACACAGCACACTGTGGTGGAGCAGCACTGGGACACAGCACACTGCGGTGGAGCAGCACTGGGACACAGCACACTGTGGTGGAGCACTGGGACACACACACTGTGGTGGAGCAGCACTGGGACACAGCACACTGTGGTGGAGCACTGGGACACAGCACACTGTGGTGGAGCACTGGGACACACACACTGTGGTGGAGCAGCACTGGGACACAGCACACTGTGGTGGAGCACTGGGGCACAGCACACTGTGGTGGAGCAGCACTGGGACACAGCACACTGTGGTGGAGCAGCACTGGGGCACAGCACACTGGTGGAGGAGCACTGGGACACAGCACACTGTGGTGGAGCAGCACTGGGACACACACACTGTGGTGGAGCAGCAATGGGACACAGCACACTGTGGTGGAGCAGCACTGGGACACAGCACACTGTGGTGGAGCAGCACTGGGACACAGCACACTGTGGTGGAGCAGCACTGGGGACACAGCACTGTGGTGGAGCAGCACTGGGACAGCACACTGTGGTGGAGCAGCACTGGGACACAGCACACTGTGGTGGAGCAGTAATGGGACACAGCACACTGTGGTGGAGCACTGGGGGACACAGCACACTGTGGTGGAGCAGCACTGGGACACAGCACACTGTGGTGGAGCAGCACTGGGACACAGCACACTGTGGTGGAGCAGCACACTGTGGTGGAGCAGCACTGGGACACAGCACACTGTGGTGGAGCAGCACTGGGACACAGCACACTGTGGTGGAGCAGCACTGGGGACACAGCACACTGTGGTGGAGCAGCACTGGGACACAGCACACTGTGGTGGAGCAGCACTGGGACACAGCACACTGTGGTGGAGCACTGGGACACACACACTGTGGTGGAGCAGCACTGGGACACAGCACACTGTGGTGGAGCACTGGGACACAGCACACTGTGGTGGAGCACTGGGACACACACACTGTGGTGGAGCAGCACTGGGACACAGCACACTGTGGTGGAGCACTGGGGCACAGCACACTGTGGTGGAGCAGCACTGGGACACAGCACACTGTGGTGGAGCAGCACTGGGGCACAGCACACTGGTGGAGGAGCACTGGGACACAGCACACTGTGGTGGAGCAGCACTGGGACACACACACTGTGGTGGAGCAGCAATGGGACACAGCACACTGTGGTGGAGCAGCACTGGGACACAGCACACTGTGGTGGAGCAGCACTGGGACACAGCACACTGTGGTGGAGCAGCACTGGGGACACAGCACTGTGGTGGAGCAGCACTGGGACAGCACACTGTGGTGGAGCAGCACTGGGACACAGCACACTGTGGTGGAGCAGTAATGGGACACAGCACACTGTGGTGGAGCACTGGGGGACACAGCACACTGTGGTGGAGCAGCACTGGGACACAGCACACTGTGGTGGAGCAGCACTGGGACACAGCACACTGTGGTGGAGCAGCACTGGGACACAGCACACTGTGGTGGAGCACTGGGACACAGCACACTGTGGTGCAGCACTGGGACACAGCACACTGTGGTGGAGCAGCACTGGGACACAGCACACTGTGGTGGAGCAGCACTGGGACACAGCACACTGTGGTGGAGCAGCACTGGGACACAGCACACTGTGGTGGAGCAGCACTGGGACACAGCACACTGCGGTGGAGCAGCACTGGGACACAGCACACTGTGGTGGAGCACTGGGACACACACACTGTGGTGGAGCAGCACTGGGACACAGCACACTGTGGTGGAGCACTGGGACACAGCACACTGTGGTGGAGCACTGGGACACACACACTGTGGTGGAGCAGCACTGGGACACAGCACACTGTGGTGGAGCACTGGGGCACAGCACACTGTGGTGGAGCAGCACTGGGACACAGCACACTGTGGTGGAGCAGCACTGGGGCACAGCACACTGGTGGAGGAGCACTGGGACACAGCACACTGTGGTGGAGCAGCACTGGGACACACACACTGTGGTGGAGCAGCAATGGGACACAGCACACTGTGGTGGAGCAGCACTGGGACACAGCACACTGTGGTGGAGCAGCACTGGGACACAGCACACTGTGGTGGAGCAGCACTGGGGACACAGCACTGTGGTGGAGCAGCACTGGGACAGCACACTGTGGTGGAGCAGCACTGGGACACAGCACACTGTGGTGGAGCAGTAATGGGACACAGCACACTGTGGTGGAGCACTGGGGGACACAGCACACTGTGGTGGAGCAGCACTGGGACACAGCACACTGTGGTGGAGCAGCACTGGGACACAGCACACTGTGGTGGAGCAGCACACTGTGGTGGAGCAGCACTGGGACACAGCACACTGTGGTGGAGCAGCACTGGGACACAGCACACTGTGGTGGAGCAGCACTGGGGACACAGCACACTGTGGTGGAGCAGCACTGGGACACAGCACACTGTGGTGGAGCAGCACTGGGACACAGCACACTGTGGTGGAGCAGCACTGGGACACAGCACACTGTGGTGGAGCAGCACTGGGACACAGCACACTGTGGTGGAGCACTGGGACACAGCACACTGAGGTGGAGCACTGGGACACACACACTGTGGTGGAGCAGCACTGGGACACAGCACACTGTGGTGGAGCACTGGGGCACAGCACACTGTGGTGGAGCACCGGGACACACACACTGTGGTGGAGCACTGGGACACACACACTGTGGTGGAGCAGCACTGGGACACAGCACACTGTGGTGGAGCACTGGGACACAGCACACTGTGGTGGAGCACTGGGACACACACACTGTGGTGGACCAGCACTGGGACACAGCACACTGTGGTGGAGCACTGGGACACACACACTGTGGTGGAGCACTGGGACACACACACTGTGGTGGAGCAGCACTGGGACACAGCACAGTGTGGTGGAGCAGCACTGGGACACAGCACACTGTGGTGGACACTGCACCGGGACACAGCACACTGTGGTGGAGCACTGCACTGGGACACAGCACACTGTGGTGGAGCAGCACTGGGACACAGCACACTGTGGTGGAGCAGCACTGGGGACACAGCACACTGTGGTGGAGCACTGCACTGGGACACAGCACACTGTGGTGGAGCAGCACTGGGGACACAGCACACTGTGGTGGAGCAGCACTGGGACACAGCACACTGTGGTTGAGCAGCACTGGGACACAGCACACTGTGGTGGAGCACTGGGACACAGCACACTGTGGTGCAGCACTGGGACACAGCACACTGTGGTGGAGCAGCACTGGGACACAGCACACTGTGGTGGAGCAGCACTGGGACACAGCACACTGTGGTGGAGCAGCACTGGGACACAGCACACTGTGGTGGAGCAGCACTGGGACACAGCACACTGTGGTGGAGCAGCACTGGGACACAGCACACTGTGGTGGAGCACTGGGACACACACACTGTGGTGGAGCAGCACTGGGACACAGCACACTGTGGTGGAGCACTGGGACACAGCACACTGTGGTGGAGCACTGGGACACACACACTGTGGTGGAGCAGCACTGGGACACAGCACACTGTGGTGGAGCACTGGGGCACAGCACACTGTGGTGGAGCAGCACTGGGACACAGCACACTGTGGTGGAGCAGCACTGGGGCACAGCACACTGGTGGAGGAGCACTGGGACACAGCACACTGTGGTGGAGCAGCACTGGGACACACACACTGTGGTGGAGCAGCAATGGGACACAGCACACTGTGGTGGAGCAGCACTGGGACACAGCACACTGTGGTGGAGCAGCACTGGGACACAGCACACTGTGGTGGAGCAGCACTGGGGACACAGCACTGTGGTGGAGCAGCACTGGGACAGCACACTGTGGTGGAGCAGCACTGGGACACAGCACACTGTGGTGGAGCAGTAATGGGACACAGCACACTGTGGTGGAGCACTGGGGGACACAGCACACTGTGGTGGAGCAGCACTGGGACACAGCACACTGTGGTGGAGCAGCACTGGGACACAGCACACTGTGGTGGAGCAGCACTGGGACACAGCACACTGTGGTGGAGCAGCACTGGGACACAGCACACTGTGGTGGAGCAGCACTGGGGACACAGCACACTGTGGTGGAGCAGCACTGGGACACAGCACACTGTGGTGGAGCAGCACTGGGACACAGCACACTGTGGTGGAGCAGCACTGGGACACAGCACACTGTGGTGGAGCAGCACTGGGACACAGCACACTGTGGTGGAGCACTGGGACACAGCACACTGTGGTGGAGCACTGGGACACACACACTGTGGTGGAGCAGCACTGGGACACAGCACACTGTGGTGGAGCACTGGGGCACAGCACACTGTGGTGGAGCACCGGGACACACACACTGTGGTGGAGCACTGGGACACACACACTGTGGTGGAGCAGCACTGGGACACAGCACACTGTGGTGGAGCACTGGGACACAGCACACTGTGGTGGAGCACTGGGACACACACACTGTGGTGGACCAGCACTGGGACACAGCACACTGTGGTGGAGCACTGGGACACACACACTGTGGTGGAGCACTGGGACACACACACTGTGGTGGAGCAGCACTGGGACACAGCACAGTGTGGTGGAGCAGCACTGGGACACAGCACACTGTGGTGGACACTGCACCGGGACACAGCACACTGTGGTGGAGCACTGCACTGGGACACAGCACACTGTGGTGGAGCAGCACTGGGACACAGCACACTGTGGTGGAGCAGCACTGGGGACACAGCACACTGTGGTGGAGCACTGCACTGGGACACAGCACACTGTGGTGGAGCAGCACTGGGGACACAGCACACTGTGGTGGAGCAGCACTGGGACACAGCACACTGTGGTTGAGCAGCACTGGGACACAGCACACTGTGGTGGAGCACTGGGACACAGCACACTGTGGTGCAGCACTGGGACACAGCACACTGTGGTGGAGCAGCACTGGGACACAGCACACTGTGGTGGAGCAGCACTGGGACACAGCACACAGTGGTGGAGCAGCACTGGGACACAGCACACTGTGGTGGAGCAGCACTGGGACACAGCACACTGTGGTGGAGCAGCACTGGGACACAGCACACTGTGGTGGAGCACTGGGACACACACACTGTGGTGGAGCAGCACTGGGACACAGCACACTGTGGTGGAGCACTGGGACACAGCACACTGTGGTGGAGCACTGGGACACACACACTGTGGTGGAGCAGCACTGGGACACAGCACACTGTGGTGGAGCACTGGGGCACAGCACACTGTGGTGGAGCAGCACTGGGACACAGCACACTGTGGTGGAGCAGCACTGGGGCACAGCACACTGGTGGAGGAGCACTGGGACACAGCACACTGTGGTGGAGCAGCACTGGGACACACACACTGTGGTGGAGCAGCAATGGGACACAGCACACTGTGGTGGAGCAGCACTGGGACACAGCACACTGTGGTGGAGCAGCACTGGGACACAGCACACTGTGGTGGAGCAGCACTGGGGACACAGCACTGTGGTGGAGCAGCACTGGGACAGCACACTGTGGTGGAGCAGCACTGGGACACAGCACACTGTGGTGGAGCAGTAATGGGACACAGCACACTGTGGTGGAGCACTGGGGGACACAGCACACTGTGGTGGAGCAGCACTGGGACACAGCACACTGTGGTGGAGCAGCACTGGGACACAGCACACTGTGGTGGAGCAGCACTGGGACACAGCACACTGTGGTGGAGCAGCACTGGGACACAGCACACTGTGGTGGAGCAGCACTGGGACACAGCACACTGTGGTGGAGCAGCACTGGGGACACAGCACACTGCGGTGGAGCAGCACTGGGACACAGCACACTGTGGTGGAGCAGCACTGGGACACAGCACACTGTGGTGGAGCAGCACTGGGACACAGCACACTGTGGTGGAGCAGCACTGGGACACAGCACACTGTGGTGGAGCACTGGGACACAGCACACTGTGGTGGAGCACTGGGACACACACACTGTGGTGGAGCAGCACTGGGACACAGCACACTGTGGTGGAGCACTGGGGCACAGCACACTGTGGTGGAGCACCGGGACACACACACTGTGGTGGAGCACTGGGACACACACACTGTGGTGGAGCAGCACTGGGACACAGCACACTGTGGTGGAGCACTGGGACACAGCACACTGTGGTGGAGCACTGGGACACACACACTGTGGTGGACCAGCACTGGGACACAGCACACTGTGGTGGAGCACTGGGACACACACACTGTGGTGGAGCACTGGGACACACACACTGTGGTGGAGCAGCACTGGGACACAGCACAGTGTGGTGGAGCAGCACTGGGACACAGCACACTGTGGTGGACACTGCACCGGGACACAGCACACTGTGGTGGAGCACTGCACTGGGACACAGCACACTGTGGTGGAGCAGCACTGGGACACAGCACACTGTGGTGGAGCAGCACTGGGGACACAGCACACTGTGGTGGAGCACTGCACTGGGACACAGCACACTGTGGTGGAGCAGCACTGGGGACACAGCACACTGTGGTGGAGCAGCACTGGGACACAGCACACTGTGGTTGAGCAGCACTGGGACACAGCACACTGTGGTGGAGCACTGGGACACAGCACACTGTGGTGCAGCACTGGGACACAGCACACTGTGGTGGAGCAGCACTGGGACACAGCACACTGTGGTGGAGCAGCACTGGGACACAGCACACTGTGGTGGAGCAGCACTGGGACACAGCACACTGTGGTGGAGCAGCACTGGGACACAGCACACTGTGGTGGAGCAGCACTGGGACACAGCACACTGTGGTGGAGCACTGGGACACACACACTGTGGTGGAGCAGCACTGGGACACAGCACACTGTGGTGGAGCACTGGGACACAGCACACTGTGGTGGAGCACTGGGACACACACACTGTGGTGGAGCAGCACTGGGACACAGCACACTGTGGTGGAGCACTGGGGCACAGCACACTGTGGTGGAGCAGCACTGGGACACAGCACACTGTGGTGGAGCAGCACTGGGGCACAGCACACTGGTGGAGGAGCACTGGGACACAGCACACTGTGGTGGAGCAGCACTGGGACACACACACTGTGGTGGAGCAGCAATGGGACACAGCACACTGTGGTGGAGCAGCACTGGGACACAGCACACTGTGGTGGAGCAGCACTGGGACACAGCACACTGTGGTGGAGCAGCACTGGGGACACAGCACTGTGGTGGAGCAGCACTGGGACAGCACACTGTGGTGGAGCAGCACTGGGACACAGCACACTGTGGTGGAGCAGTAATGGGACACAGCACACTGTGGTGGAGCACTGGGGGACACAGCACACTGTGGTGGAGCAGCACTGGGACACAGCACACTGTGGTGGAGCAGCACTGGGACACAGCACACTGTGGTGGAGCAGCACTGGGACACAGCACACTGTGGTGGAGCAGCACTGGGACACAGCACACTGTGGTGGAGCAGCACTGGGACACAGCACACTGTGGTGGAGCAGCCCTGGGACACAGCACATTGTGGTGGAGCACTGGGACACACAAAATGTGGTGGAGCAGCACTGGGACACAGCACACTGTGGTGGAGCACTGGGGCACAGCACACTGTGGTGGAGCACTGGGACGGACACACACTGTGGTGGAGCACCGGGACACACACACTGTGGTGGAGCAGCACTGGGACACAGCACACTGTTGTGGAGCACTGGGACACAGCACACTGTGGTGGAGCACTGGGACACAGCACACTGTGGTGGAGCACTGGGAAACACACACTGTGGTGGAGCAGCACTGGGACACAGCACACTGTGGTGGAGCACTGGGACACAGCACACTGTGGTGGAGCACTGGGACACACACACTGTGGTGGAGAAGCACTGGGACACAGCACACTGTGGTGGAGCAGCACTGGGACACAGCACACTGTGGTGGAGCAGCACTGGGGACACAGCACACTGTGGTGGAGCACTGGTACACAGCACACTGTGGTGGAGCAGCACTGGGGCACAGCACACTGGTGGAGCAGCACTGGGACACAGCACACTGTGGTGGAGCACTGGGACACAGCACACTGTGGTGGAGCACTGGGACACACACACTGTGGTGGAGCAGCACTGGGACACAGCACACTGTGGTGGAGCACTGGGGCACAGCACACTGTGGTGGAGCAGCACTGGGACACAGCACACTGTGGTGGAGCAGCACTGGGGCACAGCACACTGGTGGAGGAGCACTGGGACACAGCACACTGTGGTGGAGCAGCACTGGGACACACACACTGTGGTGGAGCAGCAATGGGACACAGCACATTGTGGTGGAGCAGCACTGGGACACAGCACACTGTGGTGGAGCAGCACTGGGACACATCACACTGTGGTGGAGCAGCACTGGGGACACAGCACTGTGGTGGAGCAGCACTGGGACAGCACACTGTGGTGGAGCAGCACTGGGACACAGCACACTGTGGTGGAGCAGTAATGGGACACAGCACACTGTGGTGGAGCACTGGGGGACACAGCACACTGTGGTGGAGCAGCACTGGGACACATACACTGTGGTGGAGCACTGGGGGACACAGCACACTGTGGTGGAGCACTGGGACACAGCACACTGTGGTGGAGCTGCACTGGGACACAGCACACTGTGGTGGAGCACTGCACTGGGACACAGCACACTGTGGTGGAGCACTGGGACACAGCACACTGTGGTGGAGCACTGGGGACAGCAGCACACTGTGGTGGAGCAGCACTGGGACACAGCACACTGTGGTGGAGCAGCACTGGGACACAGCACATTGTGGTGGAGCACTGGGGACACAGCACACTGTGGTGGAGCACTGGGACACACATACTGTGGTGGAGCAGCATTGGGACACACACACTGTGGAGGAGCACTGGGGGACACAGCACACTGTGGTGGAGCAGCACTGGGGGACCCAGCACACTGTGGTGGAGCAGCACGGGGACACAGCACACTGTGGTGGAGCAGCACTGGGGCACAGCACACTGTGGTGGAGCAGCACTGGGACACAGCACACTGTGGTGGAGCAGCACTGGGACACAGCACACTGTGGTGGAGCAGCACTGGGACACAGCACACTGTGGTGGAGCAGCACTGGGACACAGCACACTGTGGTGGAGCAGCACTGGGGACACAGCACACTGTGGTGGAGCACTGCACCGGGACACAGCACACTGTGGTGGAGCACTGCACTGGGACACAGTACACTGTGGTGGAGCAGCACTGGGACACAGCACACTGTGGTGGAGCAGCACTGGGGACACAGCACACTGTGGTGGAGCACTGCACTGGGACACAGCACACTGTGGTGGAGCAGCACTGGGGACACAGCACACTGTGGTGGAGCAGCACTGGGACACAGCACACTGTGGTGGAGCAGCACTGGGACACAGCACACTGTGATGGAGCACTGGGACACAGCACACTGTGGTGGAGCAGCACAGGGACACAGCACACTGTGGTGGAGCAGCACTGGGACAAAGCACACTGTGGTGGAGCAGCACTGGGACACAGCACACTGTGGTGGAGCAGCACTGGGACACAGCACACTGTGGTGGAGCACTGGGACACACACACTGTGGTGGAGCAGCACTGGGACACAGCACACTGTCGTGTAGCACTGGGACACAGCACACTGTGGTGGCGCACTGGGACACACACACTATGGTGGAGCAGCACTGGGACACAGCACACTGTGGTGGAGCACTGGGGGACAGCACACTGTGGTGGAGCAGCACTGGGGCACAGCACACTGTGGTGGAGCAGCACTGGGACACAGCACACTGTGGTGGAGCAGCACTGGGGACACAGCACACTGTGGTGGAGCAGCACTGGCGCACAGCACACTGGTGGAGCAGCACTGGGACACAGCACACTGTGGTGGAGCAGCACTGGGACACACACTGTGGTGGAGCAGCACTGGGACACAGCACACTGTGGTGGAGCAGCACTGGGACACAGCACACTGTGGTGGAGCAGCATTGGGACACAGCACACTGTGGTGGAGCAGCACTGGGGACATAGCACTGTGGTGGAGCAGCACTGGGACACAGCACACTGTGGTGGAGCACTGGGACACAGCACACTGTGGTGGAGCACTGGGACACAGCACACTGTGGTGGAGCACTGGGGCACACACACTGTGGTGGAGCAGCACTGGGACACAGCACACTGTGGTGGAGCACTGGGGCACAGCACACTGTGGTGGAGCAGCACTGGGACACAGCACACTGTGGTGGAGCAGCACTGGGACACAGCACACTGTGGTGGAGCAGCACTGGGGACACAGCACACTGTGGTGGAGCACTGGTACACAGCACACTGTGGTGGAGCAGCACTGGGGCACAGCACACTGGTGGAGCAGCACTGGGACACAGCACACTGTGGTGGAGCAGCACTGGGACACACACACTGTGGTGGAGCAGCACTGGGACACAGCACACTGTGGTGGAGCAGCACTGGGGACACAGCACTGTGGTGGAGCAGCACTGGGACACAGCACACTGTGGTGGAGCAGCACTGGGACAAAGCACACTGTGGTGGAGCAGTAATGGGACACAGCACACTGTGGTGGAGCACTGGGGGACACAGCACACTGTGGTGGAGCAGCACTGGGACACAGCACACTGTGGTGGAGCAGCACTGGGGACACAGCACACTGTGGTGGAGCAGCACTGGGACACAGCACACTGTGGTGGAGCAGCACTGGGACACAGCACACTGTGGTGGAGCAGCACTGGGACACAGCACACTGTGGTGGAGCAGCACTGGGACACAGCACACTGTGGTGGAGCACTGGGACACAGCACACTGTGGTGGAGCACTGGGACACACACACTGTGGTGGAGCAGCACTGGGACACAGCACACTGTGGTGGAGCACTGGGACACAGCACACTGTGGTGGAGCACCGGGACACACACACTGTGGTGGAGTACTGGGACACACACACTGTGGTGGAGCAGCACTGGGACACAGCACACTGTGGTGGAGCACTGGGACACAGCACACTGTGGTGGAGCACTGGGACACACACACTGTGGTGGACCAGCACTGGGACACAGCACACTGTGGTGGAGCACTGGGACACACACACTGTGGTGGAGCACTGGGACACACACACTGTGGTGGAGCAGCACTGGGACACAGCACAGTGTGGTGGAGCAGCACTGGGACACAGCACACTGTGGTGGACACTGCACCGGGACACAGCACACTGTGGTGGAGCACTGCACTGGGACACAGCACACTGTGGTGGAGCAGCACTGGGACACAGCACACTGTGGTGGAGCAGCACTGGGGACACAGCACACTGTGGTGGAGCACTGCACTGGGACACAGCACACTGTGGTGGAGCAGCACTGGGGACACAGCACACTGTGGTGGAGCAGCACTGGGACACAGCACACTGTGGTTGAGCAGCACTGGGACACAGCACACTGTGGTGGAGCACTGGGACACAGCACACTGTGGTGCAGCACTGGGACACAGCACACTGTGGTGGAGCAGCACTGGGACACAGCACACTGTGGTGGAGCAGCACTGGGACACAGCACACTGTGGTGGAGCAGCACTGGGACACAGCACACTGTGGTGGAGCAGCACTGGGACACAGCACACTGTGGTGGAGCAGCACTGGGACACAGCACACTGTGGTGGAGCACTGGGACACACACACTGTGGTGGAGCAGCACTGGGACACAGCACACTGTGGTGGAGCACTGGGACACAGCACACTGTGGTGGAGCACTGGGACACACACACTGTGGTGGAGCAGCACTGGGACACAGCACACTGTGGTGGAGCACTGGGGCACAGCACACTGTGGTGGAGCAGCACTGGGACACAGCACACTGTGGTGGAGCAGCACTGGGGCACAGCACACTGGTGGAGGAGCACTGGGACACAGCACACTGTGGTGGAGCAGCACTGGGACACACACACTGTGGTGGAGCAGCAATGGGACACAGCACACTGTGGTGGAGCAGCACTGGGACACAGCACACTGTGGTGGAGCAGCACTGGGACACAGCACACTGTGGTGGAGCAGCACTGGGGACACAGCACTGTGGTGGAGCAGCACTGGGACAGCACACTGTGGTGGAGCAGCACTGGGACACAGCACACTGTGGTGGAGCAGTAATGGGACACAGCACACTGTGGTGGAGCACTGGGGGACACAGCACACTGTGGTGGAGCAGCACTGGGACACAGCACACTGTGGTGGAGCAGCACTGGGACACAGCACACTGTGGTGGAGCAGCACTGGGACACAGCACACTGTGGTGGAGCAGCACTGGGACACAGCACACTGTGGTGGAGCAGCACTGGGACACAGCACACTGTGGTGGAGCAGCCCTGGGACACAGCACATTGTGGTGGAGCACTGGGACACACAAAATGTGGTGGAGCAGCACTGGGACACAGCACACTGTGGTGGAGCACTGGGGCACAGCACACTGTGGTGGAGCACTGGGACGGACACACACTGTGGTGGAGCACCGGGACACACACACTGTGGTGGAGCAGCACTGGGACACAGCACACTGTTGTGGAGCACTGGGACACAGCACACTGTGGTGGAGCACTGGGACACAGCACACTGTGGTGGAGCAGCACTGGGGCACAGCACACTGTGGTGGAGCACTGGGACACAGCACACTGTGGTGGAGCACTGGGACACACACACTGTGGTGGAGAAGCACTGGGACACAGCACACTGTGGTGGAGCAGCACTGGGACACAGCACACTGTGGTGGAGCAGCACTGGGGACACAGCACACTGTGGTGGAGCACTGGTACACAGCACACTGTGGTGGAGCAGCACTGGGGCACAGCACACTGGTGGAGCAGCACTGGGACACAGCACACTGTGGTGGAGCACTGGGACACAGCACACTGTGGTGGAGCACTGGGACACACACACTGTGGTGGAGCAGCACTGGGACACAGCACACTGTGGTGGAGCAGCACTGGGACACAGCACACTGTGGTGGAGCAGCACTGGGGACACAGCACACTGTGGTGGAGCAGCACTGGGACACAGCACACTGTGGTGGAGCAGCACTGGGACACAGCACACTGTGGTGGAGCAGCACTGGGACACAGCACACTGTGGTGGAGCAGCACTGGGACACAGCACACTGTGGTGGAGCACTGGGACACAGCACACTGTGGTGGAGCACTGGGACACACACACTGTGGTGGAGCAGCACTGGGACACAGCACACTGTGGTGGAGCACTGGGGCACAGCACACTGTGGTGGAGCACCGGGACACACACACTGTGGTGGAGCACTGGGACACACACACTGTGGTGGAGCAGCACTGGGACACAGCACACTGTGGTGGAGCACTGGGACACAGCACACTGTGGTGGAGCACTGGGACACACACACTGTGGTGGACCAGCACTGGGACACAGCACACTGTGGTGGAGCACTGGGACACACACACTGTGGTGGAGCACTGGGACACACACACTGTGGTGGAGCAGCACTGGGACACAGCACAGTGTGGTGGAGCAGCACTGGGACACAGCACACTGTGGTGGACACTGCACCGGGACACAGCACACTGTGGTGGAGCACTGCACTGGGACACAGCACACTGTGGTGGAGCAGCACTGGGACACAGCACACTGTGGTGGAGCAGCACTGGGGACACAGCACACTGTGGTGGAGCACTGCACTGGGACACAGCACACTGTGGTGGAGCAGCACTGGGGACACAGCACACTGTGGTGGAGCAGCACTGGGACACAGCACACTGTGGTTGAGCAGCACTGGGACACAGCACACTGTGGTGGAGCACTGGGACACAGCACACTGTGGTGCAGCACTGGGACACAGCACACTGTGGTGGAGCAGCACTGGGACACAGCACACTGTGGTGGAGCAGCACTGGGACACAGCACACTGTGGTGGAGCAGCACTGGGACACAGCACACTGTGGTGGAGCAGCACTGGGACACAGCACACTGTGGTGGAGCAGCACTGGGACACAGCACACTGTGGTGGAGCACTGGGACACACACACTGTGGTGGAGCAGCACTGGGACACAGCACACTGTGGTGGAGCACTGGGACACAGCACACTGTGGTGGAGCACTGGGACACACACACTGTGGTGGAGCAGCACTGGGACACAGCACACTGTGGTGGAGCACTGGGGCACAGCACACTGTGGTGGAGCAGCACTGGGACACAGCACACTGTGGTGGAGCAGCACTGGGGCACAGCACACTGGTGGAGGAGCACTGGGACACAGCACACTGTGGTGGAGCAGCACTGGGACACACACACTGTGGTGGAGCAGCAATGGGACACAGCACACTGTGGTGGAGCAGCACTGGGACACAGCACACTGTGGTGGAGCAGCACTGGGACACAGCACACTGTGGTGGAGCAGCACTGGGGACACAGCACTGTGGTGGAGCAGCACTGGGACAGCACACTGTGGTGGAGCAGCACTGGGACACAGCACACTGTGGTGGAGCAGTAATGGGACACAGCACACTGTGGTGGAGCACTGGGGGACACAGCACACTGTGGTGGAGCAGCACTGGGACACAGCACACTGTGGTGGAGCAGCACTGGGACACAGCACACTGTGGTGGATCAGCACTGGGACACAGCACACTGTGGTGGAGCACTGGGACACAGCACACTGTGGTGCAGCACTGGGACACAGCACACTGTGGTGGAGCAGCACTGGGACACAGCACACTGTGGTGGAGCAGCACTGGGACACAGCACACTGTGGTGGAGCAGCACTGGGACACAGCACACTGTGGTGGAGCAGCACTGGGACACAGCACACTGCGGTGGAGCAGCACTGGGACACAGCACACTGTGGTGGAGCACTGGGACACACACACTGTGGTGGAGCAGCACTGGGACACAGCACACTGTGGTGGAGCACTGGGACACAGCACACTGTGGTGGAGCACTGGGACACACACACTGTGGTGGAGCAGCACTGGGACACAGCACACTGTGGTGGAGCACTGGGGCACAGCACACTGTGGTGGAGCAGCACTGGGACACAGCACACTGTGGTGGAGCAGCACTGGGGCACAGCACACTGGTGGAGGAGCACTGGGACACAGCACACTGTGGTGGAGCAGCACTGGGACACACACACTGTGGTGGAGCAGCAATGGGACACAGCACACTGTGGTGGAGCAGCACTGGGACACAGCACACTGTGGTGGAGCAGCACTGGGACACAGCACACTGTGGTGGAGCAGCACTGGGGACACAGCACTGTGGTGGAGCAGCACTGGGACAGCACACTGTGGTGGAGCAGCACTGGGACACAGCACACTGTGGTGGAGCAGTAATGGGACACAGCACACTGTGGTGGAGCACTGGGGGACACAGCACACTGTGGTGGAGCAGCACTGGGACACAGCACACTGTGGTGGAGCAGCACTGGGACACAGCACACTGTGGTGGAGCAGCACTGGGACACAGCACACTGTGGTGGAGCAGCACTGGGACACAGCACACTGTGGTGGAGCAGCACTGGGACACAGCACACTGTGGTGGAGCAGCACTGGGGACACAGCACACTGTGGTGGAGCAGCACTGGGACACAGCACACTGTGGTGGAGCAGCACTGGGACACAGCACACTGTGGTGGAGCAGCACTGGGACACAGCACACTGTGGTGGAGCAGCACTGGGACACAGCACACTGTGGTGGAGCACTGGGACACAGCACACTGAGGTGGAGCACTGGGACACACACACTGTGGTGGAGCAGCACTGGGACACAGCACACTGTGGTGGAGCACTGGGGCACAGCACACTGTGGTGGAGCACCGGGACACACACACTGTGGTGGAGCACTGGGACACACACACTGTGGTGGAGCAGCACTGGGACACAGCACACTGTGGTGGAGCACTGGGACACAGCACACTGTGGTGGAGCACTGGGACACACACACTGTGGTGGACCAGCACTGGGACACAGCACACTGTGGTGGAGCACTGGGACACACACACTGTGGTGGAGCACTGGGACACACACACTGTGGTGGAGCAGCACTGGGACACAGCACAGTGTGGTGGAGCAGCACTGGGACACAGCACACTGTGGTGGACACTGCACCGGGACACAGCACACTGTGGTGGAGCACTGCACTGGGACACAGCACACTGTGGTGGAGCAGCACTGGGACACAGCACACTGTGGTGGAGCAGCACTGGGGACACAGCACACTGTGGTGGAGCACTGCACTGGGACACAGCACACTGTGGTGGAGCAGCACTGGGGACACAGCACACTGTGGTGGAGCAGCACTGGGACACAGCACACTGTGGTTGAGCAGCACTGGGACACAGCACACTGTGGTGGAGCACTGGGACACAGCACACTGTGGTGCAGCACTGGGACACAGCACACTGTGGTGGAGCAGCACTGGGACACAGCACACTGTGGTGGAGCAGCACTGGGACACAGCACACTGTGGTGGAGCAGCACTGGGACACAGCACACTGTGGTGGAGCAGCACTGGGACACAGCACACTGTGGTGGAGCAGCACTGGGACACAGCACACTGTGGTGGAGCACTGGGACACACACACTGTGGTGGAGCAGCACTGGGACACAGCACACTGTGGTGGAGCACTGGGACACAGCACACTGTGGTGGAGCACTGGGACACACACACTGTGGTGGAGCAGCACTGGGACACAGCACACTGTGGTGGAGCACTGGGGCACAGCACACTGTGGTGGAGCAGCACTGGGACACAGCACACTGTGGTGGAGCAGCACTGGGGCACAGCACACTGGTGGAGGAGCACTGGGACACAGCACACTGTGGTGGAGCAGCACTGGGACACACACACTGTGGTGGAGCAGCAATGGGACACAGCACACTGTGGTGGAGCAGCACTGGGACACAGCACACTGTGGTGGAGCAGCACTGGGACACAGCACACTGTGGTGGAGCAGCACTGGGGACACAGCACTGTGGTGGAGCAGCACTGGGACAGCACACTGTGGTGGAGCAGCACTGGGACACAGCACACTGTGGTGGAGCAGTAATGGGACACAGCACACTGTGGTGGAGCACTGGGGGACACAGCACACTGTGGTGGAGCAGCACTGGGACACAGCACACTGTGGTGGAGCAGCACTGGGACACAGCACACTGTGGTGGAGCAGCACTGGGACACAGCACACTGTGGTGGAGCAGCACTGGGACACAGCACACTGTGGTGGAGCAGCACTGGGACACAGCACACTGTGGTGGAGCAGCACTGGGGACACAGCACACTGTGGTGGAGCAGCACTGGGACACAGCACACTGTGGTGGAGCAGCACTGGGACACAGCACACTGTGGTGGAGCAGCACTGGGACACAGCACACTGTGGTGGAGCAGCACTGGGACACAGCACACTGTGGTGGAGCACTGGGACACAGCACACTGTGGTGGAGCACTGGGACACACACACTGTGGTGGAGCAGCACTGGGACACAGCACACTGTGGTGGAGCACTGGGGCACAGCACACTGTGGTGGAGCACCGGGACACACACACTGTGGTGGAGCACTGGGACACACACACTGTGGTGGAGCAGCACTGGGACACAGCACACTGTGGTGGAGCACTGGGACACAGCACACTGTGGTGGAGCACTGGGACACACACACTGTGGTGGACCAGCACTGGGACACAGCACACTCTGGTGGAGCACTGGGACACACACACTGTGGTGGAGCACTGGGACACACACACTGTGGTGGAGCAGCACTGGGACACAGCACAGTGTGGTGGAGCAGCACTGGGACACAGCACACTGTGGTGGAGCAGCACTGGGGACACAGCACACTGTGGTGGAGCACTGGTACACAGCACACTGTGGTGGAGCAGCACTGGGGCACAGCACACTGGTGGAGCAGCACTGGGACACAGCACACTGTGGTGGAGCAGCACTGGGACACACACACTGTGGTGGAGCAGCACTGGGACACAGCACACTGTGGTGGAGCAGCACTGGGGACACAGCACTGTGGTGGAGCAGCACTGGGACACAGCACACTGTGGTGGAGCAGCACTGGGACAAAGCACACTGTGGTGGAGCAGTAATGGGACACAGCACACTGTGGTGGAGCACTGGGGGACACAGCACACTGTGGTGGAGCAGCACTGGGACACAGCACACTGTGGTGGAGCAGCACTGGGGACACAGCACACTGTGGTGGAGCAGCACTGGGACACAGCACACTGTGGTGGAGCAGCACTGGGACACAGCACACTGTGGTGGAGCAGCACTGGGACACAGCACACTGTGGTGGAGCAGCACTGGGACACAGCACACTGTGGTGGAGCACTGGGACACAGCACACTGTGGTGGAGCACTGGGACACACACACTGTGGTGGAGCAGCACTGGGACACAGCACACTGTGGTGGAGCACTGGGACACAGCACACTGTGGTGGAGCACCGGGACACACACACTGTGGTGGAGCACTGGGACACACACACTGTGGTGGAGCAGCACTGGGACACAGCACACTGTGGTGGAGCACTGGGACACAGCACACTGTGGTGGAGCACTGGGACACACACACTGTGGTGGACCAGCACTGGGACACAGCACACTGTGGTGGAGCACTGGGACACACACACTGTGGTGGAGCACTGGGACACACACACTGTGGTGGAGCAGCACTGGGACACAGCACAGTGTGGTGGAGCAGCACTGGGACACAGCACACTGTGGTGGACACTGCACCGGGACACAGCACACTGTGGTGGAGCACTGCACTGGGACACAGCACACTGTGGTGGAGCAGCACTGGGACACAGCACACTGTGGTGGAGCAGCACTGGGGACACAGCACACTGTGGTGGAGCACTGCACTGGGACACAGCACACTGTGGTGGAGCAGCACTGGGGACACAGCACACTGTGGTGGAGCAGCACTGGGACACAGCACACTGTGGTTGAGCAGCACTGGGACACAGCACACTGTGGTGGAGCACTGGGACACAGCACACTGTGGTGCAGCACTGGGACACAGCACACTGTGGTGGAGCAGCACTGGGACACAGCACACTGTGGTGGAGCAGCACTGGGACACAGCACACTGTGGTGGAGCAGCACTGGGACACAGCACACTGTGGTGGAGCAGCACTGGGACACAGCACACTGTGGTGGAGCAGCACTGGGACACAGCACACTGTGGTGGAGCACTGGGACACACACACTGTGGTGGAGCAGCACTGGGACACAGCACACTGTGGTGGAGCACTGGGACACAGCACACTGTGGTGGAGCACTGGGACACACACACTGTGGTGGAGCAGCACTGGGACACAGCACACTGTGGTGGAGCACTGGGGCACAGCACACTGTGGTGGAGCAGCACTGGGACACAGCACACTGTGGTGGAGCAGCACTGGGGCACAGCACACTGGTGGAGGAGCACTGGGACACAGCACACTGTGGTGGAGCAGCACTGGGACACACACACTGTGGTGGAGCAGCAATGGGACACAGCACACTGTGGTGGAGCAGCACTGGGACACAGCACACTGTGGTGGAGCAGCACTGGGACACAGCACACTGTGGTGGAGCAGCACTGGGGACACAGCACTGTGGTGGAGCAGCACTGGGACAGCACACTGTGGTGGAGCAGCACTGGGACACAGCACACTGTGGTGGAGCAGTAATGGGACACAGCACACTGTGGTGGAGCACTGGGGGACACAGCACACTGTGGTGGAGCAGCACTGGGACACAGCACACTGTGGTGGAGCAGCACTGGGACACAGCACACTGTGGTGGAGCAGCACTGGGACACAGCACACTGTGGTGGAGCAGCACTGGGACACAGCACACTGTGGTGGAGCAGCACTGGGACACAGCACACTGTGGTGGAGCAGCCCTGGGACACAGCACATTGTGGTGGAGCACTGGGACACACAAAATGTGGTGGAGCAGCACTGGGACACAGCACACTGTGGTGGAGCACTGGGGCACAGCACACTGTGGTGGAGCACTGGGACGGACACACACTGTGGTGGAGCACCGGGACACACACACTGTGGTGGAGCAGCACTGGGACACAGCACACTGTTGTGGAGCACTGGGACACAGCACACTGTGGTGGAGCACTGGGACACAGCACACTGTGGTGGAGCACTGGGAAACACACACTGTGGTGGAGCAGCACTGGGACACAGCACACTGTGGTGGAGCACTGGGACACAGCACACTGTGGTGGAGCACTGGGACACACACACTGTGGTGGAGAAGCACTGGGACACAGCACACTGTGGTGGAGCAGCACTGGGACACAGCACACTGTGGTGGAGCAGCACTGGGGACACAGCACACTGTGGTGGAGCACTGGTACACAGCACACTGTGGTGGAGCAGCACTGGGGCACAGCACACTGGTGGAGCAGCACTGGGACACAGCACACTGTGGTGGAGCACTGGGACACAGCACACTGTGGTGGAGCACTGGGACACACACACTGTGGTGGAGCAGCACTGGGACACAGCACACTGTGGTGGAGCAGCACTGGGACACAGCACACTGTGGTGGAGCAGCACTGGGGACACAGCACACTGTGGTGGAGCAGCACTGGGACACAGCACACTGTGGTGGAGCAGCACTGGGACACAGCACACTGTGGTGGAGCAGCACTGGGACACAGCACACTGTGGTGGAGCAGCACTGGGACACAGCACACTGTGGTGGAGCACTGGGACACAGCACACTGTGGTGGAGCACTGGGACACACACACTGTGGTGGAGCAGCACTGGGACACAGCACACTGTGGTGGAGCACTGGGGCACAGCACACTGTGGTGGAGCACCGGGACACACACACTGTGGTGGAGCACTGGGACACACACACTGTGGTGGAGCAGCACTGG
The DNA here is from genome assembly GCA_963514005.1 of Raja brachyura. Next base: position 39,823,398 of record OY740808.1, read on the forward strand.
GACACAGCACACTGTGGTGGAGCACTGGGACACAGCACACTGTGGTGGAGCACTGGGACACACACACTGTGGTGGACCAGCACTGGGACACAGCACACTGTGGTGGAGCACTGGGACACACACACTGTGGTGGAGCACTGGGACACACACACTGTGGTGGAGCAGCACTGGGACACAGCACAGTGTGGTGGAGCAGCACTGGGACACAGCACACTGTGGTGGACACTGCACCGGGACACAGCACACTGTGGTGGAGCACTGCACTGGGACACAGCACACTGTGGTGGAGCAGCACTGGGACACAGCACACTGTGGTGGAGCAGCACTGGGGACACAGCACACTGTGGTGGAGCACTGCACTGGGACACAGCACACTGTGGTGGAGCAGCACTGGGGACACAGCACACTGTGGTGGAGCAGCACTGGGACACAGCACACTGTGGTTGAGCAGCACTGGGACACAGCACACTGTGGTGGAGCACTGGGACACAGCACACTGTGGTGCAGCACTGGGACACAGCACACTGTGGTGGAGCAGCACTGGGACACAGCACACTGTGGTGGAGCAGCACTGGGACACAGCACACTGTGGTGGAGCAGCACTGGGACACAGCACACTGTGGTGGAGCAGCACTGGGACACAGCACACTGTGGTGGAGCAGCACTGGGACACAGCACACTGTGGTGGAGCACTGGGACACACACACTGTGGTGGAGCAGCACTGGGACACAGCACACTGTGGTGGAGCACTGGGACACAGCACACTGTGGTGGAGCACTGGGACACACACACTGTGGTGGAGCAGCACTGGGACACAGCACACTGTGGTGGAGCACTGGGGCACAGCACACTGTGGTGGAGCAGCACTGGGACACAGCACACTGTGGTGGAGCAGCACTGGGGCACAGCACACTGGTGGAGGAGCACTGGGACACAGCACACTGTGGTGGAGCAGCACTGGGACACACACACTGTGGTGGAGCAGCAATGGGACACAGCACACTGTGGTGGAGCAGCACTGGGACACAGCACACTGTGGTGGAGCAGCACTGGGACACAGCACACTGTGGTGGAGCAGCACTGGGGACACAGCACTGTGGTGGAGCAGCACTGGGACAGCACACTGTGGTGGAGCAGCACTGGGACACAGCACACTGTGGTGGAGCAGTAATGGGACACAGCACACTGTGGTGGAGCACTGGGGGACACAGCACACTGTGGTGGAGCAGCACTGGGACACAGCACACTGTGGTGGAGCAGCACTGGGACACAGCACACTGTGGTGGAGCAGCACTGGGACACAGCACACTGTGGTGGAGCACTGGGACACAGCACACTGTGGTGGAGCACTGGGGGACACAGCACACTGTGGTGGAGCAGCACTGGGACACAGCACACTGTGGTGGAGCAGCACTGGGACACACACACTGTGGTGGAGCAGCAATGGGACACAGCACACTGTGGTGGAGCAGCACTGGGACACAGCACACTGTGGTGGAGCACTGGGACACAGCACACTGTGGTGGAGCACTGGGACACACACACTGTGGTGGAGCAGCACTGGGACACAGCACACTGTGGTGGAGCACTGGGGCACAGCACACTGTGGTGGAGCAGCACTGGGACACAGCACACTGTGGTGGAGCAGCACTGGGGCACAGCACACTGGTGGAGGAGCACTGGGACACAGCACACTGTGGTGGAGCAGCACTGGGGACACAGCACACTGTGGTGGAGCAGCACTGGGACACAGCACACTGTGGTTGAGCAGCACTGGGACACAGCACACTGTGGTGGAGCACTGGGACACAGCACACTGTTGTGGAGCAGCACTGGGACACAGCACACTGTGGTGGAGCAGCACTGGGACACAGCACACTGTGGTGGAGCAGCACTGGGACACAGCACACTGTGGTGGAGCAGCACTGGGACACAGCACACTGTGGTGGAGCAGCACTGGGACACAGCACACTGTGGTGGAGCAGCACTGGGACACAGCACACTGTGGTGGAGCACTGGGACACACACACTGTGGTGGAGCAGCACTGGGACACAGCACACTGTGGTGGAGCACTGGGACACACACACTGTGGTGGAGCAGCACTGGGACACAGCACACTGTGGTGGAGCACTGGGGCACAGCACACTGTGGTGGAGCAGCACTGGGACACAGCACACTGTGGTGGAGCAGCACTGGGGCACAGCACACTGGTGGAGGAGCACTGGGACACAGCACACTGTGGTGGAGCAGCACTGGGACACACACACTGTGGTGGAGCAGCAATGGGACACAGCACACTGTGGTGGAGCAGCACTGGGACACAGCACACTGTGGTGGAGCAGCACTGGGACACAGCACACTGTGGTGGAGCAGCACTGGGGACACAGCACTGTGGTGGAGCAGCACTGGGACAGCACACTGTGGTGGAGCAGCACTGGGACACAGCACACTGTGGTGGAGCAGTAATGGGACACAGCACACTGTGGTGGAGCACTGGGGGACACAGCACACTGTGGTGGAGCAGCACTGGGACACAGCACACTGTGGTGGAGCAGCACTGGGACACAGCACACTGTGGTGGAGCAGCACTGGGACACAGCACACTGTGGTGGAGCAGCACTGGGACACAGCACACTGTGGTGGAGCAGCACTGGGACACAGCACACTGTGGTGGAGCAGCCCTGGGACACAGCACATTGTGGTGGAGCACTGGGACACACAAAATGTGGTGGAGCAGCACTGGGACACAGCACACTGTGGTGGAGCACTGGGGCACAGCACACTGTGGTGGAGCACTGGGACGGACACACACTGTGGTGGAGCACCGGGACACACACACTGTGGTGGAGCAGCACTGGGACACAGCACACTGTTGTGGAGCACTGGGACACAGCACACTGTGGTGGAGCACTGGGACACAGCACACTGTGGTGGAGCACTGGGAAACACACACTGTGGTGGAGCAGCACTGGGACACAGCACACTGTGGTGGAGCACTGGGACACAGCACACTGTGGTGGAGCACTGGGACACACACACTGTGGTGGAGAAGCACTGGGACACAGCACACTGTGGTGGAGCAGCACTGGGACACAGCACACTGTGGTGGAGCAGCACTGGGGACACAGCACACTGTGGTGGAGCACTGGTACACAGCACACTGTGGTGGAGCAGCACTGGGGCACAGCACACTGGTGGAGCAGCACTGGGACACAGCACACTGTGGTGGAGCACTGGGACACAGCACACTGTGGTGGAGCACTGGGACACACACACTGTGGTGGAGCAGCACTGGGACACAGCACACTGTGGTGGAGCAGCACTGGGACACAGCACACTGTGGTGGAGCAGCACTGGGGACACAGCACACTGTGGTGGAGCAGCACTGGGACACAGCACACTGTGGTGGAGCAGCACTGGGACACAGCACACTGTGGTGGAGCAGCACTGGGACACAGCACACTGTGGTGGAGCAGCACTGGGACACAGCACACTGTGGTGGAGCACTGGGACACAGCACACTGTGGTGGAGCACTGGGACACACACACTGTGGTGGAGCAGCACTGGGACACAGCACACTGTGGTGGAGCACTGGGGCACAGCACACTGTGGTGGAGCACCGGGACACACACACTGTGGTGGAGCACTGGGACACACACACTGTGGTGGAGCAGCACTGGGACACAGCACACTGTGGTGGAGCACTGGGACACAGCACACTGTGGTGGAGCACTGGGACACACACACTGTGGTGGACCAGCACTGGGACACAGCACACTGTGGTGGAGCACTGGGACACACACACTGTGGTGGAGCACTGGGACACACACACTGTGGTGGAGCAGCACTGGGACACAGCACAGTGTGGTGGAGCAGCACTGGGACACAGCACACTGTGGTGGACACTGCACCGGGACACAGCACACTGTGGTGGAGCACTGCACTGGGACACAGCACACTGTGGTGGAGCAGCACTGGGACACAGCACACTGTGGTGGAGCAGCACTGGGACACAGCACACTGTGGTGGAGCAGCACTGGGACACAGCACACTGTGGTGGAGCAGCACTGGGACACAGCACACTGTGGTGGAGCAGCACTGGGACACAGCACACTGTGGTGGAGCACTGGGACACACACACTGTGGTGGAGCAGCACTGGGACACAGCACACTGTGGTGGAGCACTGGGACACAGCACACTGTGGTGGAGCACTGGGACACACACACTGTGGTGGAGCAGCACTGGGACACAGCACACTGTGGTGGAGCACTGGGGCACAGCACACTGTGGTGGAGCAGCACTGGGACACAGCACACTGTGGTGGAGCAGCACTGGGGCACAGCACACTGGTGGAGGAGCACTGGGACACAGCACACTGTGGTGGAGCAGCACTGGGACACACACACTGTGGTGGAGCAGCAATGGGACACAGCACACTGTGGTGGAGCAGCACTGGGACACAGCACACTGTGGTGGAGCAGCACTGGGACACAGCACACTGTGGTGGAGCAGCACTGGGGACACAGCACTGTGGTGGAGCAGCACTGGGACAGCACACTGTGGTGGAGCAGCACTGGGACACAGCACACTGTGGTGGAGCAGTAATGGGACACAGCACACTGTGGTGGAGCACTGGGGGACACAGCACACTGTGGTGGAGCAGCACTGGGACACAGCACACTGTGGTGGAGCAGCACTGGGACACAGCACACTGTGGTGGAGCAGCACTGGGACACAGCACACTGTGGTGGAGCACTGGGACACAGCACACTGTGGTGCAGCACTGGGACACAGCACACTGTGGTGGAGCAGCACTGGGACACAGCACACTGTGGTGGAGCAGCACTGGGACACAGCACACTGTGGTGGAGCAGCACTGGGACACAGCACACTGTGGTGGAGCAGCACTGGGACACAGCACACTGCGGTGGAGCAGCACTGGGACACAGCACACTGTGGTGGAGCACTGGGACACACACACTGTGGTGGAGCAGCACTGGGACACAGCACACTGTGGTGGAGCACTGGGACACAGCACACTGTGGTGGAGCACTGGGACACACACACTGTGGTGGAGCAGCACTGGGACACAGCACACTGTGGTGGAGCACTGGGGCACAGCACACTGTGGTGGAGCAGCACTGGGACACAGCACACTGTGGTGGAGCAGCACTGGGGCACAGCACACTGGTGGAGGAGCACTGGGACACAGCACACTGTGGTGGAGCAGCACTGGGACACACACACTGTGGTGGAGCAGCAATGGGACACAGCACACTGTGGTGGAGCAGCACTGGGACACAGCACACTGTGGTGGAGCAGCACTGGGACACAGCACACTGTGGTGGAGCAGCACTGGGGACACAGCACTGTGGTGGAGCAGCACTGGGACAGCACACTGTGGTGGAGCAGCACTGGGACACAGCACACTGTGGTGGAGCAGTAATGGGACACAGCACACTGTGGTGGAGCACTGGGGGACACAGCACACTGTGGTGGAGCAGCACTGGGACACAGCACACTGTGGTGGAGCAGCACTGGGACACAGCACACTGTGGTGGAGCAGCACACTGTGGTGGAGCAGCACTGGGACACAGCACACTGTGGTGGAGCAGCACTGGGACACAGCACACTGTGGTGGAGCAGCACTGGGGACACAGCACACTGTGGTGGAGCAGCACTGGGACACAGCACACTGTGGTGGAGCAGCACTGGGACACAGCACACTGTGGTGGAGCAGCACTGGGACACAGCACACTGTGGTGGAGCAGCACTGGGACACAGCACACTGTGGTGGAGCACTGGGACACAGCACACTGAGGTGGAGCACTGGGACACACACACTGTGGTGGAGCAGCACTGGGACACAGCACACTGTGGTGGAGCAGCACTGGGACACAGCACACTGTGGTGGAGCACTGGGACACAGCACACTGTGGTGGAGCACTGGGAAACACACACTGTGGTGGAGCAGCACTGGGACACAGCACACTGTGGTGGAGCACTGGGACACAGCACACTGTGGTGGAGCACTGGGACACACACACTGTGGTGGAGAAGCACTGGGACACAGCACACTGTGGTGGAGCAGCACTGGGACACAGCACACTGTGGTGGAGCAGCACTGGGGACACAGCACACTGTGGTGGAGCACTGGTACACAGCACACTGTGGTGGAGCAGCACTGGGGCACAGCACACTGGTGGAGCAGCACTGGGACACAGCACACTGTGGTGGAGCACTGGGACACAGCACACTGTGGTGGAGCACTGGGACACACACACTGTGGTGGAGCAGCACTGGGACACAGCACACTGTGGTGGAGCAGCACTGGGACACAGCACACTGTGGTGGAGCAGCACTGGGGACACAGCACACTGTGGTGGAGCAGCACTGGGACACAGCACACTGTGGTGGAGCAGCACTGGGACACAGCACACTGTGGTGGAGCAGCACTGGGACACAGCACACTGTGGTGGAGCAGCACTGGGACACAGCACACTGTGGTGGAGCACTGGGACACAGCACACTGTGGTGGAGCACTGGGACACACACACTGTGGTGGAGCAGCACTGGGACACAGCACACTGTGGTGGAGCACTGGGGCACAGCACACTGTGGTGGAGCACCGGGACACACACACTGTGGTGGAGCACTGGGACACACACACTGTGGTGGAGCAGCACTGGGACACAGCACACTGTGGTGGAGCACTGGGACACAGCACACTGTGGTGGAGCACTGGGACACACACACTGTGGTGGACCAGCACTGGGACACAGCACACTGTGGTGGAGCACTGGGACACACACACTGTGGTGGAGCACTGGGACACACACACTGTGGTGGAGCAGCACTGGGACACAGCACAGTGTGGTGGAGCAGCACTGGGACACAGCACACTGTGGTGGACACTGCACCGGGACACAGCACACTGTGGTGGAGCACTGCACTGGGACACAGCACACTGTGGTGGAGCAGCACTGGGACACAGCACACTGTGGTGGAGCAGCACTGGGGACACAGCACACTGTGGTGGAGCACTGCACTGGGACACAGCACACTGTGGTGGAGCAGCACTGGGGACACAGCACACTGTGGTGGAGCAGCACTGGGACACAGCACACTGTGGTTGAGCAGCACTGGGACACAGCACACTGTGGTGGAGCACTGGGACACAGCACACTGTGGTGCAGCACTGGGACACAGCACACTGTGGTGGAGCAGCACTGGGACACAGCACACTGTGGTGGAGCAGCACTGGGACACAGCACACTGTGGTGGAGCAGCACTGGGACACAGCACACTGTGGTGGAGCAGCACTGGGACACAGCACACTGTGGTGGAGCAGCACTGGGACACAGCACACTGTGGTGGAGCACTGGGACACACACACTGTGGTGGAGCAGCACTGGGACACAGCACACTGTGGTGGAGCACTGGGACACAGCACACTGTGGTGGAGCACTGGGACACACACACTGTGGTGGAGCAGCACTGGGACACAGCACACTGTGGTGGAGCACTGGGGCACAGCACACTGGTGGAGCAGCACTGGGACACAGCACACTGTGGTGGAGCAGCACTGGGGCACAGCACACTGGTGGAGGAGCACTGGGACACAGCACACTGTGGTGGAGCAGCACTGGGACACACACACTGTGGTGGAGCAGCAATGGGACACAGCACACTGTGGTGGAGCAGCACTGGGACACAGCACACTGTGGTGGAGCAGCACTGGGACACAGCACACTGTGGTGGAGCAGCACTGGGGACACAGCACTGTGGTGGAGCAGCACTGGGACAGCACACTGTGGTGGAGCAGCACTGGGACACAGCACACTGTGGTGGAGCAGTAATGGGACACAGCACACTGTGGTGGAGCACTGGGGGACACAGCACACTGTGGTGGAGCAGCACTGGGACACAGCACACTGTGGTGGAGCAGCACTGGGACACAGCACACTGTGGTGGAGCAGCACTGGGACACAGCACACTGTGGTGGAGCACTGGGACACAGCACACTGTGGTGGAGCACTGGGGGACACAGCACACTGTGGTGGAGCAGCACTGGGACACAGCACACTGTGGTGGAGCAGCACTGGGACACACACACTGTGGTGGAGCAGCAATGGGACACAGCACACTGTGGTGGAGCAGCACTGGGACACAGCACACTGTGGTGGAGCACTGGGACACAGCACACTGTGGTGGAGCACTGGGACACACACACTGTGGTGGAGCAGCACTGGGACACAGCACACTGTGGTGGAGCACTGGGGCACAGCACACTGTGGTGGAGCAGCACTGGGACACAGCACACTGTGGTGGAGCAGCACTGGGGCACAGCACACTGGTGGAGGAGCACTGGGACACAGCACACTGTGGTGGAGCAGCACTGGGGACACAGCACACTGTGGTGGAGCAGCACTGGGACACAGCACACTGTGGTTGAGCAGCACTGGGACACAGCACACTGTGGTGGAGCACTGGGACACAGCACACTGTTGTGGAGCAGCACTGGGACACAGCACACTGTGGTGGAGCAGCACTGGGACACAGCACACTGTGGTGGAGCAGCACTGGGACACAGCACACTGTGGTGGAGCAGCACTGGGACACAGCACACTGTGGTGGAGCAGCACTGGGACACAGCACACTGTGGTGGAGCAGCACTGGGACACAGCACACTGTGGTGGAGCACTGGGACACACACACTGTGGTGGAGCAGCACTGGGACACAGCACACTGTGGTGGAGCACTGGGACACACACACTGTGGTGGAGCAGCACTGGGACACAGCACACTGTGGTGGAGCACTGGGGCACAGCACACTGTGGTGGAGCAGCACTGGGACACAGCACACTGTGGTGGAGCAGCACTGGGGCACAGCACACTGGTGGAGGAGCACTGGGACACAGCACACTGTGGTGGAGCAGCACTGGGACACACACACTGTGGTGGAGCAGCAATGGGACACAGCACACTGTGGTGGAGCAGCACTGGGACACAGCACACTGTGGTGGAGCAGCACTGGGACACAGCACACTGTGGTGGAGCAGCACTGGGGACACAGCACTGTGGTGGAGCAGCACTGGGACAGCACACTGTGGTGGAGCAGCACTGGGACACAGCACACTGTGGTGGAGCAGTAATGGGACACAGCACACTGTGGTGGAGCACTGGGGGACACAGCACACTGTGGTGGAGCAGCACTGGGACACAGCACACTGTGGTGGAGCAGCACTGGGACACAGCACACTGTGGTGGAGCAGCACTGGGACACAGCACACTGTGGTGGAGCAGCACTGGGACACAGCACACTGTGGTGGAGCAGCACTGGGACACAGCACACTGTGGTGGAGCAGCCCTGGGACACAGCACATTGTGGTGGAGCACTGGGACACACAAAATGTGGTGGAGCAGCACTGGGACACAGCACACTGTGGTGGAGCACTGGGGCACAGCACACTGTGGTGGAGCACTGGGACGGACACACACTGTGGTGGAGCACCGGGACACACACACTGTGGTGGAGCAGCACTGGGACACAGCACACTGTTGTGGAGCACTGGGACACAGCACACTGTGGTGGAGCACTGGGACACAGCACACTGTGGTGGAGCACTGGGAAACACACACTGTGGTGGAGCAGCACTGGGACACAGCACACTGTGGTGGAGCACTGGGACACAGCACACTGTGGTGGAGCACTGGGACACACACACTGTGGTGGAGAAGCACTGGGACACAGCACACTGTGGTGGAGCAGCACTGGGACACAGCACACTGTGGTGGAGCAGCACTGGGGACACAGCACACTGTGGTGGAGCACTGGTACACAGCACACTGTGGTGGAGCAGCACTGGGGCACAGCACACTGGTGGAGCAGCACTGGGACACAGCACACTGTGGTGGAGCACTGGGACACAGCACACTGTGGTGGAGCACTGGGACACACACACTGTGGTGGAGCAGCACTGGGACACAGCACACTGTGGTGGAGCAGCACTGGGACACAGCACACTGTGGTGGAGCAGCACTGGGGACACAGCACACTGTGGTGGAGCAGCACTGGGACACAGCACACTGTGGTGGAGCAGCACTGGGACACAGCACACTGTGGTGGAGCAGCACTGGGACACAGCACACTGTGGTGGAGCAGCACTGGGACACAGCACACTGTGGTGGAGCACTGGGACACAGCACACTGTGGTGGAGCACTGGGACACACACACTGTGGTGGAGCAGCACTGGGACACAGCACACTGTGGTGGAGCACTGGGGCACAGCACACTGTGGTGGAGCACCGGGACACACACACTGTGGTGGAGCACTGGGACACACACACTGTGGTGGAGCAGCACTGGGACACAGCACACTGTGGTGGAGCACTGGGACACAGCACACTGTGGTGGAGCACTGGGACACACACACTGTGGTGGACCAGCACTGGGACACAGCACACTGTGGTGGAGCACTGGGACACACACACTGTGGTGGAGCACTGGGACACACACACTGTGGTGGAGCAGCACTGGGACACAGCACAGTGTGGTGGAGCAGCACTGGGACACAGCACACTGTGGTGGACACTGCACCGGGACACAGCACACTGTGGTGGAGCACTGCACTGGGACACAGCACACTGTGGTGGAGCAGCACTGGGACACAGCACACTGTGGTGGAGCAGCACTGGGACACAGCACACTGTGGTGGAGCAGCACTGGGACACAGCACACTGTGGTGGAGCAGCACTGGGACACAGCACACTGTGGTGGAGCAGCACTGGGACACAGCACACTGTGGTGGAGCACTGGGACACACACACTGTGGTGGAGCAGCACTGGGACACAGCACACTGTGGTGGAGCACTGGGACACAGCACACTGTGGTGGAGCACTGGGACACACACACTGTGGTGGAGCAGCACTGGGACACAGCACACTGTGGTGGAGCACTGGGGCACAGCACACTGTGGTGGAGCAGCACTGGGACACAGCACACTGTGGTGGAGCAGCACTGGGGCACAGCACACTGGTGGAGGAGCACTGGGACACAGCACACTGTGGTGGAGCAGCACTGGGACACACACACTGTGGTGGAGCAGCAATGGGACACAGCACACTGTGGTGGAGCAGCACTGGGACACAGCACACTGTGGTGGAGCAGCACTGGGACACAGCACACTGTGGTGGAGCAGCACTGGGGACACAGCACTGTGGTGGAGCAGCACTGGGACAGCACACTGTGGTGGAGCAGCACTGGGACACAGCACACTGTGGTGGAGCAGTAATGGGACACAGCACACTGTGGTGGAGCACTGGGGGACACAGCACACTGTGGTGGAGCAGCACTGGGACACAGCACACTGTGGTGGAGCAGCACTGGGACACAGCACACTGTGGTGGAGCAGCACTGGGACACAGCACACTGTGGTGGAGCACTGGGACACAGCACACTGTGGTGCAGCACTGGGACACAGCACACTGTGGTGGAGCAGCACTGGGACACAGCACACTGTGGTGGAGCAGCACTGGGACACAGCACACTGTGGTGGAGCAGCACTGGGACACAGCACACTGTGGTGGAGCAGCACTGGGACACAGCACACTGCGGTGGAGCAGCACTGGGACACAGCACACTGTGGTGGAGCACTGGGACACACACACTGTGGTGGAGCAGCACTGGGACACAGCACACTGTGGTGGAGCACTGGGACACAGCACACTGTGGTGGAGCACTGGGACACACACACTGTGGTGGAGCAGCACTGGGACACAGCACACTGTGGTGGAGCACTGGGGCACAGCACACTGTGGTGGAGCAGCACTGGGACACAGCACACTGTGGTGGAGCAGCACTGGGGCACAGCACACTGGTGGAGGAGCACTGGGACACAGCACACTGTGGTGGAGCAGCACTGGGACACACACACTGTGGTGGAGCAGCAATGGGACACAGCACACTGTGGTGGAGCAGCACTGGGACACAGCACACTGTGGTGGAGCAGCACTGGGACACAGCACACTGTGGTGGAGCAGCACTGGGGACACAGCACTGTGGTGGAGCAGCACTGGGACAGCACACTGTGGTGGAGCAGCACTGGGACACAGCACACTGTGGTGGAGCAGTAATGGGACACAGCACACTGTGGTGGAGCACTGGGGGACACAGCACACTGTGGTGGAGCAGCACTGGGACACAGCACACTGTGGTGGAGCAGCACTGGGACACAGCACACTGTGGTGGAGCAGCACACTGTGGTGGAGCAGCACTGGGACACAGCACACTGTGGTGGAGCAGCACTGGGACACAGCACACTGTGGTGGAGCAGCACTGGGGACACAGCACACTGTGGTGGAGCAGCACTGGGACACAGCACACTGTGGTGGAGCAGCACTGGGACACAGCACACTGTGGTGGAGCAGCACTGGGACACAGCACACTGTGGTGGAGCAGCACTGGGACACAGCACACTGTGGTGGAGCACTGGGACACAGCACACTGAGGTGGAGCACTGGGACACACACACTGTGGTGGAGCAGCACTGGGACACAGCACACTGTGGTGGAGCACTGGGGCACAGCACACTGTGGTGGAGCACCGGGACACACACACTGTGGTGGAGCACTGGGACACACACACTGTGGTGGAGCAGCACTGGGACACAGCACACTGTGGTGGAGCACTGGGACACAGCACACTGTGGTGGAGCACTGGGACACACACACTGTGGTGGACCAGCACTGGGACACAGCACACTGTGGTGGAGCACTGGGACACACACACTGTGGTGGAGCACTGGGACACACACACTGTGGTGGAGCAGCACTGGGACACAGCACAGTGTGGTGGAGCAGCACTGGGACACAGCACACTGTGGTGGACACTGCACCGGGACACAGCACACTGTGGTGGAGCACTGCACTGGGACACAGCACACTGTGGTGGAGCAGCACTGGGACACAGCACACTGTGGTGGAGCAGCACTGGGGACACAGCACACTGTGGTGGAGCACTGCACTGGGACACAGCACACTGTGGTGGAGCAGCACTGGGGACACAGCACACTGTGGTGGAGCAGCACTGGGACACAGCACACTGTGGTTGAGCAGCACTGGGACACAGCACACTGTGGTGGAGCACTGGGACACAGCACACTGTGGTGCAGCACTGGGACACAGCACACTGTGGTGGAGCAGCACTGGGACACAGCACACTGTGGTGGAGCAGCACTGGGACACAGCACACTGTGGTGGAGCAGCACTGGGACACAGCACACTGTGGTGGAGCAGCACTGGGACACAGCACACTGTGGTGGAGCAGCACTGGGACACAGCACACTGTGGTGGAGCACTGGGACACACACACTGTGGTGGAGCAGCACTGGGACACAGCACACTGTGGTGGAGCACTGGGACACAGCACACTGTGGTGGAGCACTGGGACACACACACTGTGGTGGAGCAGCACTGGGACACAGCACACTGTGGTGGAGCACTGGGGCACAGCACACTGTGGTGGAGCAGCACTGGGACACAGCACACTGTGGTGGAGCAGCACTGGGGCACAGCACACTGGTGGAGGAGCACTGGGACACAGCACACTGTGGTGGAGCAGCACTGGGACACACACACTGTGGTGGAGCAGCAATGGGACACAGCACACTGTGGTGGAGCAGCACTGGGACACAGCACACTGTGGTGGAGCAGCACTGGGACACAGCACACTGTGGTGGAGCAGCACTGGGGACACAGCACTGTGGTGGAGCAGCACTGGGACAGCACACTGTGGTGGAGCAGCACTGGGACACAGCACACTGTGGTGGAGCAGTAATGGGACACAGCACACTGTGGTGGAGCACTGGGGGACACAGCACACTGTGGTGGAGCAGCACTGGGACACAGCACACTGTGGTGGAGCAGCACTGGGACACAGCACACTGTGGTGGAGCAGCACTGGGACACAGCACACTGTGGTGGAGCAGCACTGGGACACAGCACACTGTGGTGGAGCAGCACTGGGGACACAGCACACTGTGGTGGAGCAGCACTGGGACACAGCACACTGTGGTGGAGCAGCACTGGGACACAGCACACTGTGGTGGAGCAGCACTGGGACACAGCACACTGTGGTGGAGCAGCACTGGGACACAGCACACTGTGGTGGAGCACTGGGACACAGCACACTGTGGTGGAGCACTGGGACACACACACTGTGGTGGAGCAGCACTGGGACACAGCACACTGTGGTGGAGCACTGGGGCACAGCACACTGTGGTGGAGCACCGGGACACACACACTGTGGTGGAGCACTGGGACACACACACTGTGGTGGAGCAGCACTGGGACACAGCACACTGTGGTGGAGCACTGGGACACAGCACACTGTGGTGGAGCACTGGGACACACACACTGTGGTGGACCAGCACTGGGACACAGCACACTGTGGTGGAGCACTGGGACACACACACTGTGGTGGAGCACTGGGACACACACACTGTGGTGGAGCAGCACTGGGACACAGCACAGTGTGGTGGAGCAGCACTGGGACACAGCACACTGTGGTGGACACTGCACCGGGACACAGCACACTGTGGTGGAGCACTGCACTGGGACACATCACACTGTGGTGGAGCAGCACTGGGACACAGCACACTGTGGTGGAGCAGCACTGGGGACACAGCACACTGTGGTGGAGCACTGCACTGGGACACAGCACACTGTGGTGGAGCAGCACTGGGGACACAGCACACTGTGGTGGAGCAGCACTGGGACACAGCACACTGTGGTTGAGCAGCACTGGGACACAGCACACTGTGGTGGAGCACTGGGACACAGCACACTGTGGTGCAGCACTGGGACACAGCACACTGTGGTGGAGCAGCACTGGGACACAGCACACTGTGGTGGAGCAGCACTGGGACACAGCACACTGTGGTGGAGCAGCACTGGGACACAGCACACTGTGGTGGAGCAGCACTGGGACACAGCACACTGTGGTGGAGCAGCACTGGGACACAGCACACTGTGGTGGAGCACTGGGACACACACACTGTGGTGGAGCAGCACTGGGACACAGCACACTGTGGTGGAGCACTGGGACACAGCACACTGTGGTGGAGCACTGGGACACACACACTGTGGTGGAGCAGCACTGGGACACAGCACACTGTGGTGGAGCACTGGGGCACAGCACACTGTGGTGGAGCAGCACTGGGACACAGCACACTGTGGTGGAGCAGCACTGGGGCACAGCACACTGGTGGAGGAGCACTGGGACACAGCACACTGTGGTGGAGCAGCACTGGGACACACACACTGTGGTGGAGCAGCAATGGGACACAGCACACTGTGGTGGAGCAGCACTGGGACACAGCACACTGTGGTGGAGCAGCACTGGGACACAGCACACTGTGGTGGAGCAGCACTGGGGACACAGCACTGTGGTGGAGCAGCACTGGGACAGCACACTGTGGTGGAGCAGCACTGGGACACAGCACACTGTGGTGGAGCAGTAATGGGACACAGCACACTGTGGTGGAGCACTGGGGGACACAGCACACTGTGGTGGAGCAGCACTGGGACACAGCACACTGTGGTGGAGCAGCACTGGGACACAGCACACTGTGGTGGAGCAGCACTGGGACACAGCACACTGTGGTGGAGCAGCACTGGGACACAGCACACTGTGGTGGAGCAGCACTGGGACACAGCACACTGTGGTGGAGCAGCACTGGGGACACAGCACACTGCGGTGGAGCAGCACTGGGACACAGCACACTGTGGTGGAGCAGCACTGGGACACAGCACACTGTGGTGGAGCAGCACTGGGACACAGCACACTGTGGTGGAGCAGCACTGGGACACAGCACACTGTGGTGGAGCACTGGGACACAGCACACTGTGGTGGAGCACTGGGACACACACACTGTGGTGGAGCAGCACTGGGACACAGCACACTGTGGTGGAGCACTGGGGCACAGCACACTGTGGTGGAGCACCGGGACACACACACTGTGGTGGAGCACTGGGACACACACACTGTGGTGGAGCAGCACTGGGACACAGCACACTGTGGTGGAGCACTGGGACACAGCACACTGTGGTGGAGCACTGGGACACACACACTGTGGTGGACCAGCACTGGGACACAGCACACTGTGGTGGAGCACTGGGACACACACACTGTGGTGGAGCACTGGGACACACACACTGTGGTGGAGCAGCACTGGGACACAGCACAGTGTGGTGGAGCAGCACTGGGACACAGCACACTGTGGTGGACACTGCACCGGGACACAGCACACTGTGGTGGAGCACTGCACTGGGACACAGCACACTGTGGTGGAGCAGCACTGGGACACAGCACACTGTGGTGGAGCAGCACTGGGGACACAGCACACTGTGGTGGAGCACTGCACTGGGACACAGCACACTGTGGTGGAGCAGCACTGGGGACACAGCACACTGTGGTGGAGCAGCACTGGGACACAGCACACTGTGGTTGAGCAGCACTGGGACACAGCACACTGTGGTGGAGCACTGGGACACAGCACACTGTGGTGCAGCACTGGGACACAGCACACTGTGGTGGAGCAGCACTGGGACACAGCACACTGTGGTGGAGCAGCACTGGGACACAGCACACTGTGGTGGAGCAGCACTGGGACACAGCACACTGTGGTGGAGCAGCACTGGGACACAGCACACTGTGGTGGAGCAGCACTGGGACACAGCACACTGTGGTGGAGCACTGGGACACACACACTGTGGTGGAGCAGCACTGGGACACAGCACACTGTGGTGGAGCACTGGGACACAGCACACTGTGGTGGAGCACTGGGACACACACACTGTGGTGGAGCAGCACTGGGACACAGCACACTGTGGTGGAGCACTGGGGCACAGCACACTGTGGTGGAGCAGCACTGGGACACAGCACACTGTGGTGGAGCAGCACTGGGGCACAGCACACTGGTGGAGGAGCACTGGGACACAGCACACTGTGGTGGAGCAGCACTGGGACACACACACTGTGGTGGAGCAGCAATGGGACACAGCACACTGTGGTGGAGCAGCACTGGGACACAGCACACTGTGGTGGAGCAGCACTGGGACACAGCACACTGTGGTGGAGCAGCACTGGGGACACAGCACTGTGGTGGAGCAGCACTGGGACAGCACACTGTGGTGGAGCAGCACTGGGACACAGCACACTGTGGTGGAGCAGTAATGGGACACAGCACACTGTGGTGGAGCACTGGGGGACACAGCACACTGTGGTGGAGCAGCACTGGGACACAGCACACTGTGGTGGAGCAGCACTGGGACACAGCACACTGTGGTGGAGCAGCACTGGGACACAGCACACTGTGGTGGAGCAGCACTGGGACACAGCACACTGTGGTGGAGCAGCACTGGGACACAGCACACTGTGGTGGAGCAGCCCTGGGACACAGCACATTGTGGTGGAGCACTGGGACACACAAAATGTGGTGGAGCAGCACTGGGACACAGCACACTGTGGTGGAGCACTGGGGCACAGCACACTGTGGTGGAGCACTGGGACGGACACACACTGTGGTGGAGCACCGGGACACACACACTGTGGTGGAGCAGCACTGGGACACAGCACACTGTTGTGGAGCACTGGGACACAGCACACTGTGGTGGAGCACTGGGACACAGCACACTGTGGTGGAGCACTGGGAAACACACACTGTGGTGGAGCAGCACTGGGACACAGCACACTGTGGTGGAGCACTGGGACACAGCACACTGTGGTGGAGCACTGGGACACACACACTGTGGTGGAGAAGCACTGGGACACAGCACACTGTGGTGGAGCAGCACTGGGACACAGCACACTGTGGTGGAGCAGCACTGGGGACACAGCACACTGTGGTGGAGCACTGGTACACAGCACACTGTGGTGGAGCAGCACTGGGGCACAGCACACTGGTGGAGCAGCACAGGGACACAGCACACTGTGGTGGAGCACTGGGACACAGCACACTGTGGTGGAGCACTGGGACACACACACTGTGGTGGAGCAGCACTGGGACACAGCACACTGTGGTGGAGCACTGGGGCACAGCACACTGTGGTGGAGCAGCACTGGGACACAGCACACTGTGGTGGAGCAGCACTGGGGCACAGCACACTGGTGGAGGAGCACTGGGACACAGCACACTGTGGTGGAGCAGCACTGGGACACACACACTGTGGTGGAGCAGCAATGGGACACAGCACATTGTGGTGGAGCAGCACTGGGACACAGCACACTGTGGTGGAGCAGCACTGGGACACATCACACTGTGGTGGAGCAGCACTGGGGACACAGCACTGTGGTGGAGCAGCACTGGGACAGCACACTGTGGTGGAGCAGCACTGGGACACAGCACACTGTGGTGGAGCAGTAATGGGACAGAGCACACTGTGGTGGAGCACTGGGGGACACAGCACACTGTGGTGGAGCAGCACTGGGACACAGCACACTGTGGTGGAGCAGCACTGGGGACACAGCACACTGTGGTGGAGCAGCACTGGGACACAGCACACTGTGGTGGAGCAGCACTGGGACACAGCACACTGTGGTGGAGCAGCACTGGGACACAGCACACTGTGGTGGAGCAGCACTGGGACACAGCACACTGTGGTGGAGCAGCCCTGGGACACAGCACATTGTGGTGGAGCACTGGGACACACAAAATGTGGTGGAGCAGCACTGGGACACAGCACACTGTGGTGGAGCACTGGGGCACAGCACACTGTGGTGGAGCACTGGGACGGACACACACTGTGGTGGAGCACCGGGACACACACACTGTGGTGGAGCAGCACTGGGACACAGCACACTGTTGTGGAGCACTGGGACACAGCACACTGTGGTGGAGCACTGGGACACAGCACACTGTGGTGGAGCACTGGGAAACACACACTGTGGTGGAGCAGCACTGGGACACAGCACACTGTGGTGGAGCACTGGGACACAGCACACTGTGCTGGAGCACTGGGACACACACACTGTGGTGGAGCAGCACTGGGACACAGCACACTGTGGTGGAGCAGCACTGGGACACAGCACACTGTGGTGGAGCAGCACTGGGGACACAGCACACTGTGGTGGAGCACTGGTACACAGCACACTGTGGTGGAGCAGCACTGGGGCACAGCACACTGGTGGAGCAGTACTGGGACACAGCACACTGTCGTGGAGCAGCACTGGGACACACACACTGTGGTGGAGCAGCACTGGGACACAGCACACTGTGGTGGAGCAGCACTGGGACACAGCACATTGTGGTGGAGCAGCACTGGGACACAGCACACTGTGGTGGAGCAGCACTGGGGACACAGCACACTGTGGTGGAGCAGCACTGGGACACAGCACACTGTGGTGGAGCAGCACTGGGACACAGCACACTGTGGTGGAGCAGCACTGGGACACAGCACACTGTGGTGGAGCACTGGGACACAGCACACTGTGGTGGAGCACTGGGACACACACACTGTGGTGGAGCAGCACTGGGACACAGCACACTGTGGTGGAGCACTGGGGCACAGCACACTGTGGTGGAGCACTGGGACACACACTGTGGTGGAGCACTGGGACACACACACTGTGGTGGAGCAGCACTGGGACACAGCACACTGTGGTGGAGCACTGGGACACAGCACACTGTGGTGGAGCACTGGGACACAGCACACTGTTGTGGAGCACTGGGACACACACACTGTGGTGGAGAAGCACTGGGACACAGCACACTGTGGTGGAGCACTGGGACACACACACTGTGGTGGAGCGCTGGGACACATACACTGTGGTGGAGCAGCACTGGGACACAGCACACTGTGGTGGAGCACTGGGACACACACACTGTGGTGGAGCAGCGCTGGGACACAGCACACTGTGGTGGAGCACTGGGACACAGCACACTGTGGTGGAGCAGCACTGGGACACACACACTGTGGTGGAGCAGCACTGGGACACAGCACACTGTGGTGGAGCAGCACTGGGACACAGCACACTGTGGTGGAGCAGCACTGGGACACAGCACACTGTGGTGGAGCAGCACTGGGGACACAGCACTGTGGTGGAGCAGCACTGGGACACAGCACACTGTGGTGGAGCAGCACTGGGACACAGCACACTGTGGTGGAGCAGCACTGGGACACAGCACACTGTGGTGGAGCAGCACTGGGACACAGCACACTGTGGTGGAGCAGCACTGGGACACAGCACACTGTGGTGGAGCAGCACTGGGACACAGCACACTGTGGTGGAGCAGCACTGGGACACAGCACACTGTGGTGGAGCAGCACTGGGGACACAGCACTGTGGTGGAGCAGCACTGGGACACAGCACACTGTGGTGGAGCAGCACTGGGACACAGCACACTGTGGTGGAGCAGCACTGGGACACAGCACACTGTGGTGGAGCAGCACTGGGACACAGCACACTGTGGTGGAGCAGCACTGGGACACAGCACACTGTGGTGGAGCAGCACTGGGACACAGCACACTGTGGTGGAGCAGCACTGGGACAGCACACTGTGGTGGAGCAGCACTGGGACATAGCACACTGTGGTGGAGCACTGGGATACAGCCCACTGTGGTGGAGCACTGCACTGGGACACAGCACACTGTGGTGGAGCACTGGGACACAGCACACTGTGGTGGAGCACTGCACTGGGGCACAGCACACTGTGGTGGAGCACTGCACTGGGACAGCACATTGTGGTGGAGCACTGGGACACAGCACACTGTGGTGGAGCACTGGGACACAGCACACTGTGGTGGAGCACTAGGACACAGCGCACTGGGGGACACAGCACACTGTGGTGGAGCGCTGCACTGGGACACAGCACACTGTGGTCGAGCAGCACTGGGACACAGCACACGGTGGTGGAGCACTGCACTGGGACACAGCACACTGTGGTGGAGCAGCACTGGGACACAGCACACTGTGGTGGAGCACTGCACTGGGACATAGCACACTGTGGTGGAGCACTGCACTGGGACACAGCACACTGTGGTGGAGCAGCACTGGGACACAGCACACTGTGGTGGAGCAGCACTGGGACACACACACTGTGGTGGAGCACTGGGGGACACAGCACACTGTGGTGGAGCACTGGGGGACACAGCACACTGTGGTGGAGCACTGGGGGACACAGCACACTGTGGTGGAGCAGCACTGGGACAGCACACTGTGGTGGAGCAGCACTGGGACACAGCACACTGTGGTGGAGCAGCACTGGGACACAGCACACTGTGGTGGAGCAGCACTGGGACACAGCACACTGTGGTGGAGCACTGGGGGACACAGCACACTGTGGTGGAGCAGCACTGGGACAGCACACTGTGGTGGAGCAGCACTGGGACACAGCACACTGTGGTGGAGCACTGGGACACAGCACACTGTGGTGGAGCACTGGGACACAGCACACTGTGGTGGAGCACTGCACTGGGGCACAGCACACTGTGGTGGAGCACTGCACTGGGACAGCACACTGTGGTGGAGCACTGGGACACAGCACACTGTGGTGGAGCACTGGGACACAGCACACTGTGGTGGAGCACTAGGACACAGCGCACTGGGGGACACAGCACTGCGACACAGCACACTGTGGTGGAGCGCTGCACTGGGACACAGCACACTGTGGTCGAGCAGCACTGGGACACAGCACACGGTGGTGGAGCACTGCACTGGGACACAGCACACTGTGGTGGAGCAGCACTGGGACACAGCACACTGTGGTGGAGCACTGCACTGGGACACAGCACACTGTGGTGGAGCACTGCACTGGGACACAGCACACTGTGGTGGAGCAGCACTGGGACACAGCACACTGTGGTGGAGCAGCACTGGGACACACACACTGTGGTGGAGCGCTGGGGGACACAGCACACTGTGGTGGAGCACTGGGGGACACAGCACACTGTGGTGGAGCACTGGGGGACACAGCACACTGTGGTGGAGCACTGGGACACAGCACACTGTGGTGGAGCTGCACTGGGACACAGCACACTGTGGTGGAGCACTGCACTGGGACACAGCACACTGTGGTGGAGCACTGGGACACAGCACACTGTGGTGGAGCACTGGGGACAGCACCACACTGTGGTGGAGCACTGCACTGGGACACAGCACACTGTGGTGGAGCAGCACTGGGGACACAGCACAATGTGGTGGAGCACTGTGACACAGCACACTGTGGTGGAGCAGCACTGGGACACAGCACACTGTGGTGGAGCAGCACTGGGACACAGCACATTGTGGTGGAGCACTGGGGACACAGCACACTGTGGTGGAGCACTGGGACACACACACTGTGGTGGAGCAGCGCTGGGACACAGCACACTGTGGTGGAGCACTGGGACACAGCACACTGTGGTGGAGCAGCACTGGGACACACACACTGTGGTGGAGCAGCACTGGGACACAGCACACTGTGGTGGAGCAGCACTGGGACACAGCACACTGTGGTGGAGCAGCACTGGGGACACAGCACTGTGGTGGAGCAGCACTGGGACACAGCACACTGTGGTGGAGCAGCACTGGGACACAGCACACTGTGGTGGAGCAGCACTGGGACACAGCACACTGTGGTGGAGCAGCACTGGGGCACAGCACACTGTGGTGGAGCAGCACTGGGACACAGCACACTGTGGTGGAGCACTGGGGGACACAGCACACTGTGGTGGAGCAGCACTGGGACAGCACACTGTGGTGGAGCAGCACTGGGACACAGCACACTGTGGTGGAGCACTGGGACACAGCACACTGTGGTGGAGCACTGCACTGGGACACAGCACACTGTGGTGGAGCACTGGGACACAGCACACTGTGGTGGAGCACTGCACTGGGGCACAGCACACTGTGGTGGAGCACTGCACTGGGACAGCACACTGTGGTGGAGCACTGGGACACAGCACACTGTGGTGGAGCACTGGGACACAGCACACTGTGGTGGAGCACTAGGACACAGCGCACTGGGGGACACAGCACTGCGACACAGCACACTGTGGTGGAGCGCTGCACTGGGACACAGCACACTGTGGTCGAGCAGCACTGGGACACAGCACACGGTGGTGGAGCACTGCACTGGGACACAGCACACTGTGGTGGAGCAGCACTGGGACACAGCACACTGTGGTGGAGCACTGCACTGGGACACAGCACACTGTGGTGGAGCACTGCACTGGGACACAGCACACTGTGGTGGAGCAGCACTGGGACACAGCACACTGTGGTGGAGCAGCACTGGGACACACACACTGTGGTGGAGCACTGGGGGACACAGCACACTGTGGTGGAGCACTGGGGGACACAGCACACTGTGGTGGAGCACTGGGGGACACAGCACACTGTGGTGGAGCACTGGGGGACACAGCACACTGTGGTGGAGCACTGGGACACAGCACACTGTGGTGGAGCTGCACTGGGACACAGCACACTGTGGTGGAGCACTGCACTGGGACACAGCACACTGTGGTGGAGCACTGGGACACAGCACACTGTGGTGGAGCACTGGGGACAGCAGCACACTGTGGTGGAGCACTGCACTGGGACACAGCACACTGTGGTGGAGCAGCACTGGGGACACAGCACAATGTGGTGGAGCACTGTGACACAGCACACTGTGGTGGAGCAGCACTGGGACACAGCACACTGTGGTGGAGCAGCACTGGGACACAGCACATTGTGGTGGAGCACTGGGGACACAGCACACTGTGGTGGAGCACTGGGACACACATACTGTGGTGGAGCAGCATTGGGACACACACACTGTGGAGGAGCACTGGGGGACACAGCACACTGTGGTGGAGCAGCACTGGGGGACACAGCACACTGTGGTGGAGCAGCACGGGGACACAGCACACTGTGGTGGAGCAGCACTGGGGCACAGCACACTGTGGTGGAGCAGCACTGGGACACAGCACACTGTGGTGGAGCAGCACTGGGACACAGCACACTGTGGTGGAGCAGCACTGGGACACAGCACACTGTGGTGGAGCAGCACTGGGACACAGCACACTGTGGTGGAGCAGCACTGGGGACACAGCACACTGTGGTGGAGCACTGCACCGGGACACAGCACACTGTGGTGGAGCACTGCACTGGGACACAGCACACTGTGGTGGAGCAGCACTGGGACACAGCACACTGTGGTGGAGCAGCACTGGGGACACAGCACACTGTGGTGGAGCACTGCACTGGGACACAGCACACTGTGGTGGAGCAGCACTGGGGACACAGCACACTGTGGTGGAGCAGCACTGGGACACAGCACACTGTGGTGGAGCAGCACTGGGACACAGCACACTGTGATGGAGCACTGGGACACAGCACACTGTGGTTGAGCAGCACAGGGACACAGCACACTGTGGTGGAGCAGCACTGGGACACAGCACACTGTGGTGGAGCAGCACTGGGACACAGCACACTGTGGTGGAGCAGCACTGGGACACAGCACACTGTGGTGGAGCACTGGGACACACACACTGTGGTGGAGCAGCACTGGGACACAGCACACTGTGGTGGAGCACTGGGACACAGCACACTGTGGTGGAGCACTGGGACACACACACTATGGTGGAGCAGCACTGGGACACAGCACACTGTGGTGGAGCACTGGGGCACAGCACACTGTGGTGGAGCAGCACTGGGGCACAGCACACTGTGGTGGAGCAGCACTGGGAAACAGCACACTGTGGTGGAGCAGCACTGGGGACACAGCACACTGTGGTGGAGCACTGGTACACAGCACACTGTGGTGGAGCAGCACTGGGGCACAGCACACTGGTGGAGCAGCACTGGGACACAGCACACTGTGGTGGAGCAGCACTGGGACACACACTGTGGTGGAGCAGCACTGGGACACAGCACACTGTGGTGGAGCAGCACTGGGACACAGCACACTGTGGTGGAGCAGCACTGGGACACAGCACACTGTGGTGGAGCAGCACTGGGGACACAGCACTGTGGTGGAGCAGCACTGGGACACAGCACACTGTGGTGGAGCAGCACTGGGACACAGCACACTGTGGTGGAGCACTAATGGGACACAGCACACTGTGGTGGAGCACTGGGGCACAGCACACTGTGGTGGAGCACGGGGACACACACACTGTGGTGGACACCGGGACACACACACTGTGGTGGAGCAGCACTGGGACACAGCACACTGTTGTGGAGCACTGGGACACAGCACACTGTGGTGGAGCACTGGGACACACACACTGTGGTGGAGCAGCACTGGGACACAGCACACTGTGGTGGAGCACTTGGACACAGCACACTGTGGTGGAGCACTGGGGCACACACACTGTGGTGGAGCAGCACTGGGACACAGCACACTGTGGTGGAGCAGCACTGGGACACAGCACACTGTGGTGGAGCAGTAATGGGACACAGCACACTGTGGTGGAGCACTTGGGGACACAGCACACTGTGGTGGAGCAGCACTGGGACACAGCTCACTGTGGTGGAGCAGCACTGGGGACACAGCACACTGTGGTGGAGCAGCCCTGGGACACAGCACACTGTGGTGGAGCAGCACTGGGACACAGCACACTGTGGTGGAGCAGCACTGGGACACAGCACACTGTGGTGGAGCAGCACTGGGACACAGCACACTGTGGTGGAGCAGCACTGGGACACAGCACACTGTGGTGGAGCACTGGGACACAGCACACTGTGGTGGAGCAGCACTGGGACACAGCACACTGTGGTGGAGCACTGGGGCACAGCACACTGTGGTGGAGCACTGGGACACACACACTGTGGTGGAGCACTGGGACACACACACTGTGGTGGAGCAGCACTGGGACACAGCACACTGTGGTGGAGCACTGGGACACAGCACACTGTGGTGGAGCATTGGGACACACACACTGTGGTGGACTAGCACTGGGACACAGCACAGTGTGGTGGAGCACTGGGACACACACACTGTGGTGGAGCACTGGGACACACACACTGTGGTGGAGCAGCACTGGGACACTGCACATTGTGGTGGAGCAGCACTGGGACACAGCACACTGTGGTGGAGCAGCACTGGGGACACAGCACACTGTGGTGGAGCAGCACTGGGACACAGCACACTGTGGTGCAGCAGCACTGGGACACAGCACACTGTGGTGGAGCACTGGGACACAGCACACTGTGGTGCAGCACTGGGACACAGCACACTGTGGTGGAGCAGCACTGGGACACAGCACACTGTGGTGGAGCAGCACTGGGACACAGCACACTATGGTGGAGCAGCACTGGGACACAGCCCACTGTGGTGGAGCAGCACTGGGACACAGCACACTGTGGTGGAGCACTGGGACACACACACTGTGGTGGAGCAGCACTGGGACACAGCACACTGTGGTGGAGCACTGGGACACAGCACACTGTGGTGGAGCACTGGGACACACACACTGTGGTGGAGCAGCACTGGAACACAGCACACTGTGGTGGAGCACTGGGGCACAGCACACTGTGGTGGAACAGCACTGGGACACAGCACACTGTGGTGGAGCAGCACTGGGGCACAGCACACTGGTGGAGGAGCACTGGGACACAGCACACTGTGGTGGAGCAGCACTGGGACACACACACTGTGGTGGAGCAGCAATGGGACACAGCACACTGTGGTGGAGCAGCACTGGGACACAGCACACTGTGGTGGAGCAGCACTGGGACACAGCACACTGTGGTGGAGCAGCACTGGGGACACAGCACTGTGGTGGAGCAGCACTGGGACACAGCACACTGTGGTGGAGCAGCACTGGGACACAGCACACTGTGGTGGAGCAGTAATGGGACACAGCACACTGTGGTAGAGCACTGGGGGACACAGCACACTGTGGTGGAGCAGCACTGGGACACAGCACACTGTGGTGGAGCAGCACTGGGGACACAGCACACTGTGGTGGAGCAGCACTGGGACACAGCACACTGTGGTGGAGCAGCACTGGGACACAGCACACTGTGGTGGAGCAGCACTGGGACACAGCACACTGTGGTGGAGCAGCACTGGGACAGCACACTGTGGTGAAGCAGCACTGGGACACAGCACATTGTGGTGGAGCACTGGGACACACAAAATGTGGTGGAGCAGCACTGGGACACAGCACACTGTGGTGGAGCACTGGGGCACAGCACACTGTGGTGGAGCACTGGGACGGACACACACTGTGGTGGAGCACCGGGACACACACACTGTGGTGGAGCAGCACTGGGACACAGCACACTGTTGTGGAGCACTGGGACACAGCACACTGTGGTGGAGCACTGGGACACAGCACACTGTGGTGGAGCACTGGGAAACACACACTGTGGTGGAGCAGCACTGGGACACAGCACACTGTGGTGGAGCACTGGGACACAGCACACTGTGGTGGAGCACTGGGACACACACACTGTGGTGGAGCAGCACTGGGACACAGCACACTGTGGTGGAGCAGCACTGGGACACAGCACAATGTGGTGGAGCAGAACTGGGGACACAGCACACTGTGGTGGAGCACTGGTACACAGCACACTGTGGTGGGGCAGCACTGGGGCACAGCACACTGGTGGAGCAGCACTGGGACACAGCACACTGTCGTGGAGCAGCACTGGGACACACACACTGTGGTGGAGCAGCACTGGGACACAGCACACTGTGGTGGAGCAGCACTGGGACACAGCATACTGTGGTGGAGCACTGGGACACAGCACACTGTGGTGGAGCACTGGGACACACACACTGTGGTGGAGCAGCACTGGGACACAGCACACTGTGGTGGAGCACTGGGGCACAGCACACAGTGGTGGAGCACTGGGACACACACTGTGGTGGAGCACTGGGACACACACACTGTGGTGGAGCAGCACTGGGACACAGCACACTGTGGTGGAGCACTGGGACACAGCACACTGTGGTGGAGCACTGGGACACAGCACACTGTGGTGGAGCACTGGGACACACACACTGTGGTGGAGCAGCACTGGGACACAGCACACTGTGGTGGAGCACTGGGACACACACACTGTGGTGGAGCGCTGGGACACACACACTGTGGTGGAGCAGCACTGGGACACAGCACACTGTGGTGGAGCACTGGGACACACACACTGTGTTGGAGCAGCACTGGGACACAGCACACTGTGGTGGAGCACTGGGACACAGCACACTGTGGTGGAGCAGCACTGGGACACACACACTGTGGTGGAGCAGCACAGGGACACAGCACACTGTGGTGGAGCAGCACTGGGACACAGCACACTGTGGTGGAGCAGCACTGGGGACACAGCACACTGTGGTGGAGCAGCACTGGGGACACAGCACTGTGGTGGAGCAGCACTGCGACACAGCACACTGTGGTGGAGCAGCACTGGGACACAGCACACTGTGGTGGAGCAGCACTGGGACACAGCACACTGTGGTGGAGCAGCACTGGGACACAGCACACTGTGGTGGAGCAGCACTGGGACACAGCACACTGTGGTGGAGCACTGGGGGACACAGCACACTGTGGTGGAGCAGCACTGGGACACAGCACACTGTGGTGGAGCAGCACTGGGACACAGCACACTGTGGTGGAGCACTGCACTGGGACACAGCACACTGTGGTGGAGCACTGGGACACAGCACACTGTGGTGGAGCACTGCACTGGGGCACAGCACACTGTGGTGGAGCACTGCACTGGGGCACAGCACACTGTGGTGGAGCACTGGGACACAGCACACTCTGGTGGAGCAGCACTGGGACACAGCACACTGTGGTGGAGCAGCACTGGGACACAGCACACTGTGGTGGAGCACTGGGGGACACAGCACACTGTGGTGGAGCAGCACTGGGACACAGCACACTGTGGTGGAGCAGCACTGGGACACAGCACACTGTGGTGGAGCACTGGGACACAGCACACTGTGGTGGAGCACTGCACTGGGACACAGCACACTGTGGTGGAGCACTGGGACACAGCACACTGTGGTGGAGCACTGCACTGCGGCACAGCACACTGTGGTGGAGCACTGCACTGGGGCACAGCACACTGTGGTGGAGCACTGGGACACAGCACACTGTGGTGGAGCAGCACTGGGACACAGCACACTGTGGTGGAGCACTGCACTGGGACACAGCACACTGTGGTGGAGCACTGCACTGGGACACAGCACACTGTGGTGGAGCAGCACTGGGGCACAGCACACTGTGGTGGAGCAGCACTGGGACACAGCACACTGTGGTGGAGCAGCACTGGGACACAGCACACTGTGGTGGAGCAGCACTGGGGCACAGCACACTGTGGTGGAGCACTGCACAGGGACACAGCACACTGTGGTGGAGCACTGCACTGGGACACAGCACACTGTGGTGGAGCAGCACTGGGACACAGCACACTGTGGTGGAGCACTGCACTGGGACACAGCAGACTGTGGTGGAGCAGCACTGGGGCACAGCACATTGTGGTGGAGCAGCACTGGGGGACACAGCACACTGTGGTGGAGCAGCACTGGGGGACACAGCACACTGTGGTGGAGCAGCACTGGGGGACACAGCACACTGTGGTGGAGCAGCCCTGGGACACAGCACACTGTGGTGGAGCAGCACTGGGACACAGCACACTGTGGTGGAGCAGCACTGGGACACAGCGCACTGTGGTGGAGCAGCACTGGGACACAGCACACTGTGGTGGAGCACTGGGACACAGCACACTGTGGTGGAGCACTGGGACACAGCACACTGTGGTGGAGCACTGCACTGGGACAGCACACTGTGGTGGAGCAGCACTGGGACACAGCACACTGTGGTGGAGTAGCACTGGGACACAGCACACTGTGGTGGAGCAGCACTGGGACACAGCACACTGTGGTGGAGCAGCACTGGGACACAGCACACTGTGGTGGAGCAGCACTGGGACACAGCACACTGTGGTGGAGCAGCACTGGGACACAGCACACTGTGGTGGAGCAGCATTGGGACACAGCACACTGTGGTGGAGCAGCACTGGGACACAGCACACTGTGGTGGAGCAGCACTGGGACACAGCACACTGTGTTGGAGCAGCACTGGGACACAGCACACTGTGGTGGAGCAGCACTGGGACACAGCACACTGTGGTGGAGCAGCACTGGGACACAGCACACTGTGGTGTAGCAGCACTGGGACATAGCACACAGTGGTGGAGCAGCACAGGGACACAGCACACTGTGGTGGAGCAGCACTGGGACACACACACTGTGGTGGAGCACTGCACTGGGACACAGCACACTGTGGTTGAGCAGCACTGGGACACAACACACTGTGGTGGAGCAGCACTGGAACACAGCACACTGTGGTGGAGCA
Organism: Raja brachyura; assembly: GCA_963514005.1. Next base: position 39,853,740 of record OY740808.1, read on the forward strand.
GCACTGGGACACAGCACACTGTGGTGTAGCAGCACTGGGACACAGCACACTGTGGTGGAGCAGCACTGGGACACAGCACACTGTGGCGGAGCAGCGCTGGGACACAGCACACTGTGGTCGAGCAGCACTGGGACACAGTACACTGTGGTGGAGCAGCACTGGGACACAGCACACTGTGGTGGAGCAGCACTGGGACACACACACTGTGGTGGAGCAGCACTGGGGACACATCACACTGTGGTGGAGCACTGGGACACAGCACACTGTGGTGGAGCAGCACTGGGACACAGCACACTGTGGTGGAGCAGCACTGGGACACAGCACACTGTGGTGGAGAAGCACTGGGACACAGCACACTGTGGTGGAGCAGCACTGGGACACAGCACACTGTGGTGGAGCAGCACTGGGACACAGCACACTGTGGTGGAGCAGCACTGGGAGACAGTACACTGTGGTGGAGCAGCACTGGGACACAGCACACTGTGGTGGAGCAGCACTGGGACACAGCACACTGTGGTGGAGCAGCACTGGGACACAGCAAACTGTGGTGGAGCAGCACTGGGACACAGAACACTGTGGTGGAGCAGCACTGGGACACAGCACACTGTGGTGGAGCAGCACTGGGACACAGAACACTGTGGTGGAGCAGCACTGGGGCACAGCACACTGTGGTGGAGCAGCACTGGGACACAGCACACTGTGGTGGAGCAGCACTGGGACACAGCACACTGTGGTAGAGCAGCACTGGGACACAACACACTGTGGTGGAGCAGCACTGGGACACAGCACACTGTGGTGGAGCAGCACTGGGACACACACACTGTGGTGGAGCAATGGGGCACAGCACACTGTGGTGGAGCACTGGGGCACAGCACACTGTGGTGGAGCAGCACTGGGACACAGCACACTGTGGTGGAGCACTGGGACACAGCACACTGTGGTGGAGCAGCACTGGGCCACAGCACACTGTGGTGGAGCAGCACTGGGACACAGCACACTGTGGTGGAGCAGCACTGGGACACAGCACACTGTGGTGGAGCAGCACTGGGACACAGCACACTGTGGTGGAGTAGCACTGGGACACAGCACACTGTGGTGGAGCAGCACTGGGACACAGCACACTGTGGTGGAGCAGCACTGGGACACAGCACACTGTGGTGGAGCACTGGGACACAGCACACTGTGGTGGAGCAGCACTGGGACACAGCACACTGTGGTGGAGCAGCACTGGGACACAGCACACTGTGGTTGAGCAGCACTGGGACACAGCACACTGTGGTGGAGCAGCACTGGGACACAGCACACTGTGGTGGAGCACTGGGACACAGCACACTGTGGTGGAGCACTGCAGTGGGACAGCACACTGTGGTGGAGTAGCACTGGGACACAGCACACTGTGGTGGAGCAGCACTGGGACACACACACTGTGGTGGAGCAGCACTGGGACAGCACACTGTGGTGGAGCAGCACTGGGACACAGCACACTGTGGTGGAGCAGCACTGGGACACAGCACACTGTGGTGGAGCAGCACTGGGACACAGCACACTGTGGTGGAGCAGCACTGGGACACAGCACACTGTGGTGGAGCAGCACTGGGACACAGCACACTGTGTTGGAGCAGCACTGGGACACAGCACACTGTGTTGGAGCAGCACTGGGACACAGCACACTGTGTTGGAGCAGCACTGGGACACAGCACACTGTGGTGGAGCAGCACTGGGATACAGCACACTGTGGTGGAGCAGCACTGGGACACAGCACACTGTGGTGGAGCAGCACTGGGACACAGCACACTGTGGTGGAGCAGCACTGGGACACAGCACACTGTGGTGGAGCAGCACTGGGACACACACACTGTGGTGGAGCACTGCACTGGGACACAGCACACTGTGGTGGAGCACTGGGGGACACAGCACACTGTGGTGGAGCACTGGGACACACATACTGTGGTGGAGCAGCATTGGGACACACACACTGTGGAGGAGCACTGGGGGACACAGCACACTGTGGTGGAGCAGCACTGGGGGACACAGCACACTGTGGTGGAGCAGCACGGGGACACAGCACACTGTGGTGGAGCAGCACTGGGGCACAGCACACTGTGGTGGAGCAGCACTGGGACACAGCACACTGTGGTGGAGCAGCACTGGGACACAGCACACTGTGGTGGAGCAGCACTGGGACACAGCACACTGTGGTGGAGCAGCACTGGGACACAGCACACTGTGGTGGAGCAGCACTGGGGACACAGCACACTGTGGTGGAGCACTGCACCGGGACACAGCACACTGTGGTGGAGCACTGCACTGGGACACAGCACACTGTGGTGGAGCAGCACTGGGACACAGCACACTGTGGTGGAGCAGCACTGGGGACACAGCACACTGTGGTGGAGCACTGCACTGGGACACAGCACACTGTGGTGGAGCAGCACTGGGGACACAGCACACTGTGGTGGAGCAGCACTGGGACACAGCACACTGTGGTGGAGCAGCACTGGGACACAGCACACTGTGATGGAGCACTGGGACACAGCACACTGTGGTGGAGCAGCACAGGGACACAGCAAACTGTGGTGGAGCAGCACTGGGACACAGCACACTGTGGTGGAGCAGCACTGGGACACAGCACACTGTGGTGGAGCAGCACTGGGACACCACACACTGTGGTGGAGCACTGGGACACACACACTGTGGTGGAGCAGCACTGGGACACAGCACACTGTGGTGGAGCACTGGGACACAGCAAACTGTGGTGGAGCACTGGGACACACACACTATGGTGGAGCAGCACTGGGACACAGCACACTGTGGTGGAGCACTGGGGCACAGCACACTGTGGTGGAGCAGCACTGGGGCACAGCACACTGTGGTGGAGCAGCACTGGGACACAGCACACTGTGGTGGAGCAGCACTGGGGACACAGCACACTGTGGTGGAGCACTGGTACACAGCACACTGTGGTGGAGCAGCACTGGGGCACAGCACACTGGTGGAGCAGCACTGGGACACAGCACACTGTGGTGGAGCAGCACTGGGACACACACTGTGGTGGAGCAGCACTGGGACACAGCACACTGTGGTGGAGCAGCACTGGGACACAGCACACTGTGGTGGAGCAGCATTGGGACACAGCACACTGTGGTGGAGCAGCACTGGGGACATAGCACTGTGGTGGAGCAGCACTGGGACACAGCACACTGTGGTGGAGCAGCACTGGGACACAGCACACTGTGGTGGAGCAGTAATGGGACACAGCACACTGTGGTGGAGCACTGGGGGACACAGCACACTGTGGTGGAGCAGCACTGGGACACAGCACACTGTGGTGGAGCAGCACTGGGGACACAGCACACTGTGGTGGAGCAGCACTGGCACACAGCACACTGTGGTGGAGCAGCACTGGGACACAGCACACTGTGGTGGAGCAGCACTGGGACACAGCACACTGTGGTGGAGCAGCACTGGGACACAGCACACTGTGCTGGAGCACTGGGACACAGCACACTGTGGTGGAGCAGCACTGGGACACAGCACACTGTGGTGGAGCACTGGGGCACAGCACACTGTGGTGGAGCACGGGGACACACACACTGTGGTGGAGCACCGGGACACACACACTGTGGTGGAGCAGCACTGGGACACAGCACACTGTTGTGGAGCACTGGGACACAGCACACTGTGGTGGAGCACTGGGACACACACACTGTGGTGGAGCAGCACTGGGACACAGCACACTGTGGGGGAGCACTGGGACACAGCACACTGTGGTGGAGCACTGGGGCACACACACTGTGGTGGAGCAGCACTGGGACACAGCACACTGTGGTGGAGCACTGGGGCACAGCACACTGTGGTGGAGCAGCACTTGGACACAGCACACTGTGGTGGAGCACCACTGGGACACAGCACACTGTGGTGGAGCAGCACTGGGGACACAGCACACTGTGGTGGAGCACTGGTACACAGCACACTGTGGTGGAGCAGCACTGGGGCACAGCACACTGGTGGAGCAGCACTGGGACACAGCACACTGTGGTGGAGCATCACTGGGACACACACACTGTGGTGGAGCAACACTGGGACACAGCACACTGTGGTGGAGCAGCACTGTGGTGGAGCAGCACTGGGACACAGCACACTGTGGTGGAGCAGCACTGGGACACAGCACACTGTGGTGGAGCAGTAATGGGACACAGCACACTGTGGTGGAGCACTGGGGGACACAGCACACTGTGGTGGAGCAGCACTGGGACACACCACACTGTGGTGGAGCAGCACTGGGGACACAGCACACTGTGGTGGAGCAGCACTGGGACACAGCACACTGTGGTGGAGCAGCACTGGGACACAGCACACTGTGGTGGAGCAGCACTGGGACACAGCACACTGTGGTGGAGCAGCACTGGGACACAGCACACTGTGGTGGAGCACTGGGGCACAGCACACTGTGGTGGAGCACTGGGACACACACACTGTGGTGGAGCACTGGGACACACACACTGTGGTGGAGCAGCACTGGGACACAGCACACTGTGGTGGAGCACTGGCACACAGCACACTGTGGTGGAGCACTGGGACACACACACTGTGGTGGACCAGCACTGGGACACAGCACACTGTGGTGGAGCACTGGGACACACACACTGTGGTGGAGCACTGGGACACACACACTGTGGTGGAGCAGCACTGGGACACAGCACACTGTGGTGGAGCAGCACTGGGACACAGCACACTGTGGTGGACACTGCACCGGGACACAGCACACTGTGGTGGAGCACTGCACTGGGACACAGCACACTGTGGTGGAGCAGCACTGGGACACAGCACACTGTGGTGGAGCAGCAGTGGGGACACAGCACACTGTGGTGGAGCACTGCACTGGGACACAGCACACTGTGGTGGAGCAGCACTGGGGACACAGCACACTGTGGTGGAGCAGCACTGGGACACAGCACACTGTGGTGGAGCAGCACTGGGACACAGCACACTGTGGTGGAGCACTGGGACACAGCACACTGTGGTGGAGCACTGGGACACAGCACACTGTGGTGGAGCACTGGGGACACAGCACACTGTGGTGGAGCACTGGGACACAGCACACTGTGGTGGAGCACTGCACTGGGACACAGCACACTGTGGTGGAGCACTGCACTGGGACACAGCACACTGTGGTGGAGCACTGCACTGGGACACAGCACACTGTGGTGGAGCACTGCACTGGGACACATCACACTGTGGTGGAGCACTGGGGCACAGCACACTGTGATGGAGCACTAGGACACAGCGCACTGGGGGACACAGCACTGGGCCACACACACTGTGGTGGAGCACTGGGGGACAAAGCACACTGTGGTGGAGCACTGGGGAACACAGCACACTGTGGTGGAGCACTGGGACACAGCACACTGTGGTGGAGCTGCACTGGGACACAGCACACTGTGGTGGAGCACTGCACTGGGACACAGCACACTGTGGTGGAGCACTGGGACAGAGCACACTGTGGTGGAGCACTGGGGACAGCAGCACGCTGTGGTGGAGCACTACACTGGGACACAGCACACTGTGGTGGAGCACTGCACTGGGACACAGCAAACTGTGGTGGAGCAGCACTGGGACACAGCACACTGTGGTGGAGCACTGCACTGGGACAGCACACTGTGGTGGAGCACTGGGACACAGCACACTGTGGTGGAGCACTGGGACACAGCACACTGTGGTGGAGCACTAGGACACAGCGCACTGGGGGACACAGCACTGCGACACAGCACACTGTGGTGGAGCGCTGCACTGGGACACAGCACACTGTGGTCGAGCAGCACTGGGACACAGCACACTGTGGTGGAGCACTGCACTGGGACACAGCACACTGTGGTGGAGCAGCACTGGGACACAGCACACTGTGGTGGAGCACTGCACTGGGACACAGCACACTGTGGTGGAGCACTGCACTGGGACACAGCACACTGTGGTGGAGCAGCACTGGGACACAGCACACTGTGGTGGAGCAGCACTGGGACACACACACTGTGGTGGAGCACTGGGGGACACAGCACACTGTGGTGGAGCACTGGGGGACACAGCACACTGTGGTGGAGCACTGGGACACAGCACACTGTGGTGGAGCTGCACTGGGACACAGCACACTGTGGTGGAGCACTGCACTGGGACACAGCGCACTGTGGTGGAGCACTGGGACACAGCACACTGTGGTGGAGCACTGGGGACAGCAGCACACTGTGGTGGAGCACTGCACTGGGACACAGCACACTGTGGTGGAGCAGCACTGGGGACACAGCACAATGTGGTGGAGCACTGGGACACAGCACACTGTGGTGGAGCAGCACTGGGACACAGCACACTGTGGTGGAGCAGCACTGGGACACAGCACATTGTGGTGGAGCACTGGGGACACAGCACACTGTGGTGGAGCACTGGGACACACATACTGTGGTGGAGCAGCATTGGGACACACACACTGTGGAGGAGCACTGGGGGACACAGCACACTGTGGTGGAGCAGCACTGGGGGACACAGCACACTGTGGTGGAGCAGCACGGGGACACAGCACACTGTGGTGGAGCAGCACTGGGGCATAGCACACTGTGGTGGAGCAGCACTGGGACACAGCACACTGTGGTGGAGCAGCACTGGGACACAGCACACTGCGGTGGAGCAGCACTGGGACACAGCACACTGTGGTGGAGCAGCACTGGGACACAGCACACTGTGGTGGAGCAGCACTGGGGACACAGCACACTGTGGTGGAGCACTGCACCGGGACACAGCACACTGTGGTGGAGCACTGCACTGGGACACAGCACACTGTGGTGGAGCAGCACTGGGACACAGCACACTGTGGTGGAGCAGCACTGGGGACACAGCACACTGTGGTGGAGCACTGCACTGGGACACAGCACACTGTGGTGGAGCAGCACTGGGGACACAGCACACTGTGGTGGAGCAGCACTGGGACACAGCACACTGTGGTGGAGCAGCACTGGGACACAGCACACTGTGATGGAGCACTGGGACACAGCACACTGTGGTGGAGCAGCACAGGGACACAGCACACTGTGGTGGAGCAGCACTGGGACACAGCACACTGTGGTGGAGCAGCACTGGGACACAGCACACTGTGGTGGAGCAGCACTGGGACACAGCACACTGTGGTGGAGCACTGGGACACACACACTGTGGTGGAGCAGCACTGGGACACAGCACACTGTGGTGGAGCACTGGGACACAGCACACTGTGGTGGAGCACTGGGACACACACACTATGGTGGAGCAGCACTGGGACACAGCACACTGTGGTGGAGCACTGGGGCACAGCACACTGTGGTGGAGCAGCACTGGGGCACAGCACACTGTGGTGGAGCAGCACTGGGACACAGCACACTGTGGTGGAGCAGCACTGGGGACACAGCACACTGTGGTGGAGCACTGGTACACAGCACACTGTGGTGGAGCAGCACTGGGGCACAGCACACTGGTGGAGCAGCACTGGGACACAGCACACTGTGGTGGAGCAGCACTGGGACACACACTGTGGTGGAGCAGCACTGGGACACAGCACACTGTGGTGGAGCAGCACTGGGACACAGCACACTGTGGTGGAGCAGCATTGGGACACAGCACACTGTGGTGGAGCAGCACTGGGGACATAGCACTGTGGTGGAGCAGCACTGGGACACAGCACACTGTGGTGGAGCAGCACTGGGACACAGCACACTGTGGTGGAGCAGTAATGGGACACAGCACACTGTGGTGGAGCACTGGGGGACACAGCACACTGTGGTGGAGCAGCACTGGGACACAGCACACTGTGGTGGAGCAGCACTGGGGACACAGCACACTGTGGTGGAGCAGCACTGGGACACAGCACACTGTGGTGGAGCAGCACTGGGACACAGCACACTGTGGTGGAGCAGCACTGGGACACAGCACACTGTGGTGGAGCAGCACTGGGACACAGCACACTGTGGTGGAGCACTGGGACACAGCACACTGTGGTGGAGCAGCACTGGGACACAGCACACTGTGGTGGAGCACTGGGGCACAGCACACTGTGGTGGAGCACGGGGACACACACACTGTGGTGGAGCACCGGGACACACACACTGTGGTGGAGCAGCACTGGGACACAGCACACTGTTGTGGAGCACTGGGACACAGCACACTGTGGTGGAGCACTGGGACACACACACTGTGGTGGAGCAGCACTGGGACACAGCACACTGTGGTGGAGCACTGGGACACAGCACACTGTGGTGGAGCACTGGGGCACACACACTGTGGTGGAGCAGCACTGGGACACAGCACACTGTGGTGGAGCACTGGGGCACAGCACACTGTGGTGGAGCAGCACTGGGACACAGCACACTGTGGTGGAGCAGCACTGGGACACAGCACACTGTGGTGGAGCAGCACTGGGGACACAGCACACTGTGGTGGAGCACTGGTACACAGCACACTGTGGTGGAGCAGCACTGGGGCACAGCACACTGTTGGAGCAGCACTGGGACACAGCACACTGTGGTGGAGCAGCACTGGGACACACACACTGTGGTGGAGCAGCACTGGGACACAGCACACTGTGGTGGAGCAGCACTGGGGACACAGCACTGTGGTGGAGCAGCACTGGGACACAGCACACTGTGGTGGAGCAGCACTGGGACACAGCACACTGTGGTGGAGCAGTAATGGGACACAGCACACTGTGGTGGAGCACTGGGGGACACAGCACACTGTGGTGGAGCAGCACTGGGACACAGCACACTGTGGTGGAGCAGCACTGGGGACACAGCACACTGTGGTGGAGCAGCACTGGGACACAGCACACTGTGGTGGAGCAGCACTGGGACACAGCACACTGTGGTGGAGCAGCACTGGGACACAGCACACTGTGGTGGAGCAGCACTGGGACACAGCACACTGTGGTGGAGCACTGGGACACAGCACACTGTGGTGGAGCACTGGGACACACACACTGTGGTGGAGCAGCACTGGGACACAGCACACTGTGGTGGAGCACTGGGGCACAGCACACTGTGGTGGAGCACCGGGACACACACACTGTGGTGGAGCACTGGGACACACACACTGTGGTGGAGCAGCACTGGGACACAGCACACTGTGGTGGAGCACTGGGACACAGCACACTGTGGTGGAGCACTGGGACACACACACTGTGGTGGACCAGCACTGGGACACAGCACACTGTGGTGGAGCACTGGGACACACACACTGTGGTGGAGCACTGGGACACACACACACTGTGTTGGAGCAGCACTGGGACACAGCACACTGTGGTGGAGCAGCACTGGGACACAGCACACTGTGGTGGACACTGCACCGGGACACAGCACACTGTGGTGGAGCACTGCACTGGGACACAGCACACTGTGGTGGAGCAGCACTGGGACACAGCACACTGTGGTGGAGCAGCACTGGGGACACAGCACACTGTGGTGTAGCACTGCACTGGGACACAGCACACTGTGGTGGAGCAGCACTGGGGACACAGCACACTGTGGTGGAGCAGCACTGGGACACAGCACACTGTGGTGGAGCAGCACTGGGACACCACACTGTGGTGGAGCACTGGGACACAGCACACTGTGGTGCAGCACTGGGACACAGCACACTGTGGTGGAGCAGCACTGGGACACAGCACACTGTGGTGGAGCAGCACTGGGACACAGCACACTGTGGTGGAGCAGCACTGGGACACAGCACACTGTGGTGGAGCAGCACTGGGACACAGCACACTGTGGTGGAGCAGCACTGGGACACAGCACACTGTGGTGGAGCACTGGGACACACACACTGTGGTGGAGCAGCACTGGGACACAGCACACTGTGGTGGAGCACTGGGACACAGCACACTGTGGTGGAGCACTGGGACACACACACTGTGGTGGAGCAGCACTGGGACACAGCACACTGTGGTGGAGCACTGGGGCACAGCACACTGTGGTGGAGCAGCACTGGGACACAGCACACTGTGGTGGAGCAGCACTGTGGCACAGCACACTGGTGGAGGAGCACTGGGACACAGCACACTGTGGTGGAGCAGCACTGGGACACACACACTGTGGTGGAGCAGCAATGGGACACAGCACACTGTGGTGGAGCAGCACTGGGACACAGCACACTGTGGTGGAGCAGCACTGGGACACAGCACACTGTGGTGGAGCAGCACTGGGGACACAGCACTGTGGTGGAGCAGCACTGGGACACAGCACACTGTGGTGGAGCAGCACTTGGACACAGCACACTGTGGTGGAGCAGTAATGGGACACAGCACACTGTGGTGGAGCACTGGGGGACACAGCACACTGTGGTGGAGCAGCACTGGGACACAGCACACTGTGGTGGAGCAGCACTGGGGACACAGCACACTGTGGTGGAGCAGCACTGGGACACAGCACACTGTGGTGGAGCTGCACTGGGACACAGCACACTGTGGTGGAGCAGCACTGGGACACAGCACACTGTGGTGGAGCAGCACTGGGACACAGCACACTGTGGTGGAGCAGCACTGGGACACAGCACATTGTGGTGGAGCACTGGGACACACAAAATGTGGTGGAGCAGCACTGGGACACAGCACACTGTGGTGGAGCACTGGGGCACAGCACACTGTGGTGGAGCACTGGGACGGACACACACTGTGGTGGAGCACCGGGACACACACACTGTGGTGGAGCAGCACTGGGACACAGCACACTGTTGTGGAGCACTGGGACACAGCACACTGTGGTGGAGCACTGGGACACAGCACACTGTGGTGGAGCACTGGGAAACACACACTGTGGTGGAGCAGCACTGGGACACAGCACACTGTGGTGGAGCACTGGGACACAGCACACTGTGGTGGAGCACTGGGACACACACACTGTGGTGGAGCAGCACTGGGACACAGCACACTGTGGTGGAGCAGCACTGGGACACAGCACACTGTGGTGGAGCAGCACTGGGGACACAGCACACTGTGGTGGAGCACTGGTACACAGCACACTGTGGTGGAGCAGCACTGGGGCACAGCACACTGGTGGAGCAGCACTGGGACACAGCACACTGTCGTGGAGCAGCACTGGGACACACACACTGTGGTGGAGCAGCACTGGGACACAGCACACTGTGGTGGAGCAGCACTGGGACACAGCACATTGTGGTGGAGCAGCACTGGGACACAGCACACTGTGGTGGAGCAGCACTGGGGACACAGCACACTGTGGTGGAGCAGCACTGGGACACAGCACACTGTGGTGGAGCAGCACTGGGACACAGCACACTGTGGTGGAGCAGCACTGGGACACAGCACACTGTGGTGGAGCACTGGGGCACAGCACACTGTGGTGGAGCACTGGGACACACACACTGTGGTGGAGCAGCACTGGGACACAGCACACTGTGGTGGAGCACTGGGGCACAGCACACTGTGGTGGAGCACTGGGACACACACACTGTGGTGGAGCAGCACTGGGACACAGCACACTGTGGTGGAGCACTGGGACACAGCACACTGTGGTGGAGCACTGGGACACAGCACACTGTGGTGGAGCACTGGGACACAGCACACTGTGGTGGAGCACTGGGACACACACACTGTGGTGGAGCAGCACTGGGACACAGCACACTGTGGTGGAGCACTGGGACACACACACTGTGGTGGAGCGCTGGGACACACACACTGTGGTGGAGCAGCACTGGGACACAGCACACTGTGGTGGAGCACTGGGACACACACACTGTGGTGGAGCAGCGCTGGGACACAGCACACTGTGGTGGAGCACTGGGACACAGCACACTGTGGTGGAGCAGCACTGGGACACACACACTGTGGTGGAGCAGCACTGGGACACAGCACACTGTGGTGGAGCAGCACTGGGACACAGCACACTGTGGTGGAGCAGCACTGGGGACACAGCACTGTGGTGGAGCAGCACTGGGACACAGCACACTGTGGTGGAGCAGCACTGGGACACAGCACACTGTGGTGGAGCAGCACTGGGACACAGCACACTGTGGTGGAGCAGCACTGGGACACAGCACACTGTGGTGGAGCAGCACTGGGACACAGCACACTGTGGTGGAGCACTGGGGGACACAGCACACTGTGGTGGAGCAGCACTGGGACAGCACACTGTGGTGGAGCAGCACTGGGACACAGCACACTGTGGTGGAGCACTGGGATACAGCACACTGTGGTGGAGCACTGCACTGGGACACAGCACACTGTGGTGGAGCACTGGGACACAGCACACTGTGGTGGAGCACTGCACTGGGGCACAGCACACTGTGGTGGAGCACTGCACTGGGACAGCACACTGTGGTGGAGCACTGGGACACAGCACACTGTGGTGGAGCACTGGGACACAGCACACTGTGGTGGAGCACTAGGACACAGCGCACTGGGGGACACAGCACTGCGACACAGCACACTGTGGTGGAGCGCTGCACTGGGACACAGCACACTGTGGTCGAGCAGCACTGGGACACAGCACACGGTGGTGGAGCACTGCACTGGGACACAGCACACTGTGGTGGAGCAGCACTGGGACACAGCACACTGTGGTGGAGCACTGCACTGGGACACAGCACATTGTGGTGGAGCACTGCACTGGGACACAGCACACTGTGGTGGAGCAGCACTGGGACACAGCACACTGTGGTGGAGCAGCACTGGGACACAGCACACTGTGGTGGAGCAGCACTGGGACACAGCACATTGTGGTGGAGCACTGGGGACACAGCACACTGTGGTGGAGCACTGGGACACACACACTGTGGTGGAGCAGCGCTGGGACACAGCACACTGTGGTGGAGCACTGGGACACAGCACACTGTGGTGGAGCAGCACTGGGACACACACACTGTGGTGGAGCAGCACTGGGACACAGCACACTGTGGTGGAGCAGCACTGGGACACAGCACACTGTGGTGGAGCAGCACTGGGACACAGCACACTGTGGTGGAGCAGCACTGGGGACACAGCACTGTGGTGGAGCAGCACTGGGACACAGCACACTGTGGTGGAGCAGCACTGGGATACAGCACACTGTGGTGGAGCAGCACTGGGACACAGCACACTGTGGTGGAGCAGCACTGGGACACAGCACACTGTGGTGGAGCAGCACTGGGACACAGCACACTGTGGTGGAGCACTGGGGGACACAGCACACTGTGGTGGAGCAGCACTGGGACACAGCACACTGTGGTGGAGCACTGGGACACAGCACACTGTGGTGGAGCACTGCACTGGGGCACAGCACACTGTGGTGGAGCACTGCACTGGGACACCACACTGTGGTGGAGCACTGGGACACAGCACACTGTGGTGGAGCACTGGGACACAGCACACTGTGGTGGAGCACTAGGACACAGCGCACTGGGGGACACAGCACTGCGACACAGCACACTGTGGTGGAGCGCTGCACTGGGACACAGCACACTGTGGTCGAGCAGCACTGGGACACAGCACACGGTGGTGGAGCACTGCACTGGGACACAGCACACTGTGGTGGAGCAGCACTGGGACACAGCACACTGTGGTGGAGCACTGCACTGGGACACAGCACACTGTGGTGGAGCACTGCACTGGGACACAGCACACTGTGGTGGAGCAGCACTGGGACACAGCACACTGTGGTGGAGCAGCACTGGGACACACACACTGTGGTGGAGCACTGGGGGACACAGCACACTGTGGTGGAGCACTGGGGGACACAGCACACTGTGGTGGAGCACTGGGGGACACAGCACACTGTGGTGGAGCACTGGGACACAGCACACTGTGGTGGAGCTGCACTGGGACACAGCACACTGTGGTGGAGCACTGCACTGGGACACAGCACACTGTGGTGGAGCACTGGGACACAGCACACTGTGGTGGAGCACTGGGGACAGCAGCACACTGTGGTGGAGCACTGCACTGGGACACAGCACACTGTGGTGGAGCAGCACTGGGGACACAGCACAATGTGGTGGAGCACTGTGACACAGCACACTGTGGTGGAGCAGCACTGGGACACAGCACACTGTGGTGGAGCAGCACTGGGACACAGCACATTGTGGTGGAGCACTGGGGACACAGCACACTGTGGTGGAGCACTGGGACACACACACTGTGGTGGAGCAGCGCTGGGACACAGCACACTGTGGTGGAGCACTGGGACACAGCACACTGTGGTGGAGCAGCACTGGGACACACACACTGTGGTGGAGCAGCACTGGGACACAGCACACTGTGGTGGAGCAGCACTGGGACACAGCACACTGTGGTGGAGCAGCACTGGGACACAGCACACTGTGGTGGAGCAGCACTGGGGACACAGCACTGTGGTGGAGCAGCACTGGGACACAGCACACTGTGGTGGAGCAGCACTGGGACACAGCACACTGTGGTGGAGCAGCACTGGGACACAGCACACTGTGGTGGAGCACTGGGGGACACAGCACACTGTGGTGGAGCAGCACTGGGACAGCACACTGTGGTGGAGCAGCACTGGGACACAGCACACTGTGGTGGAGCACTGGGACACAGCACACTGTGGTGGAGCACTGCACTGGGACAGCACACTGTGGTGGAGCACTGGGACACAGCACACTGTGGTGGAGCACTGGGACACAGCACACTGTGGTGGAGCACTAGGACACAGCGCACTGGGGGACACAGCACTGCGACACAGCACACTGTGGTGGAGCGCTGCACTGGGACACAGCACACTGTGGTCGAGCAGCACTGGGACACAGCACACGGTGGTGGAGCACTGCACTGGGACACAGCACACTGTGGTGGAGCAGCACTGGGACACAGCACACTGTGGTGGAGCACTGCACTGGGACACAGCACACTGTGGTGGAGCACTGCACTGGGACACAGCACACTGTGGTGGAGCAGCACTGGGACACAGCACACTGTGGTGGAGCAGCACTGGGACACACACACTGTGGTGGAGCACTGGGGGACACAGCACACTGTGGTGGAGCACTGGGGGACACAGCACACTGTGGTGGAGCACTGGGGGACACAGCACACTGTGGTGGAGCAGCACTGGGACAGCACACTGTGGTGGAGCAGCACTGGGACACAGCACACTGTGGTGGAGCAGCACTGGGACACAGCACACTGTGGTGGAGCAGCACTGGGACACAGCACACTGTGGTGGAGCACTGGGGGACACAGCACACTGTGGTGGAGCAGCACTGGGACAGCACACTGTGGTGGAGCAGCACTGGGACACAGCACACTGTGGTGGAGCACTGGGACACAGCACACTGCGGTGGAGCACTGCACTGGGACACAGCACACTGTGGTGGAGCACTGGGACACAGCACACTGTGGTGGAGCACTGCACTGGGGCACAGCACACTGTGGTGGAGCACTGCACTGGGACAGCACACTGTGGTGGAGCACTGGGACACAGCACACTGTGGTGGAGCACTGGGACACAGCACACTGTGGTGGAGCACTGGGGACACAGCACACTGTGGTGGACCACTGGGACACAGCACACTGTGGTGGAGCACTGCACTGGGACACAGCACACTGTGGTGGAGCACTGCACTGGGACACAGCACACTGTGGTGGAGCACTGCACTGGGACACATCACACTGTGGTGGAGCACTGGGACACAGCACACTGTGGTGGAGCACTAGGACACAGCGCACTGGGGGACACAGCACTGGGACACAGCACACTGTGGTGGAGCACTGCACTGGGACACAGCACACTGTGGTGGAGCACTGCACTGGGACACAGCACACTGTGGTGGAGCACTGCACTGGGACACATCACACTGTGGTGGAGCACTGGGACACAGCACACTGTGGTGGAGCACTAGGACACAGCGCACTGGGGGACACAGCACTGGGACACAGCACACTGTGGTGGAGCACTGGGGGACACAGCACACTGTGGTGGAGCAGCACTGGGACACAGCACACTGTGGTGGAGCAGCACTGGGGACACAGCACACTGTGGTGGAGCAGCACTGGGACACAGCACACTGTGGTGGAGCAGCACTGGGACACAGCACACTGTGGTGGAGCAGCACTGGGACACAGCACACTGTGGTGGAGCACTGGGACACAGCACACTGTGGTGGAGCACTGGGACACAGCACACTGTGGTGGAGCACTGGGGACACAGCACACTGTGGTGGAGCACTGGGACACAGCACACTGTGGTGGAGCACTGCACTGGGACACAGCACACTGTGGTGGAGCACTGCACTGGGACACAGCACACTGTGGTGGAGCAGCACTGGGCCACACACACTGTGGTGGAGCACTGGGGGACAAAGCACACTGTGGTGGAGCACTGGGGAACACAGCACACTGTGGTGGAGCACTGGGACACAGCACACTGTGGTGGAGCTGCACTGGGACACAGCACACTGTGGTGGAGCACTGCACTGGGACACAGCACACTGTGGTGGAGCACTGGGACAGAGCACACTGTGGTGGAGCACTGGGGACAGCAGCACGCTGTGGTGGAGCACTACACTGGGACACAGCACACTGTGGTGGAGCACTGCACTGGGACACAGCAAACTGTGGTGGAGCAGCACTGGGACACAGCACACTGTGGTGGAGCACTGCACTGGGACAGCACACTGTGGTGGAGCACTGGGACACAGCACACTGTGGTGGAGCACTGGGACACAGCACACTGTGGTGGAGCACTAGGACACAGCGCACTGGGGGACACAGCACTGCGACACAGCACACTGTGGTGGAGCGCTGCACTGGGACACAGCACACTGTGGTCGAGCAGCACTGGGACACAGCACACTGTGGTGGAGCACTGCACTGGGACACAGCACACTGTGGTGGAGCAGCACTGGGACACAGCACACTGTGGTGGAGCACTGCACTGGGACACAGCACACTGTGGTGGAGCACTGCACTGGGACACAGCACACTGTGGTGGAGCAGCACTGGGACACAGCACACTGTGGTGGAGCAGCACTGGGACACACACACTGTGGTGGAGCACTGGGGGACACAGCACACTGTGGTGGAGCACTGGGGGACACAGCACACTGTGGTGGAGCACTGGGACACAGCACACTGTGGTGGAGCTGCACTGGGACACAGCACACTGTGGTGGAGCACTGCACTGGGACACAGCACACTGTGGTGGAGCACTGGGACACAGCACACTGTGGTGGAGCACTGGGGACAGCAGCACACTGTGGTGGAGCACTGCACTGGGACACAGCACACTGTGGTGGAGCAGCACTGGGGACACAGCACAATGTGGTGGAGCACTGTGACACAGCACACTGTGGTGGAGCAGCACTGGGACACAGCACACTGTGGTGGATCAGCACTGGGACACAGCACATTGTGGTGGAGCACTGGGGACACAGCACACTGTGGTGGAGCACTGGGACACACACACTGTGGTGGAGCAGCGCTGGGACACAGCACACTGTGGTGGAGCACTGGGACACAGCACACTGTGGTGGAGCAGCACTGGGACACACACACTGTGGTGGAGCAGCACTGGGACACAGCACACTGTGGTGGAGCAGCACTGGGACGCAGCACACTGTGGTGGAGCAGCACTGGGACACAGCACATTGTGGTGGAGCACTGGGGACACAGCACACTGTGGTGGAGCACTGGGACACACATACTGTGGTGGAGCAGCATTGGGACACACACACTGTGGAGGAGCACTGGGGGGCACAGCACACTGTGGTGGAGCAGCACTGGGGGACACAGCACACTGTGGTGGAGCAGCACGGGGACACAGCACACTGTGGTGGAGCAGCACTGGGACACAGCACACTGTGGTGGAGCAGCACTGGGACACAGCACACTGTGGTGGAGCACTGGGACACAGCACACTGTGGTGGAGCAGCACTGGGACACAGCACACTGTGGTGGAGCACTGGGGCACAGCACACTGTGGTGGAGCACGGGGACACACACACTGTGGTGGAGCACCGGGACACACACACTGTGGTGGAGCAGCACTGGGACACAGCACACTGTTGTGGAGCACTGGGACACAGCACACTGTGGTGGAGCACTGGGACACACACACTGTGGTGGAGCAGCACTGGGACACAGCACACTGTGGTGGAGCACTGGGACACAGCACACTGTGGTGGAGCACTGGGGCACACACACTGTGGTGGAGCAGCACTGGGACACAGCACACTGTGGTGGAGCACTGGGGCACAGCACACTGTGGTGGAGCAGCACTGGGACACAGCACACTGTGGTGGAGCAGCACTGGGACACAGCACACTGTGGTGGAGCAGCACTGGGGACACAGCACACTGTGGTGGAGCACTGGTACACAGCACACTGTGGTGGAGCAGCACTGGGGCACAGCACACTGTTGGAGCAGCACTGGGACACAGCACACTGTGGTGGAGCAGCACTGGGACACACACACTGTGGTGGAGCAGCACTGGGACACAGCACACTGTGGTGGAGCAGCACTGGGGACACAGCACTGTGGTGGAGCAGCACTGGGACACAGCACACTGTGGTGGAGCAGCACTGGGACACAGCACACTGTGGTGGAGCAGTAATGGGACACAGCACACTGTGGTGGAGCACTGGTGGACACAGCACACTGTGGTGGAGCAGCACTGGGACACAGCACACTGTGGTGGAGCAGCACTGGGGACACAGCACACTGTGGTGGAGCAGCACTGGGACACAGCACACTGTGGTGGAGCAGCACTGGGACACAGCACACTGTGGTGGAGCAGCACTGGGACACAGCACACTGTGGTGGAGCAGCACTGGGACACAGCACACTGTGGTGGAGCACTGGGACACAGCACACTGTGGTGGAGCACTGGGACACACACACTGTGGTGGAGCAGCACTGGGACACAGCACACTGTGGTGGAGCACTGGGGCACAGCACACTGTGGTGGAGCACCGGGACACACACACTGTGGTGGAGCACTGGGACACACACACTGTGGTGGAGCAGCACTGGGACACAGCACACTGTGGTGGAGCACTGGGACACAGCACACTGTGGTGGAGCACTGGGACACACACACTGTGGTGGACCAGCACTGGGACACAGCACACTGTGGTGGAGCACTGGGACACACACACTGTGGTGGAGCACTGGGACACACACACACTGTGTTGGAGCAGCACTGGGACACAGCACACTGTGGTGGAGCAGCACTGGGACACAGCACACTGTGGTGGACACTGCACCGGGACACAGCACACTGTGGTGGAGCACTGCACTGGGACACAGCACACTGTGGTGGAGCAGCACTGGGACACAGCACACTGTGGTGGAGCAGCACTGGGGACACAGCACACTGTGGTGTAGCACTGCACTGGGACACAGCACACTGTGGTGGAGCAGCACTGGGGACACAGCACACTGTGGTGGAGCAGCACTGGGACACAGCACACTGTGGTGGAGCAGCACTGGGACACCACACTGTGGTGGAGCACTGGGACACCGCACACTGTGGTGCAGCACTGGGACACAGCACACTGTGGTGGAGCAGCACTGGGACACAGCACACTGTGGTGGAGCAGCACTGGGACACAGCACACTGTGGTGGAGCAGCACTGGGACACAGCACACTGTGGTGGAGCAGCACTGGGACACAGCACACTGTGGTGGAGCAGCACTGGGACACAGCACACTGTGGTGGAGCAGCACTGGGACACAGCACACTGTGGTGGAGCAGCACTGGGACACAGCACACTGTGGTGGAGCAGCACTGGGACACAGCACACTGTGGTGGAGCAGCACTGGGACACAGCACACTGTGGTGGAGCAGCACTGGGACACAGCACACTGTGGTGGAGCACTGGGACACACACACTGTGGTGGAGCAGCACTGGGACACAGCACACTGTGGTGGAGCACTGGGACACAGCACACTGTGGTGGAGCACTGGGACACACACACTGTGGTGGAGCAGCACTGGGACACAGCACACTGTGGTGGAGCACTGGGGCACAGCACACTGTGGTGGAGCAGCACTGGGACACAGCACACTGTGGTGGAGCAGCACTGTGGCACAGCACACTGGTGGAGGAGCACTGGGACACAGCACACTGTGGTGGAGCAGCACTGGGACACACACACTGTGGTGGAGCAGCAATGGGACACAGCACACTGTGGTGGAGCAGCACTGGGACACAGCACACTGTGGTGGAGCAGCACTGGGACACAGCACACTGTGGTGGAGCAGCACTGGGGACACAGCACTGTGGTGGAGCAGCACTGGGACACAG
The DNA here is from genome assembly GCA_963514005.1 of Raja brachyura. The sequence continues at coordinate 39,874,003 of OY740808.1, forward strand.
CACACTGTGGTGGAGCAGCACTTGGACACAGCACACTGTGGTGGAGCAGTAATGGGACACAGCACACTGTGGTGGAGCACTGGGGGACACAGCACACTGTGGTGGAGCAGCACTGGGACACAGCACACTGTGGTGGAGCAGCACTGGGGACACAGCACACTGTGGTGGAGCAGCACTGGGACACAGCACACTGTGGTGGAGCAGCACTGGGACACAGCACACTGTGGTGGAGCAGCACTGGGACACAGCACACTGTGGTGGAGCAGCACTGGGACACAGCACACTGTGGTGGAGTAGCACTGGGACACAGCACATTGTGGTGGAGCACTGGGACACACAAAATGTGGTGGAGCAGCACTGGGACACAGCACACTGTGGTGGAGCACTGGGGCACAGCACACTGTGGTGGAGCACTGGGACGGACACACACTGTGGTGGAGCACCGGGACACACACACTGTGGTGGAGCAGCACTGGGACACAGCACACTGTTGTGGAGCACTGGGACACAGCACACTGTGGTGGAGCACTGGGACACAGCACACTGTGGTGGAGCACTGGGAAACACACACTGTGGTGGAGCAGCACTGGGACACAGCACACTGTGGTGGAGCACTGGGACACAGCACACTGTGGTGGAGCACTGGGACACACACACTGTGGTGGAGCAGCACTGGGACACAGCACACTGTGGTGGAGCAGCACTGGGACACAGCACACTGTGGTGGAGCAGCACTGGGGACACAGCACACTGTGGTGGAGCACTGGTACACAGCACACTGGTGGAGCAGCACTGGGGCACAGCACACTGGTGGAGCAGCACTGGGACACAGCACACTGTCGTGGAGCAGCACTGGGACACACACACTGTGGTGGAGCAGCACTGGGACACAGCACACTGTGGTGGAGCAGCACTGGGACATAGCACATTGTGGTGGAGCAGCACTGGGACACAGCACACTGTGGTGGAGCAGCACTGGGGACACAGCACACTGTGGTGGAGCAGCACTGGGACACAGCACACTGTGGTGGAGCAGCACTGGGACACAGCACACTGTGGTGGAGCAGCACTGGGGACACAGCACTGTGGTGGAGCAGCACTGGGACACAGCACACTGTGGTGGAGCAGCACTGGGACACAGCACACTGTGGTGGAGCAGCACTGGGACACAGCACACTGTGGTGGAGCAGCACTGGGACACAGCACACTGTGGTGGAGCAGCACTGGGACACAGCACACTGTGGTGGAGCACTGGGGGACACAGCACACTGTGGTGGAGCTGCACTGGGACAGCACACTGTGGTGGAGCAGCACTGGGACACAGCACACTGTGGTGGAGCACTGGGATACAGCACACTGTGGTGGAGCACTGCACTGGGACACAGCACACTGTGGTGGAGCACTGGGACACAGCACACTGTGGTGGAGCACTGCACTGGGGCACAGCACACTGTGGTGGAGCACTGCACTGGGACAGCACACTGTGGTGGAGCACTGGGACACAGCACACTGTGGTGGAGCACTGGGACACAGCACAATGTGGTGGAGCACTAGGACACAGCGCACTGGGGGACACAGCACTGCGACACAGCACACTGTGGTGGAGCGCTGCACTGGGACACAGCACACTGTGGTCGAGCAGCACTGGGACACAGCACACGGTGGTGGAGCACTGCACTGGGACACAGCACACTGTGGTGGAGCAGCACTGGGACACAGCACACTGTGGTGGAGCACTGCACTGGGACACAGCACATTGTGGTGGAGCACTGCACTGGGACACAGCACACTGTGGTGGAGCAGCACTGGGACACAGCACACTGTGGTGGAGCAGCACTGGGACACACACACTGTGGTGGAGCACTGGGGGACACAGCACACTGTGGTGGAGCACTGGGGGACACAGCACACTGTGGTGGAGCACTGGGGGACACAGCACACTGTGGTGGAGCAGCACTGGGACACAGCACACTGTGGTGGAGCAGCACTGGGACACAGCACACTGTGGTGGAGCACTGGGGGACACAGCACACTGTGGTGGAGCAGCACTGGGACAGCACACTGTGGTGGAGCAGCACTGGGACACAGCACACTGTGGTGGAGCACTACACTGGGACACAGCACACTGTGGTGGAGCACTGCACTGGGACACAGCACACTGTGGTGGAGCACTGGGACACAGCACACTGTGGTGGAGCACTGCACTGGGGCACAGCACACTGTGGTGGAGCACTGCACTGGGACAGCACACTGTGGTGGAGCACTGGGACACAGCACACTGTGGTGGAGCACTGGGACACAGCACACTGTGGTGGAGCACTAGGACACAGCGCACTGGGGGACACAGCACTGCGACACAGCACACTGTGGTGGAGCGCTGCACTGGGGCACAGCACACTGTGGTCGAGCAGCACTGGGACACAGCACACGGTGGTGGAGCACTGCACTGGGACACAGCACACTGTGGTGGAGCAGCACTGGGACACAGCACACTGTGGTGGAGCAGCACTGGGACACACACACTGTGGTGGAGCACTGGGGGACACAGCACACTGTGGTGGAGCACTGGGGGACACAGCACGCTGTGGTGGAGCACTGGGGGACACAGCACACTGTGGTGGAGCACTGGGACACAGCACACTGTGGTGGAGCTGCACTGGGACACAGCACACTGTGGTGGAGCACTGCACTGGGACACAGCACACTGTGGTGGAGCACTGGGACACAGCACACTGTGGTGGAGCACTGGGGACAGCAGCACACTGTGGTGGAGCACTGCACTGGGACACAGCACACTGTGGTGGAGCAGCACTGGGGACACAGCACCATGTGGTGGAGCACTGTGACACAGCACACTGTGGTGGAGCAGCACTGGGACACAGCACACTGTGGTGGAGCAGCACTGGGACACAGCACATTGTGGTGGAGCACTGGGGACACAGCACACTGTGGTGGAGCACTGGGACACACACACTGTGGTGGAGCAGCGCTGGGACACAGCACACTGTGGTGGAGCAGCACTGGGACACAGCACACTGTGGTGGAGCAGCACTGGGACACACACACTGTGGTGGAGCAGCACTGGGACACAGCACACTGTGGTGGAGCAGCACTGGGACACAGCACACTGTGGTGGAGCAGCACTGGGACACAGCACACTGTGGTGGAGCAGCACTGGGGACACAGCACGGTGGTGGAGCAGCACTGGGACACAGCACACTGTGGTGGAGCAGCACTGGGACACAGCACACTGTGGTGGAGCAGCACTGGGACACAGCACACTGTGGTGGAGCACTGGGGGACACAGCACACTGTGGTGGAGCAGCACTGGGACAGCACACTGTGGTGGAGCAGCACTGGGACACAGCACACTGTGGTGGAGCACTGGGACACAGCACACTGTGGTGGAGCACTGCACTGGGACACAGCACACTGTGGTGGAGCACTGGGACACAGCACACTGTGGTGCACTGCACTGGGGCACAGCACACTGTGGTGGAGCACTGCACTGGGACAGCACACTGTGGTGGAGCACTGGGACACAGCACACTGTGGTGGAGCACTGGGACACAGCACACTGTGGTGGAGCACTAGGACACAGCGCACTGGGGGACACAGCACTGCGACACAGCACACTGTGGTGGAGCGCTGCACTGGGACACAGCACACTGTGGTCGAGCAGCACTGGGACACAGCACACGGTGGTGGAGCACTGCACTGGGACACAGCACACTGTGGTGGAGCAGCACTGGGACACAGCACACTGTGGTGGAGCACTGCACTGGGACACAGCACACTGTGGTGGAGCACTGCACTGGGACACAGCACACTGTGATGGAGCAGCACTGGGACACAGCACACTGTGGTGGAGCAGCACTGGGACACACACACTGTGGTGGAGCACTGGGGGACACAGCACACTGTGGTGGAGCACTGGGACACAGCACACTGCGGTGGAGCACTGCACTGGGACACAGCACACTGTGGTGGAGCACTGGGACACAGCACACTGTGGTGGAGCACTGCACTGGGGCACAGCACACTGTGGTGGAGCACTGCACTGGGACAGCACACTGTGGTGGAACACTGGGACACAGCACACTGTGGTGGAGCACTGGGACACAGCACACTGTGGTGGAGCACTGGGGACACAGCACACTGTGGTGGACCACTGGGACACAGCACACTGTGGTGGAGCACTGCACTGGGACACAGCACACTGTGGTGGAGCACTGCACTGGGACACAGCACACTGTGGTGGAGCACTGCACTGGGACATATCACACTGTGGTGGAGCACTGGGACACAGCACACTGTGGTGGAGCACTAGGACACAGCGCACTGGGGGACACAGCACTGGGACACAGCACACTGTGGTGGAGCACTGCACTGGGACACAGCACACTGTGGTGGAGCACTGCACTGGGACACAGCACACTGTGGTGGAGCACTGCACTGGGACACATCACACTGTGGTGGAGCACTGGGACACAGCACACTGTGGTGGAGCACTAGGACACAGCGCACTGGGGGACACAGCACTGGGACACAGCACACTGTGGTGGAGCACTGGGGGACACAGCACACTGTGGTGGAGCAGCACTGGGACACAGCACACTGTGGTGGAGCAGCACTGGGGACACAGCACACTGTGGTGGAGCAGCACTGGGACACAGCACACTGTGGTGGAGCAGCACTGGGACACAGCACACTGTGGTGGAGCAGCACTGGGACACAGCACACTGTGGTGGAGCAGCACTGGGACACAGCACACTGTGGTGGAGCACTGGGACACAGCACACTGTGGTGGAGCACTGGGACACAGCACACTGTGGTGGAGCACTGGGGACACAGCACACAGTGGTGGAGCACTGGGACACAGCACACTGTGGTGGAGCACTGCACTGGGACACAGCACACTGTGGTGGAGCACTGCACTGGGACACAGCACACTGTGGTGGAGCAGCACTGGGCCACACACACTGTGGTGGAGCACTGGGGGACAAAGCACACTGTGGTGGAGCACTGGGGAACACAGCACACTGTGGTGGAGCACTGGGACACAGCACACTGTGGTGGAGCTGCACTGGGACACAGCACACTGTGGTGGAGCACTGCACTGGGACACAGCACACTGTGGTGGAGCACTGGGACAGAGCACACTGTGGTGGAGCACTGGGGACAGCAGCACGCTGTGGTGGAGCACTACACTGGGACACAGCACACTGTGGTGGAGCACTGCACTGGGACACAGCAAACTGTGGTGGAGCAGCACTGGGACACAGCACACTGTGGTGGAGCACTGCACTGGGACAGTACACTGTGGTGGAGCACTGGGACACAGCACACTGTGGTGGAGCACTGGGACACAGCACACTGTGGTGGAGCACTAGGACACAGCGCACTGGGGGACACAGCACTGCGACACAGCACACTGTGGTGGAGCGCTGCACTGGGACACAGCACACTGTGGTCGAGCAGCACTGGGACACAGCACACTGTGGTGGAGCACTGCACTGGGACACAGCACACTGTGGTGGAGCAGCACTGGGACACAGCACACTGTGGTGGAGCACTGCACTGGGACACAGCACACTGTGGCGGAGCACTGCACTGGGACACAGCACACTGTGGTGGAGCAGCACTGGGACACAGCACACTGTGGTGGAGCAGCACTGGGACACACACACTGTGGTGGAGCACTGGGGGACACAGCACACTGTGGTGGAGCACTGGGGGACACAGCACACTGTGGTGGAGCACTGGGACACAGCACACTGTGGTGGAGCTGCACTGGGACACAGCACACTGTGGTGGAGCACTGCACTGGGACACAGCACACTGTGGTGGAGCACTGGGACACAGCACACTGTGGTGGAGCACTGGGGACAGCAGCACACTGTGGTGGAGCACTGCACTGGGACACAGCACACTGTGGTGGAGCAGCACTGGGGACACAGCACAATGTGGTGGAGCACTGTGACACAGCACACTGTGGTGGAGCAGCACTGGGACACAGCACACTGTGGTGGAGCAGCACTGGGACACAGCACATTGTGGTGGAGCACTGGGGACACAGCACACTGTGGTGGAGCACTGGGACACACACACTGTGGTGGAGCAGCGCTGGGACACAGCACACTGTGGTGGAGCACTGGGACACAGCACACTGTGGTGGAGCAGCACTGGGACACACACACTGTGGTGGAGCAGCACTGGGACACAGCACACTGTGGTGGAGCAGCACTGGGACACAGCACACTGTGGTGTAGCAGCACTGGGACACAGCACATTGTGGTGGAGCACTGGGGACACAGCACACTGTGGTGGAGCACTGGGACACACATACTGTGGTGGAGCAGCATTGGGACACACACACTGTGGAGGAGCACTGGGGGACACAGCACACTGTGGTGGAGCAGCACTGGGGGACACAGCACACTGTGGTGGAGCAGCACGGGGACACAGCACACTGTGGTGGAGCAGCACTGGGGCACAGCACACTGTGGTGGAGCAGCACTGGGACACAGCACACTGTGGTGGAGCAGCACTGGGACACAGCACACTGTGGTGGAGCAGCACTGGGACAGAGCACACTGTGGTGGAGCAGCACTGGGACACAGCACACTGTGGTGGAGCAGCACTGGGACACAGCACACTGTGGTGGAGCAGCACTGGGGACACAGCACACTGTGGTGGAGCACTGCACCGGGACACAGCACACTGTGGTGGAGCACTGCACTGGGACACAGCACACTGTGGTGGAGCAGCACTGGGACACAGCACACTGTGGTGGAGCAGCACTGGGGACACAGCACACTGTGGTGGAGCACTGCACTGGGACACAGCACACTGTGGTGGAGCAGCACTGGGGACACAGCACACTGTGGTGGAGCAGCACTGGGACACAGCACACTGTGGTGGAGCAGCACTGGGACACAGCACACTGTGATGGAGCACTGGGACACAGCACACTGTGGTGGAGCAGCACAGGGACACAGCAAACTGTGGTGGAGCAGCACTGGGACACAGCACACTGTGGTGGAGCAGCACTGGGACACAGCACACTGTGGTGGAGCAGCACTGGGACACAGCACACTGTGGTGGAGCACTGGGACACACACACTGTGGTGGAGCAGCACTGGGACACAGCACACTGTGGTGGAGCACTGGGACACAGCACACTGTGGTGGAGCACTGGGACACACACACTATGGTGGAGCAGCACTGGGACACAGCACACTGTGGTGGAGCACTGGGGCACAGCACACTGTGGTGGAGCAGCACTGGGGCACAGCACACTGTGGTGGAGCAGCACTGGGACACAGCACACTGTGGTGGAGCAGCACTGGGGACACAGCACACTGTGGTGGAGCACCGGTACACAGCACACTGTGGTGGAGCAGCACTGGGGCACAGCACACTGGTGGAGCAGCACTGGGACACAGCACACTGTGGTGGAGCAGCACTGGGACACACACTGTGGTGGAGCAGCACTGGGACACAGCACACTGTGGTGGAGCAGCATTGGGACACAGCACACTGTGGTGGAGCAGCACTGGGGACATAGCACTGTGGTGGAGCAGCACTGGGACACAGCACACTGTGGTGGAGCAGCACTGGGACACAGCACACTGTTGTGGAGCACTGGGACACAGCACACTGTGGTGGAGCACTGGGACACACACACTGTGGTGGAGCAGCACTGGGACACAGCACACTGTGGTGGAGCACTGGGACACAGCACACTGTGGTGGAGCACTGGGGCACACACACTGTGGTGGAGCAGCACTGGGACACAGCACACTGTGGTGGAGCACTGGGGCACAGCACACTGTGGTGGAGCAGCACTGGGACACAGCACACTGTGGTGGATCAGTAATGGGACACAGCACACTGTGGTGGAGCACTGGGGGACACAGCACACTGTGGTGGAGCAGCACTGGGACACAGCACACTGTGGTGGAGCAGCACTGGGGACACAGCACACTGTGGTGGAGCAGCACTGGGACACAGCACACTGTGGTGGAGCAGCACTGGGACACAGCACACTGTGGTGGAGCAGCACTGGGACACAGCACACTGTGGTGGAGCACTGGGACACAGCACACTGTGGTGGAGCAGCACTGGGACACAGCACACTGTGGTGGAGCACTGGGGCACAGCACACTGTGGTGGAGCACGGGGACACACACACTGTGGTGGAGCACCGGGACACACACACTGTGGTGGAGCAGCACTGGGACACAGCACACTGTTGTGGAGCACTGGGACACAGCACACTGTGGTGGAGCACTGGGACACACACACTGTGGTGGAGCAGCACTGGGACACAGCACACTGTGGTGGAGCAGCACTGGGACACAGCACACTGTGGTGGAGCAGCACTGGGACACAGCACACTGTGGTGGAGCAGCACTGGGACACAGCACACTGTGGTGGAGCACTGGGACACAGCACACTGTGGTGGAGCACTGGGACACAGCACACTGTGGTGGAGCACTGGGGACACAGCACACAGTGGTGGAGCACTGGGACACAGCACACTGTGGTGGAGCACTGCACTGGGACACAGCACACTGTGGTGGAGCACTGCACTGGGACACAGCACACTGTGGTGGAGCAGCACTGGGCCACACACACTGTGGTGGAGCACTGGGGGACAAAGCACACTGTGGTGGAGCACTGGGGAACACAGCACACTGTGGTGGAGCACTGGGACACAGCACACTGTGGTGGAGCTGCACTGGGACACAGCACACTGTGGTGGAGCACTGCACTGGGACACAGCACACTGTGGTGGAGCACTGGGACAGAGCACACTGTGGTGGAGCACTGGGGACAGCAGCACGCTGTGGTGGAGCACTACACTGGGACACAGCACACTGTGGTGGAGCACTGCACTGGGACACAGCAAACTGTGGTGGAGCAGCACTGGGACACAGCACACTGTGGTGGAGCACTGCACTGGGACAGTACACTGTGGTGGAGCACTGGGACACAGCACACTGTGGTGGAGCACTGGGACACAGCACACTGTGGTGGAGCACTAGGACACAGCGCACTGGGGGACACAGCACTGCGACACAGCACACTGTGGTGGAGCGCTGCACTGGGACACAGCACACTGTGGTCGAGCAGCACTGGGACACAGCACACTGTGGTGGAGCACTGCACTGGGACACAGCACACTGTGGTGGAGCAGCACTGGGACACAGCACACTGTGGTGGAGCACTGCACTGGGACACAGCACACTGTGGCGGAGCACTGCACTGGGACACAGCACACTGTGGTGGAGCAGCACTGGGACACAGCACACTGTGGTGGAGCAGCACTGGGACACACACACTGTGGTGGAGCACTGGGGGACACAGCACACTGTGGTGGAGCACTGGGGGACACAGCACACTGTGGTGGAGCACTGGGACACAGCACACTGTGGTGGAGCTGCACTGGGACACAGCACACTGTGGTGGAGCACTGCACTGGGACACAGCACACTGTGGTGGAGCACTGGGACACAGCACACTGTGGTGGAGCACTGGGGACAGCAGCACACTGTGGTGGAGCACTGCACTGGGACACAGCACACTGTGGTGGAGCAGCACTGGGGACACAGCACAATGTGGTGGAGCACTGTGACACAGCACACTGTGGTGGAGCAGCACTGGGACACAGCACACTGTGGTGGAGCAGCACTGGGACACAGCACATTGTGGTGGAGCACTGGGGACACAGCACACTGTGGTGGAGCACTGGGACACACACACTGTGGTGGAGCAGCGCTGGGACACAGCACACTGTGGTGGAGCACTGGGACACAGCACACTGTGGTGGAGCAGCACTGGGACACACACACTGTGGTGGAGCAGCACTGGGACACAGCACACTGTGGTGGAGCAGCACTGGGACACAGCACACTGTGGTGTAGCAGCACTGGGACACAGCACATTGTGGTGGAGCACTGGGGACACAGCACACTGTGGTGGAGCACTGGGACACACATACTGTGGTGGAGCAGCATTGGGACACACACACTGTGGAGGAGCACTGGGGGACACAGCACACTGTGGTGGAGCAGCACTGGGGGACACAGCACACTGTGGTGGAGCAGCACGGGGACACAGCACACTGTGGTGGAGCAGCACTGGGGCACAGCACACTGTGGTGGAGCAGCACTGGGACACAGCACACTGTGGTGGAGCAGCACTGGGACACAGCACACTGTGGTGGAGCAGCACTGGGACAGAGCACACTGTGGTGGAGCAGCACTGGGACACAGCACACTGTGGTGGAGCAGCACTGGGACACAGCACACTGTGGTGGAGCAGCACTGGGGACACAGCACACTGTGGTGGAGCACTGCACCGGGACACAGCACACTGTGGTGGAGCACTGCACTGGGACACAGCACACTGTGGTGGAGCAGCACTGGGACACAGCACACTGTGGTGGAGCAGCACTGGGGACACAGCACACTGTGGTGGAGCACTGCACTGGGACACAGCACACTGTGGTGGAGCAGCACTGGGGACACAGCACACTGTGGTGGAGCAGCACTGGGACACAGCACACTGTGGTGGAGCAGCACTGGGACACAGCACACTGTGATGGAGCACTGGGACACAGCACACTGTGGTGGAGCAGCACAGGGACACAGCAAACTGTGGTGGAGCAGCACTGGGACACAGCACACTGTGGTGGAGCAGCACTGGGACACAGCACACTGTGGTGGAGCAGCACTGGGACACAGCACACTGTGGTGGAGCACTGGGACACACACACTGTGGTGGAGCAGCACTGGGACACAGCACACTGTGGTGGAGCACTGGGACACAGCACACTGTGGTGGAGCACTGGGACACACACACTATGGTGGAGCAGCACTGGGACACAGCACACTGTGGTGGAGCACTGGGGCACAGCACACTGTGGTGGAGCAGCACTGGGGCACAGCACACTGTGGTGGAGCAGCACTGGGACACAGCACACTGTGGTGGAGCAGCACTGGGGACACAGCACACTGTGGTGGAGCACCGGTACACAGCACACTGTGGTGGAGCAGCACTGGGGCACAGCACACTGGTGGAGCAGCACTGGGACACAGCACACTGTGGTGGAGCAGCACTGGGACACACACTGTGGTGGAGCAGCACTGGGACACAGCACACTGTGGTGGAGCAGCATTGGGACACAGCACACTGTGGTGGAGCAGCACTGGGGACATAGCACTGTGGTGGAGCAGCACTGGGACACAGCACACTGTGGTGGAGCAGCACTGGGACACAGCACACTGTTGTGGAGCACTGGGACACAGCACACTGTGGTGGAGCACTGGGACACACACACTGTGGTGGAGCAGCACTGGGACACAGCACACTGTGGTGGAGCACTGGGACACAGCACACTGTGGTGGAGCACTGGGGCACACACACTGTGGTGGAGCAGCACTGGGACACAGCACACTGTGGTGGAGCACTGGGGCACAGCACACTGTGGTGGAGCAGCACTGGGACACAGCACACTGTGGTGGATCAGTAATGGGACACAGCACACTGTGGTGGAGCACTGGGGGACACAGCACACTGTGGTGGAGCAGCACTGGGACACAGCACACTGTGGTGGAGCAGCACTGGGGACACAGCACACTGTGGTGGAGCAGCACTGGGACACAGCACACTGTGGTGGAGCAGCACTGGGACACAGCACACTGTGGTGGAGCAGCACTGGGACACAGCACACTGTGGTGGAGCACTGGGACACAGCACACTGTGGTGGAGCAGCACTGGGACACAGCACACTGTGGTGGAGCACTGGGGCACAGCACACTGTGGTGGAGCACGGGGACACACACACTGTGGTGGAGCACCGGGACACACACACTGTGGTGGAGCAGCACTGGGACACAGCACACTGTTGTGGAGCACTGGGACACAGCACACTGTGGTGGAGCACTGGGACACACACACTGTGGTGGAGCAGCACTGGGACACAGCACACTGTGGTGGAGCACTGGGACACAGCACACTGTGGTGGAGCACTGGGGCACACACACTGTGGTGGAGCAGCACTGGGACACAGCACACTGTGGTGGAGCACTGGGGCACAGCACACTGTGGTGGAGCAGCACTTGGACACAGCACACTGTGGTGGAGCACCACTGGGACACAGCACACTGTGGTGGAGCAGCACTGGGGACACAGCACACTGTGGTGGAGCACTGGTACACAGCACACTGTGGTGGAGCAGCACTGGGGCACAGCACACTGGTGGAGCAGCACTGGGACACAGCACACTGTGGTGGAGCAGCACTGGGACACACACACTGTGGTGGAGCAGCACTGGGACACAGCACACTGTGGTGGAGCAGCACTGGGGACACAGCACTGTGGTGGAGCAGCACTGGGACACAGCACACTGTGGTGGAGCAGCACTGGGACACAGCACACTGTGGTGGAGCAGTAATGGGACACAGCACACTGTGGTGGAGCACTGGGGGACACAGCACACTGTGGTGGAGCAGCACTGGGACACAGCACACTGTGGTGGAGCAGCACTGGGGACACAGCACACTGTGGTGGAGCAGTACTGGGACACAGCACACTGTGGTGGAGCAGCACTGGGACACAGCACACTGCGGTGGAGCAGCACTGGGACACAGCACACTGTGGTGGAGCAGCACTGGGACACAGCGCACTGTGGTGGAGCACTGGGACACAGCACACTGTGGTGGAGCACTGGGACACACACACTGTGGTGGAGCAGCACTGGGACACAGCACACTGTGGTGGAGCACTGGGGCACAGCACACTGTGGTGGAGCACTGGGACACACACACTGTGGTGGAGCACTGGGACACACACACTGTGGTGGAGCAGCACTGGGACACAGCACACTGTGGTGGAGCACTGGGACACAGCACACTGTGGTGGAGCACTGGGACACACACACTGTGGTGGACCAGCACTGGGACACAGCACACTGTGGTGGAGCACTGGGACACACACACTGTGGTGGAGCAGCACTGGGACACAGCACACTGTGGTGGAGCAGCACTGGGACACAGCACACTGTGGTGGACACTGCACCGGGACACAGCACACTGTGGTGGAGCACTGCACTGGGACACAGCACACTGTGGTGGAGCAGCACTGGGACACAGCACACTGTGGTGGAGCAGCACTGGGGACACAGCACACTGTGGTGGAGCACTGCACTGGGACACAGCACACTGTGGTGGAGCAGCACTGGGGACACAGCACACTGTGGTGGAGCAGCACTGGGACACAGCACACTGTGGTGGAGCAGCACTGGGACACAGCACACTGTGGTGGAGCACTGGGACACAGCACACTGTGGTGGAGCACTGGGACACAGCACACTGTGGTGGAGCACTGGGGACACAGCACACTGTGGTGGAGCACTGGGACACAGCACACTGTGGTGGAGCACTGCACTGGGACACAGCACACTGTGGTGGAGCACTGCACTGGGACACAGCACACTGTGGTGGAGCACTGCACTGGGACACAGCACACTGTGGTGGAGCACTGCACTGGGACACATCACACTGTGGTGGAGCACTGGGGCACAGCACACTGTGGTGGAGCACTAGGACACAGCGCACTGGGGGACACAGCACTGGGACACAGCACACTGTGGTGGAGCAGCACGGGGACACAGCACACTGTGGTGGAGCACTGCACTGGGACACAGCACACTGTGGTGGAGCACTGCACTGGGACACAGCACACTGTGGTGGAGCAGCACTGGGACACAGCACACTGTGGTGGAGCAGCACTGGGCCACACACACTGTGGTGGAGCACTGGGGGACAAAGCACACTGTGGTGGAGCACTGGGGAACACAGCACACTGTGGTGGAGCACTGGGACAGAGCACACTGTGGTGGAGCACTGGGGACAGCAGCACGCTGTGGTGGAGCACTACACTGGGACACAGCACACTGTGGTGGAGCACTGCACTGGGACACAGCACACTGTGGTGGAGCAGCACTGGGACACAGCACACTGTGGTGGAGCAGCACTGGGGACACAGCACACTGTGGTGGAGCACTGCACTGGGACACAGCACACTGTGGTGGAGCAGCACTGGGGACACAGCACACTGTGGTGGAGCAGCACTGGGACACAGCACACTGTGGTGGAGCAGCACTGGGACACAGCACACTGTGGTGGAGCACTGGGACACAGCACACTGTGGTGGAGCACTGGGACACAGCACACTGTGGTGGAGAACTGGGGACACAGCACACTGTGGTGGAGCACTGGGACACAGCACACTGTGGTGGAGCACTGCACTGGGACACAGCACACTGTGGTGGAGCACTGCACTGGGACACAGCACACTGTGGTGGAGCACTGCACTGGGACACAGCACACTGTGGTGGAGCACTGCACTGGGACACATCACACTGTGGTGGAGCACTGGGGCACAGCACACTGTGGTGGAGCACTAGGACACAGCGCACTGGGGGACACAGCACTGGGACACAGCACACTGTGGTGGAGCAGCACGGGGACACAGCACACTGTGGTGGAGCACTGCACTGGGACACAGCACACTGTGGTGGAGCACTGCACTGGGACACAGCACACTGTGGTGGAGCAGCACTGGGACACAGCACACTGTGGTGGAGCACTGCACTGGGACAGCACACTGTGGTGGAGCACTGGGACACAGCACACTGTGGTGGAGCACTGGGACACAGCACACTGTGGTGGAGCACTGGGACACAGCACACTGTGGTGGAGCACTGGGACACAGCACACTGTGGTGGAGCACTAGGACACAGCGCACTGGGGGACACAGCACTGCGACACAGCACACTGTGGTGGAGCGCTGCACTGGGACACAGCACACTGTGGTCGAGCAGCACTGGGACACAGCACACTGTGGTGGAGCACTGCACTGGGACACAGCACACTGTGGTGGAGCAGCACTGGGACACAGCACACTGTGGTGGAGCACTGCACTGGGACACAGCACACTGTGGTGGAGCACTGCACTGGGACACAGCACACTGTGGTGGAGCAGCACTAGGACACAGCACACTGTGGTGGAGCAGCACTGGGACACATACACTGTGGTGGAGCACTGGGGGACACAGCACACTGTGGTGGAGCACTGGGACACAGCACACTGTGGTGGAGCTGCACTGGGACACAGCACACTGTGGTGGAGCACTGCACTGGGACACAGCACACTGTGGTGGAGCACTGGGACACAGCACACTGTGGTGGAGCACTGGGGACAGCAGCACACTGTGGTGGAGCAGCACTGGGACACAGCACACTGTGGTGGAGCAGCACTGGGACACAGCACATTGTGGTGGAGCACTGGGGACACAGCACACTGTGGTGGAGCACTGGGACACACATACTGTGGTGGAGCAGCATTGGGACACACACACTGTGGAGGAGCACTGGGGGACACAGCACACTGTGGTGGAGCAGCACTGGGGGACCCAGCACACTGTGGTGGAGCAGCACGGGGACACAGCACACTGTGGTGGAGCAGCACTGGGGCACAGCACACTGTGGTGGAGCAGCACTGGGACACAGCACACTGTGGTGGAGCAGCACTGGGACACAGCACACTGTGGTGGAGCAGCACTGGGACACAGCACACTGTGGTGGAGCAGCACTGGGACACAGCACACTGTGGTGGAGCAGCACTGGGGACACAGCACACTGTGGTGGAGCACTGCACCGGGACACAGCACACTGTGGTGGAGCACTGCACTGGGACACAGCACACTGTGGTGGAGCAGCACTGGGACACAGCACACTGTGGTGGAGCAGCACTGGGGACACAGCACACTGTGGTGGAGCACTGCACTGGGACACAGCACACTGTGGTGGAGCAGCACTGGGGACACAGCACACTGTGGTGGAGCAGCACTGGGACACAGCACACTGTGGTGGAGCAGCACTGGGACACAGCACACTGTGATGGAGCACTGGGACACAGCACACTGTGGTGGAGCAGCACAGGGACACAGCACACTGTGGTGGAGCAGCACTGGGACAAAGCACACTGTGGTGGAGCAGCACTGGGACACAGCACACTGTGGTGGAGCAGCACTGGGACACAGCACACTGTGGTGGAGCACTGGGACACACACACTGTGGTGGAGCAGCACTGGGACACAGCACACTGTGGTGGAGCACTGGGACACAGCACACTGTGGTGGCGCACTGGGACACACACACTATGGTGGAGCAGCACTGGGACACAGCACACTGTGGTGGAGCACTGGGGGACAGCACACTGTGGTGGAGCAGCACTGGGGCACAGCACACTGTGGTGGAGCAGCACTGGGACACAGCACACTGTGGTGGAGCAGCACTGGGGACACAGCACACTGTGGTGGAGCAGCACTGGCGCACAGCACACTGGTGGAGCAGCACTGGGACACAGCACACTGTGGTGGAGCAGCACTGGGACACACACTGTGGTGGAGCAGCACTGGGACACAGCACACTGTGGTGGAGCAGCACTGGGACACAGCACACTGTGGTGGAGCAGCATTGGGACACAGCACACTGTGGTGGAGCAGCACTGGGGACATAGCACTGTGGTGGAGCAGCACTGGGACACAGCACACTGTGGTGGAGCACTGGGACACAGCACACTGTGGTGGAGCACTGGGACACAGCACACTGTGGTGGAGCACTGGGGCACACACACTGTGGTGGAGCAGCACTGGGACACAGCACACTGTGGTGGAGCACTGGGGCACAGCACACTGTGGTGGAGCAGCACTGGGACACAGCACACTGTGGTGGAGCAGCACTGGGACACAGCACACTGTGGTGGAGCAGCACTGGGGACACAGCACACTGTGGTGGAGCACTGGTACACAGCACACTGTGGTGGAGCAGCACTGGGGCACAGCACACTGGTGGAGCAGCACTGGGACACAGCACACTGTGGTGGAGCAGCACTGGGACACACACACTGTGGTGGAGCAGCACTGGGACACAGCACACTGTGGTGGAGCAGCACTGGGGACACAGCACTGTGGTGGAGCAGCACTGGGACACAGCACACTGTGGTGGAGCAGCACTGGGACAAAGCACACTGTGGTGGAGCAGTAATGGGACACAGCACACTGTGGTGGAGCACTGGGGGACACAGCACACTGTGGTGGAGCAGCACTGGGACACAGCACACTGTGGTGGAGCAGCACTGGGGACACAGCACACTGTGGTGGAGCAGCACTGGGACACAGCACACTGTGGTGGAGCAGCACTGGGACACAGCACACTGTGGTGGAGCAGCACTGGGACACAGCACACTGTGGTGGAGCAGCACTGGGACACAGCACACTGTGGTGGAGCACTGGGACACAGCACACTGTGGTGGAGCACTGGGACACACACACTGTGGTGGAGCAGCACTGGGACACAGCACACTGTGGTGGAGCACTGGGACACAGCACACTGTGGTGGAGCACCGGGACACACACACTGTGGTGGAGCACTGGGACACACACACTGTGGTGGAGCAGCACTGGGACACAGCACACTGTGGTGGAGCACTGGGACACAGCACACTGTGGTGGAGCACTGGGACACACACACTGTGGTGGACCAGCACTGGGACACAGCACACTGTGGTGGAGCACTGGGACACACACACTGTGGTGGAGCACTGGGACACACACACTGTGGTGGAGCAGCACTGGGACACAGCACAGTGTGGTGGAGCAGCACTGGGACACAGCACACTGTGGTGGACACTGCACCGGGACACAGCACACTGTGGTGGAGCACTGCACTGGGACACAGCACACTGTGGTGGAGCAGCACTGGGACACAGCACACTGTGGTGGAGCAGCACTGGGGACACAGCACACTGTGGTGGAGCACTGCACTGGGACACAGCACACTGTGGTGGAGCAGCACTGGGGACACAGCACACTGTGGTGGAGCAGCACTGGGACACAGCACACTGTGGTTGAGCAGCACTGGGACACAGCACACTGTGGTGGAGCACTGGGACACAGCACACTGTGGTGCAGCACTGGGACACAGCACACTGTGGTGGAGCAGCACTGGGACACAGCACACTGTGGTGGAGCAGCACTGGGACACAGCACACTGTGGTGGAGCAGCACTGGGACACAGCACACTGTGGTGGAGCAGCACTGGGACACAGCACACTGTGGTGGAGCAGCACTGGGACACAGCACACTGTGGTGGAGCACTGGGACACACACACTGTGGTGGAGCAGCACTGGGACACAGCACACTGTGGTGGAGCACTGGGACACAGCACACTGTGGTGGAGCACTGGGACACACACACTGTGGTGGAGCAGCACTGGGACACAGCACACTGTGGTGGAGCACTGGGGCACAGCACACTGTGGTGGAGCAGCACTGGGACACAGCACACTGTGGTGGAGCAGCACTGGGGCACAGCACACTGGTGGAGGAGCACTGGGACACAGCACACTGTGGTGGAGCAGCACTGGGACACACACACTGTGGTGGAGCAGCAATGGGACACAGCACACTGGTGGAGCAGCACTGGGACACAGCACACTGTGGTGGAGCAGCACTGGGACACAGCACACTGTGGTGGAGCAGCACTGGGGACACAGCACTGTGGTGGAGCAGCACTGGGACAGCACACTGTGGTGGAGCAGCACTGGGACACAGCACACTGTGGTGGAGCAGTAATGGGACACAGCACACTGTGGTGGAGCACTGGGGGACACAGCACACTGTGGTGGAGCAGCACTGGGACACAGCACACTGTGGTGGAGCAGCACTGGGACACAGCACACTGTGGTGGAGCAGCACTGGGACACAGCACACTGTGGTGGAGCAGCACTGGGACACAGCACACTGTGGTGGAGCAGCACTGGGACACAGCACACTGTGGTGGAGCAGCCCTGGGACACAGCACATTGTGGTGGAGCACTGGGACACACAAAATGTGGTGGAGCAGCACTGGGACACAGCACACTGTGGTGGAGCACTGGGGCACAGCACACTGTGGTGGAGCACTGGGACGGACACACACTGTGGTGGAGCACCGGGACACACACACTGTGGTGGAGCAGCACTGGGACACAGCACACTGTTGTGGAGCACTGGGACACAGCACACTGTGGTGGAGCACTGGGACACAGCACACTGTGGTGGAGCACTGGGAAACACACACTGTGGTGGAGCAGCACTGGGACACAGCACACTGTGGTGGAGCACTGGGACACAGCACACTGTGGTGGAGCACTGGGACACACACACTGTGGTGGAGAAGCACTGGGACACAGCACACTGTGGTGGAGCAGCACTGGGACACAGCACACTGTGGTGGAGCAGCACTGGGGACACAGCACACTGTGGTGGAGCACTGGTACACAGCACACTGTGGTGGAGCAGCACTGGGGCACAGCACACTGGTGGAGCAGCACTGGGACACAGCACACTGTGGTGGAGCACTGGGACACAGCACACTGTGGTGGAGCACTGGGACACACACACTGTGGTGGAGCAGCACTGGGACACAGCACACTGTGGTGGAGCAGCACTGGGACACAGCACACTGTGGTGGAGCAGCACTGGGGACACAGCACACTGTGGTGGAGCAGCACTGGGACACAGCACACTGTGGTGGAGCAGCACTGGGACACAGCACACTGTGGTGGAGCAGCACTGGGACACAGCACACTGTGGTGGAGCAGCACTGGGACACAGCACACTGTGGTGGAGCACTGGGACACAGCACACTGTGGTGGAGCACTGGGACACACACACTGTGGTGGAGCAGCACTGGGACACAGCACACTGTGGTGGAGCACTGGGGCACAGCACACTGTGGTGGAGCACCGGGACACACACACTGTGGTGGAGCACTGGGACACACACACTGTGGTGGAGCAGCACTGGGACACAGCACACTGTGGTGGAGCACTGGGACACAGCACACTGTGGTGGAGCACTGGGACACACACACTGTGGTGGACCAGCACTGGGACACAGCACACTGTGGTGGAGCACTGGGACACACACACTGTGGTGGAGCACTGGGACACACACACTGTGGTGGAGCAGCACTGGGACACAGCACAGTGTGGTGGAGCAGCACTGGGACACAGCACACTGTGGTGGACACTGCACCGGGACACAGCACACTGTGGTGGAGCACTGCACTGGGACACAGCACACTGTGGTGGAGCAGCACTGGGACACAGCACACTGTGGTGGAGCAGCACTGGGGACACAGCACACTGTGGTGGAGCACTGCACTGGGACACAGCACACTGTGGTGGAGCAGCACTGGGGACACAGCACACTGTGGTGGAGCAGCACTGGGACACAGCACACTGTGGTTGAGCAGCACTGGGACACAGCACACTGTGGTGGAGCACTGGGACACAGCACACTGTGGTGCAGCACTGGGACACAGCACACTGTGGTGGAGCAGCACTGGGACACAGCACACTGTGGTGGAGCAGCACTGGGACACAGCACACTGTGGTGGAGCAGCACTGGGACACAGCACACTGTGGTGGAGCAGCACTGGGACACAGCACACTGTGGTGGAGCAGCACTGGGACACAGCACACTGTGGTGGAGCACTGGGACACACACACTGTGGTGGAGCAGCACTGGGACACAGCACACTGTGGTGGAGCACTGGGACACAGCACACTGTGGTGGAGCACTGGGACACACACACTGTGGTGGAGCAGCACTGGGACACAGCACACTGTGGTGGAGCACTGGGGCACAGCACACTGTGGTGGAGCAGCACTGGGACACAGCACACTGTGGTGGAGCAGCACTGGGGCACAGCACACTGGTGGAGGAGCACTGGGACACAGCACACTGTGGTGGAGCAGCACTGGGACACACACACTGTGGTGGAGCAGCAATGGGACACAGCACACTGTGGTGGAGCAGCACTGGGACACAGCACACTGTGGTGGAGCAGCACTGGGACACAGCACACTGTGGTGGAGCAGCACTGGGGACACAGCACTGTGGTGGAGCAGCACTGGGACAGCACACTGTGGTGGAGCAGCACTGGGACACAGCACACTGTGGTGGAGCAGTAATGGGACACAGCACACTGTGGTGGAGCACTGGGGGACACAGCACACTGTGGTGGAGCAGCACTGGGACACAGCACACTGTGGTGGAGCAGCACTGGGACACAGCACACTGTGGTGGAGCAGCACTGGGACACAGCACACTGTGGTGGAGCACTGGGACACAGCACACTGTGGTGCAGCACTGGGACACAGCACACTGTGGTGGAGCAGCACTGGGACACAGCACACTGTGGTGGAGCAGCACTGGGACACAGCACACTGTGGTGGAGCAGCACTGGGACACAGCACACTGTGGTGGAGCAGCACTGGGACACAGCACACTGCGGTGGAGCAGCACTGGGACACAGCACACTGTGGTGGAGCACTGGGACACACACACTGTGGTGGAGCAGCACTGGGACACAGCACACTGTGGTGGAGCACTGGGACACAGCACACTGTGGTGGAGCACTGGGACACACACACTGTGGTGGAGCAGCACTGGGACACAGCACACTGTGGTGGAGCACTGGGGCACAGCACACTGTGGTGGAGCAGCACTGGGACACAGCACACTGTGGTGGAGCAGCACTGGGGCACAGCACACTGGTGGAGGAGCACTGGGACACAGCACACTGTGGTGGAGCAGCACTGGGACACACACACTGTGGTGGAGCAGCAATGGGACACAGCACACTGTGGTGGAGCAGCACTGGGACACAGCACACTGTGGTGGAGCAGCACTGGGACACAGCACACTGTGGTGGAGCAGCACTGGGGACACA
Organism: Raja brachyura; assembly: GCA_963514005.1. The sequence goes on from OY740808.1 coordinate 39,895,863, forward strand.
GCACTGTGGTGGAGCAGCACTGGGACAGCACACTGTGGTGGAGCAGCACTGGGACACAGCACACTGTGGTGGAGCAGTAATGGGACACAGCACACTGTGGTGGAGCACTGGGGGACACAGCACACTGTGGTGGAGCAGCACTGGGACACAGCACACTGTGGTGGAGCAGCACTGGGACACAGCACACTGTGGTGGAGCAGCACTGGGACACAGCACACTGTGGTGGAGCAGCACTGGGACACAGCACACTGTGGTGGAGCAGCACTGGGACACAGCACACTGTGGTGGAGCAGCACTGGGGACACAGCACACTGTGGTGGAGCAGCACTGGGACACAGCACACTGTGGTGGAGCAGCACTGGGACACAGCACACTGTGGTGGAGCAGCACTGGGACACAGCACACTGTGGTGGAGCAGCACTGGGACACAGCACACTGTGGTGGAGCACTGGGACACAGCACACTGAGGTGGAGCACTGGGACACACACACTGTGGTGGAGCAGCACTGGGACACAGCACACTGTGGTGGAGCACTGGGGCACAGCACACTGTGGTGGAGCACCGGGACACACACACTGTGGTGGAGCACTGGGACACACACACTGTGGTGGAGCAGCACTGGGACACAGCACACTGTGGTGGAGCACTGGGACACAGCACACTGTGGTGGAGCACTGGGACACACACACTGTGGTGGACCAGCACTGGGACACAGCACACTGTGGTGGAGCACTGGGACACACACACTGTGGTGGAGCACTGGGACACACACACTGTGGTGGAGCAGCACTGGGACACAGCACAGTGTGGTGGAGCAGCACTGGGACACAGCACACTGTGGTGGACACTGCACCGGGACACAGCACACTGTGGTGGAGCACTGCACTGGGACACAGCACACTGTGGTGGAGCAGCACTGGGACACAGCACACTGTGGTGGAGCAGCACTGGGGACACAGCACACTGTGGTGGAGCACTGCACTGGGACACAGCACACTGTGGTGGAGCAGCACTGGGGACACAGCACACTGTGGTGGAGCAGCACTGGGACACAGCACACTGTGGTTGAGCAGCACTGGGACACAGCACACTGTGGTGGAGCACTGGGACACAGCACACTGTGGTGCAGCACTGGGACACAGCACACTGTGGTGGAGCAGCACTGGGACACAGCACACTGTGGTGGAGCAGCACTGGGACACAGCACACTGTGGTGGAGCAGCACTGGGACACAGCACACTGTGGTGGAGCAGCACTGGGACACAGCACACTGTGGTGGAGCAGCACTGGGACACAGCACACTGTGGTGGAGCACTGGGACACACACACTGTGGTGGAGCAGCACTGGGACACAGCACACTGTGGTGGAGCACTGGGACACAGCACACTGTGGTGGAGCACTGGGACACACACACTGTGGTGGAGCAGCACTGGGACACAGCACACTGTGGTGGAGCACTGGGGCACAGCACACTGTGGTGGAGCAGCACTGGGACACAGCACACTGTGGTGGAGCAGCACTGGGGCACAGCACACTGGTGGAGGAGCACTGGGACACAGCACACTGTGGTGGAGCAGCACTGGGACACACACACTGTGGTGGAGCAGCAATGGGACACAGCACACTGTGGTGGAGCAGCACTGGGACACAGCACACTGTGGTGGAGCAGCACTGGGACACAGCACACTGTGGTGGAGCAGCACTGGGGACACAGCACTGTGGTGGAGCAGCACTGCGACAGCACACTGTGGTGGAGCAGCACTGGGACACAGCACACTGTGGTGGAGCAGTAATGGGACACAGCACACTGTGGTGGAGCACTGGGGGACACAGCACACTGTGGTGGAGCAGCACTGGGACACAGCACACTGTGGTGGAGCAGCACTGGGACACAGCACACTGTGGTGGAGCAGCACTGGGACACAGCACACTGTGGTGGAGCAGCACTGGGACACAGCACACTGTGGTGGAGCAGCACTGGGACACAGCACACTGTGGTGGAGCAGCACTGGGGACACAGCACACTGTGGTGGAGCAGCACTGGGACACAGCACAATGTGGTGGAGCAGCACTGGGACACAGCACACTGTGGTGGAGCAGCACTGGGACACAGCACACTGTGGTGGAGCAGCACTGGGACACAGCACACTGTGGTGGAGCACTGGGACACAGCACACTGTGGTGGAGCACTGGGACACACACACTGTGGTGGAGCAGCACTGGGACACAGCACACTGTGGTGGAGCACTGGGGCACAGCACACTGTGGTGGAGCACCGGGACACACACACTGTGGTGGAGCACTGGGACACACACACTGTGGTGGAGCAGCACTGGGACACAGCACACTGTGGTGGAGCACTGGGACACAGCACACTGTGGTGGAGCACTGGGACACACACACTGTGGTGGACCAGCACTGGGACACAGCACACTGTGGTGGAGCACTGGGACACACACACTGTGGTGGAGCACTGGGACACACACACTGTGGTGGAGCAGCACTGGGACACAGCACAGTGTGGTGGAGCAGCACTGGGACACAGCACACTGTGGTGGAGCAGCACTGGGGACACAGCACACTGTGGTGGAGCACTGGTACACAGCACACTGTGGTGGAGCAGCACTGGGGCACAGCACACTGGTGGAGCAGCACTGGGACACAGCACACTGTGGTGGAGCAGCACTGGGACACACACACTGTGGTGGAGCAGCACTGGGACACAGCACACTGTGGTGGAGCAGCACTGGGGACACAGCACTGTGGTGGAGCAGCACTGGGACACAGCACACTGTGGTGGAGCAGCACTGGGACAAAGCACACTGTGGTGGAGCAGTAATGGGACACAGCACACTGTGGTGGAGCACTGGGGGACACAGCACACTGTGGTGGAGCAGCACTGGGACACAGCACACTGTGGTGGAGCAGCACTGGGGACACAGCACACTGTGGTGGAGCAGCACTGGGACACAGCACACTGTGGTGGAGCAGCACTGGGACACAGCACACTGTGGTGGAGCAGCACTGGGACACAGCACACTGTGGTGGAGCAGCACTGGGACACAGCACACTGTGGTGGAGCACTGGGACACAGCACACTGTGGTGGAGCACTGGGACACACACACTGTGGTGGAGCAGCACTGGGACACAGCACACTGTGGTGGAGCACTGGGACACAGCACACTGTGGTGGAGCACCGGGACACACACACTGTGGTGGAGCACTGGGACACACACACTGTGGTGGAGCAGCACTGGGACACAGCACACTGTGGTGGAGCACTGGGACACAGCACACTGTGGTGGAGCACTGGGACACACACACTGTGGTGGACCAGCACTGGGACACAGCACACTGTGGTGGAGCACTGGGACACACACACTGTGGTGGAGCACTGGGACACACACACTGTGGTGGAGCAGCACTGGGACACAGCACAGTGTGGTGGAGCAGCACTGGGACACAGCACACTGTGGTGGACACTGCACCGGGACACAGCACACTGTGGTGGAGCACTGCACTGGGACACAGCACACTGTGGTGGAGCAGCACTGGGACACAGCACACTGTGGTGGAGCAGCACTGGGGACACAGCACACTGTGGTGGAGCACTGCACTGGGACACAGCACACTGTGGTGGAGCAGCACTGGGGACACAGCACACTGTGGTGGAGCAGCACTGGGACACAGCACACTGTGGTTGAGCAGCACTGGGACACAGCACACTGTGGTGGAGCACTGGGACACAGCACACTGTGGTGCAGCACTGGGACACAGCACACTGTGGTGGAGCAGCACTGGGACACAGCACACTGTGGTGGAGCAGCACTGGGACACAGCACACTGTGGTGGAGCAGCACTGGGACACAGCACACTGTGGTGGAGCAGCACTGGGACACAGCACACTGTGGTGGAGCAGCACTGGGACACAGCACACTGTGGTGGAGCACTGGGACACACACACTGTGGTGGAGCAGCACTGGGACACAGCACACTGTGGTGGAGCACTGGGACACAGCACACTGTGGTGGAGCACTGGGACACACACACTGTGGTGGAGCAGCACTGGGACACAGCACACTGTGGTGGAGCACTGGGGCACAGCACACTGTGGTGGAGCAGCACTGGGACACAGCACACTGTGGTGGAGCAGCACTGGGGCACAGCACACTGGTGGAGGAGCACTGGGACACAGCACACTGTGGTGGAGCAGCACTGGGACACACACACTGTGGTGGAGCAGCAATGGGACACAGCACACTGTGGTGGAGCAGCACTGGGACACAGCACACTGTGGTGGAGCAGCACTGGGACACAGCACACTGTGGTGGAGCAGCACTGGGGACACAGCACTGTGGTGGAGCAGCACTGGGACAGCACACTGTGGTGGAGCAGCACTGGGACACAGCACACTGTGGTGGAGCAGTAATGGGACACAGCACACTGTGGTGGAGCACTGGGGGACACAGCACACTGTGGTGGAGCAGCACTGGGACACAGCACACTGTGGTGGAGCAGCACTGGGACACAGCACACTGTGGTGGAGCAGCACTGGGACACAGCACACTGTGGTGGAGCAGCACTGGGACACAGCACACTGTGGTGGAGCAGCACTGGGACACAGCACACTGTGGTGGAGCACTGGGACACAGCACATTGTGGTGGAGCACTGGGACACACACACTGTGGTGGAGAAGCACTGGGACACAGCACACTGTGGTGGAGCAGCACTGGGACACAGCACACTGTGGTGGAGCAGCACTGGGGACACAGCACACTGTGGTGGAGCACTGGTACACAGCACACTGTGGTGGAGCAGCACTGGGGCACAGCACACTGGTGGAGCAGCACTGGGACACAGCACACTGTGGTGGAGCACTGGGACACAGCACACTGTGGTGGAGCACTGGGACACACACACTGTGGTGGAGCAGCACTGGGACACAGCACACTGTGGTGGAGCAGCACTGGGACACAGCACACTGTGGTGGAGCAGCACTGGGGACACAGCACACTGTGGTGGAGCAGCACTGGGACACAGCACACTGTGGTGGAGCAGCACTGGGACACAGCACACTGTGGTGGAGCAGCACTGGGACACAGCACACTGTGGTGGAGCAGCACTGGGACACAGCACACTGTGGTGGAGCACTGGGACACAGCACACTGTGGTGGAGCACTGGGACACACACACTGTGGTGGAGCAGCACTGGGACACAGCACACTGTGGTGGAGCACTGGGGCACAGCACACTGTGGTGGAGCACCGGGACACACACACTGTGGTGGAGCACTGGGACACACACACTGTGGTGGAGCAGCACTGGGACACAGCACACTGTGGTGGAGCACTGGGACACAGCACACTGTGGTGGAGCACTGGGACACACACACTGTGGTGGACCAGCACTGGGACACAGCACACTGTGGTGGAGCACTGGGACACACACACTGTGGTGGAGCACTGGGACACACACACTGTGGTGGAGCAGCACTGGGACACAGCACAGTGTGGTGGAGCAGCACTGGGACACAGCACACTGTGGTGGACACTGCACCGGGACACAGCACACTGTGGTGGAGCACTGCACTGGGACACAGCACACTGTGGTGGAGCAGCACTGGGACACAGCACACTGTGGTGGAGCAGCACTGGGGACACAGCACACTGTGGTGGAGCACTGCACTGGGACACAGCACACTGTGGTGGAGCAGCACTGGGGACACAGCACACTGTGGTGGAGCAGCACTGGGACACAGCACACTGTGGTTGAGCAGCACTGGGACACAGCACACTGTGGTGGAGCACTGGGACACAGCACACTGTGGTGCAGCACTGGGACACAGCACACTGTGGTGGAGCAGCACTGGGACACAGCACACTGTGGTGGAGCAGCACTGGGACACAGCACACTGTGGTGGAGCAGCACTGGGACACAGCACACTGTGGTGGAGCAGCACTGGGACACAGCACACTGTGGTGGAGCAGCACTGGGACACAGCACACTGTGGTGGAGCACTGGGACACACACACTGTGGTGGAGCAGCACTGGGACACAGCACACTGTGGTGGAGCACTGGGACACAGCACACTGTGGTGGAGCACTGGGACACACACACTGTGGTGGAGCAGCACTGGGACACAGCACACTGTGGTGGAGCACTGGGGCACAGCACACTGTGGTGGAGCAGCACTGGGACACAGCACACTGTGGTGGAGCAGCACTGGGGCACAGCACACTGGTGGAGGAGCACTGGGACACAGCACACTGTGGTGGAGCAGCACTGGGACACACACACTGTGGTGGAGCAGCAATGGGACACAGCACACTGTGGTGGAGCAGCACTGGGACACAGCACACTGTGGTGGAGCAGCACTGGGACACAGCACACTGTGGTGGAGCAGCACTGGGGACACAGCACTGTGGTGGAGCAGCACTGGGACAGCACACTGTGGTGGAGCAGCACTGGGACACAGCACACTGTGGTGGAGCAGTAATGGGACACAGCACACTGTGGTGGAGCACTGGGGGACACAGCACACTGTGGTGGAGCAGCACTGGGACACAGCACACTGTGGTGGAGCAGCACTGGGACACAGCACACTGTGGTGGAGCAGCACTGGGACACAGCACACTGTGGTGGAGCACTGGGACACAGCACACTGTGGTGGAGCACTGGGGGACACAGCACACTGTGGTGGAGCAGCACTGGGACACAGCACACTGTGGTGGAGCAGCACTGGGACACACACACTGTGGTGGAGCAGCAATGGGACACAGCACACTGTGGTGGAGCAGCACTGGGACACAGCACACTGTGGTGGAGCACTGGGACACAGCACACTGTGGTGGAGCACTGGGACACACACACTGTGGTGGAGCAGCACTGGGACACAGCACACTGTGGTGGAGCACTGGGGCACAGCACACTGTGGTGGAGCAGCACTGGGACACAGCACACTGTGGTGGAGCAGCACTGGGGCACAGCACACTGGTGGAGGAGCACTGGGACACAGCACACTGTGGTGGAGCAGCACTGGGGACACAGCACACTGTGGTGGAGCAGCACTGGGACACAGCACACTGTGGTTGAGCAGCACTGGGACACAGCACACTGTGGTGGAGCACTGGGACACAGCACACTGTTGTGGAGCAGCACTGGGACACAGCACACTGTGGTGGAGCAGCACTGGGACACAGCACACTGTGGTGGAGCAGCACTGGGACACAGCACACTGTGGTGGAGCAGCACTGGGACACAGCACACTGTGGTGGAGCAGCACTGGGACACAGCACACTGTGGTGGAGCAGCACTGGGACACAGCACACTGTGGTGGAGCACTGGGACACACACACTGTGGTGGAGCAGCACTGGGACACAGCACACTGTGGTGGAGCACTGGGACACACACACTGTGGTGGAGCAGCACTGGGACACAGCACACTGTGGTGGAGCACTGGGGCACAGCACACTGTGGTGGAGCAGCACTGGGACACAGCACACTGTGGTGGAGCAGCACTGGGGCACAGCACACTGGTGGAGGAGCACTGGGACACAGCACACTGTGGTGGAGCAGCACTGGGACACACACACTGTGGTGGAGCAGCAATGGGACACAGCACACTGTGGTGGAGCAGCACTGGGACACAGCACACTGTGGTGGAGCAGCACTGGGACACAGCACACTGTGGTGGAGCAGCACTGGGGACACAGCACTGTGGTGGAGCAGCACTGGGACAGCACACTGTGGTGGAGCAGCACTGGGACACAGCACACTGTGGTGGAGCAGTAATGGGACACAGCACACTGTGGTGGAGCACTGGGGGACACAGCACACTGTGGTGGAGCAGCACTGGGACACAGCACACTGTGGTGGAGCAGCACTGGGACACAGCACACTGTGGTGGAGCAGCACTGGGACACAGCACACTGTGGTGGAGCAGCACTGGGACACAGCACACTGTGGTGGAGCAGCACTGGGACACAGCACACTGTGGTGGAGCAGCCCTGGGACACAGCACATTGTGGTGGAGCACTGGGACACACAAAATGTGGTGGAGCAGCACTGGGACACAGCACACTGTGGTGGAGCACTGGGGCACAGCACACTGTGGTGGAGCACTGGGACGGACACACACTGTGGTGGAGCACCGGGACACACACACTGTGGTGGAGCAGCACTGGGACACAGCACACTGTTGTGGAGCACTGGGACACAGCACACTGTGGTGGAGCACTGGGACACAGCACACTGTGGTGGAGCACTGGGAAACACACACTGTGGTGGAGCAGCACTGGGACACAGCACACTGTGGTGGAGCACTGGGACACAGCACACTGTGGTGGAGCACTGGGACACACACACTGTGGTGGAGAAGCACTGGGACACAGCACACTGTGGTGGAGCAGCACTGGGACACAGCACACTGTGGTGGAGCAGCACTGGGGACACAGCACACTGTGGTGGAGCACTGGTACACAGCACACTGTGGTGGAGCAGCACTGGGGCACAGCACACTGGTGGAGCAGCACTGGGACACAGCACACTGTGGTGGAGCACTGGGACACAGCACACTGTGGTGGAGCACTGGGACACACACACTGTGGTGGAGCAGCACTGGGACACAGCACACTGTGGTGGAGCAGCACTGGGACACAGCACACTGTGGTGGAGCAGCACTGGGGACACAGCACACTGTGGTGGAGCAGCACTGGGACACAGCACACTGTGGTGGAGCAGCACTGGGACACAGCACACTGTGGTGGAGCAGCACTGGGACACAGCACACTGTGGTGGAGCAGCACTGGGACACAGCACACTGTGGTGGAGCACTGGGACACAGCACACTGTGGTGGAGCACTGGGACACACACACTGTGGTGGAGCAGCACTGGGACACAGCACACTGTGGTGGAGCACTGGGGCACAGCACACTGTGGTGGAGCACCGGGACACACACACTGTGGTGGAGCACTGGGACACACACACTGTGGTGGAGCAGCACTGGGACACAGCACACTGTGGTGGAGCACTGGGACACAGCACACTGTGGTGGAGCACTGGGACACACACACTGTGGTGGACCAGCACTGGGACACAGCACACTGTGGTGGAGCACTGGGACACACACACTGTGGTGGAGCACTGGGACACACACACTGTGGTGGAGCAGCACTGGGACACAGCACAGTGTGGTGGAGCAGCACTGGGACACAGCACACTGTGGTGGACACTGCACCGGGACACAGCACACTGTGGTGGAGCACTGCACTGGGACACAGCACACTGTGGTGGAGCAGCACTGGGACACAGCACACTGTGGTGGAGCAGCACTGGGACACAGCACACTGTGGTGGAGCAGCACTGGGACACAGCACACTGTGGTGGAGCAGCACTGGGACACAGCACACTGTGGTGGAGCAGCACTGGGACACAGCACACTGTGGTGGAGCACTGGGACACACACACTGTGGTGGAGCAGCACTGGGACACAGCACACTGTGGTGGAGCACTGGGACACAGCACACTGTGGTGGAGCACTGGGACACACACACTGTGGTGGAGCAGCACTGGGACACAGCACACTGTGGTGGAGCACTGGGGCACAGCACACTGTGGTGGAGCAGCACTGGGACACAGCACACTGTGGTGGAGCAGCACTGGGGCACAGCACACTGGTGGAGGAGCACTGGGACACAGCACACTGTGGTGGAGCAGCACTGGGACACACACACTGTGGTGGAGCAGCAATGGGACACAGCACACTGTGGTGGAGCAGCACTGGGACACAGCACACTGTGGTGGAGCAGCACTGGGACACAGCACACTGTGGTGGAGCAGCACTGGGGACACAGCACTGTGGTGGAGCAGCACTGGGACAGCACACTGTGGTGGAGCAGCACTGGGACACAGCACACTGTGGTGGAGCAGTAATGGGACACAGCACACTGTGGTGGAGCACTGGGGGACACAGCACACTGTGGTGGAGCAGCACTGGGACACAGCACACTGTGGTGGAGCAGCACTGGGACACAGCACACTGTGGTGGAGCAGCACTGGGACACAGCACACTGTGGTGGAGCACTGGGACACAGCACACTGTGGTGCAGCACTGGGACACAGCACACTGTGGTGGAGCAGCACTGGGACACAGCACACTGTGGTGGAGCAGCACTGGGACACAGCACACTGTGGTGGAGCAGCACTGGGACACAGCACACTGTGGTGGAGCAGCACTGGGACACAGCACACTGCGGTGGAGCAGCACTGGGACACAGCACACTGTGGTGGAGCACTGGGACACACACACTGTGGTGGAGCAGCACTGGGACACAGCACACTGTGGTGGAGCACTGGGACACAGCACACTGTGGTGGAGCACTGGGACACACACACTGTGGTGGAGCAGCACTGGGACACAGCACACTGTGGTGGAGCACTGGGGCACAGCACACTGTGGTGGAGCAGCACTGGGACACAGCACACTGTGGTGGAGCAGCACTGGGGCACAGCACACTGGTGGAGGAGCACTGGGACACAGCACACTGTGGTGGAGCAGCACTGGGACACACACACTGTGGTGGAGCAGCAATGGGACACAGCACACTGTGGTGGAGCAGCACTGGGACACAGCACACTGTGGTGGAGCAGCACTGGGACACAGCACACTGTGGTGGAGCAGCACTGGGGACACAGCACTGTGGTGGAGCAGCACTGGGACAGCACACTGTGGTGGAGCAGCACTGGGACACAGCACACTGTGGTGGAGCAGTAATGGGACACAGCACACTGTGGTGGAGCACTGGGGGACACAGCACACTGTGGTGGAGCAGCACTGGGACACAGCACACTGTGGTGGAGCAGCACTGGGACACAGCACACTGTGGTGGAGCAGCACTGGGACACAGCACACTGTGGTGGAGCAGCACTGGGACACAGCACACTGTGGTGGAGCAGCACTGGGGACACAGCACACTGTGGTGGAGCAGCACTGGGACACAGCACACTGTGGTGGAGCAGCACTGGGACACAGCACACTGTGGTGGAGCAGCACTGGGACACAGCACACTGTGGTGGAGCAGCACTGGGACACAGCACACTGTGGTGGAGCACTGGGACACAGCACACTGAGGTGGAGCACTGGGACACACACACTGTGGTGGAGCAGCACTGGGACACAGCACACTGTGGTGGAGCACTGGGGCACAGCACACTGTGGTGGAGCACCGGGACACACACACTGTGGTGGAGCACTGGGACACACACACTGTGGTGGAGCAGCACTGGGACACAGCACACTGTGGTGGAGCACTGGGACACAGCACACTGTGGTGGAGCACTGGGACACACACACTGTGGTGGACCAGCACTGGGACACAGCACACTGTGGTGGAGCACTGGGACACACACACTGTGGTGGAGCACTGGGACACACACACTGTGGTGGAGCAGCACTGGGACACAGCACAGTGTGGTGGAGCAGCACTGGGACACAGCACACTGTGGTGGACACTGCACCGGGACACAGCACACTGTGGTGGAGCACTGCACTGGGACACAGCACACTGTGGTGGAGCAGCACTGGGACACAGCACACTGTGGTGGAGCAGCACTGGGGACACAGCACACTGTGGTGGAGCACTGCACTGGGACACAGCACACTGTGGTGGAGCAGCACTGGGGACACAGCACACTGTGGTGGAGCAGCACTGGGACACAGCACACTGTGGTTGAGCAGCACTGGGACACAGCACACTGTGGTGGAGCACTGGGACACAGCACACTGTGGTGCAGCACTGGGACACAGCACACTGTGGTGGAGCAGCACTGGGACACAGCACACTGTGGTGGAGCAGCACTGGGACACAGCACACTGTGGTGGAGCAGCACTGGGACACAGCACACTGTGGTGGAGCAGCACTGGGACACAGCACACTGTGGTGGAGCAGCACTGGGACACAGCACACTGTGGTGGAGCACTGGGACACACACACTGTGGTGGAGCAGCACTGGGACACAGCACACTGTGGTGGAGCACTGGGACACAGCACACTGTGGTGGAGCACTGGGACACACACACTGTGGTGGAGCAGCACTGGGACACAGCACACTGTGGTGGAGCACTGGGGCACAGCACACTGTGGTGGAGCAGCACTGGGACACAGCACACTGTGGTGGAGCAGCACTGGGGCACAGCACACTGGTGGAGGAGCACTGGGACACAGCACACTGTGGTGGAGCAGCACTGGGACACACACACTGTGGTGGAGCAGCAATGGGACACAGCACACTGTGGTGGAGCAGCACTGGGACACAGCACACTGTGGTGGAGCAGCACTGGGACACAGCACACTGTGGTGGAGCAGCACTGGGGACACAGCACTGTGGTGGAGCAGCACTGGGACAGCACACTGTGGTGGAGCAGCACTGGGACACAGCACACTGTGGTGGAGCAGTAATGGGACACAGCACACTGTGGTGGAGCACTGGGGGACACAGCACACTGTGGTGGAGCAGCACTGGGACACAGCACACTGTGGTGGAGCAGCACTGGGACACAGCACACTGTGGTGGAGCAGCACTGGGACACAGCACACTGTGGTGGAGCAGCACTGGGACACAGCACACTGTGGTGGAGCAGCACTGGGGACACAGCACACTGTGGTGGAGCAGCACTGGGACACAGCACACTGTGGTGGAGCAGCACTGGGACACAGCACACTGTGGTGGAGCAGCACTGGGACACAGCACACTGTGGTGGAGCAGCACTGGGACACAGCACACTGTGGTGGAGCACTGGGACACAGCACACTGTGGTGGAGCACTGGGACACACACACGGTGGTGGAGCAGCACTGGGACACAGCACACTGTGGTGGAGCACTGCACTGGGACAGCACACTGTGGTGGAGCACTGGGACACAGCACACTGTGGTGGAGCACTGGGACACAGCACACTGTGGTGGAGCACTAGGACACAGCGCACTGGGGGACACAGCACTGCGACACAGCACACTGTGGTGGAGCGCTGCACTGGGACACAGCACACTGTGGTCGAGCAGCACTGGGACACAGCACACGGTGGTGGAGCACTGCACTGGGACACAGCACACTGTGGTGGAGCAGCACTGGGACACAGCACACTGTGGTGGAGCACTGCACTGGGACACAGCACATTGTGGTGGAGCACTGCACTGGGACACAGCACACTGTGGTGGAGCAGCACTGGGACACAGCACACTGTGGTGGAGCAGCACTGGGACACAGCACACTGTGGTGGAGCAGCACTGGGACACAGCACATTGTGGTGGAGCACTGGGGGCACAGCACACTGTGGTGGAGCACTGGGACACACACACTGTGGTGGAGCAGCGCTGGGACACAGCACACTGTGGTGGAGCACTGGGACACAGCACACTGTGGTGGAGCAGCACTGGGACACACACACTGTGGTGGAGCAGCACTGGGACACAGCACACTGTGGTGGAGCAGCACTGGGACACAGCACACTGTGGTGGAGCAGCACTGGGACACAGCACACTGTGGTGGAGCAGCACTGGGGACACAGCACTGTGGTGGAGCAGCACTGGGACACAGCACACTGTGGTGGAGCAGCACTGGGATACAGCACACTGTGGTGGAGCAGCACTGGGACACAGCACACTGTGGTGGAGCAGCACTGGGACACAGCACACTGTGGTGGAGCAGCACTGGGACACAGCACACTGTGGTGGAGCACTGGGGGACACAGCACACTGTGGTGGAGCAGCACTGGGACACAGCACACTGTGGTGGAGCACTGGGACACAGCACACTGTGGTGGAGCACTGCACTGGGGCACAGCACACTGTGGTGGAGCACTGCACTGGGACACCACACTGTGGTGGAGCACTGGGACACAGCACACTGTGGTGGAGCACTGGGACACAGCACACTGTGGTGGAGCACTAGGACACAGCGCACTGGGGGACACAGCACTGCGACACAGCACACTGTGGTGGAGCGCTGCACTGGGACACAGCACACTGTGGTCGAGCAGCACTGGGACACAGCACACGGTGGTGGAGCACTGCACTGGGACACAGCACACTGTGGTGGAGCAGCACTGGGACACAGCACACTGTGGTGGAGCACTGCACTGGGACACAGCACACTGTGGTGGAGCACTGCACTGGGACACAGCACACTGTGGTGGAGCAGCACTGGGACACAGCACACTGTGGTGGAGCAGCACTGGGACACACACACTGTGGTGGAGCACTGGGGGACACAGCACACTGTGGTGGAGCACTGGGGGACACAGCACACTGTGGTGGAGCACTGGGGGACACAGCACACTGTGGTGGAGCACTGGGACACAGCACACTGTGGTGGAGCTGCACTGGGACACAGCACACTGTGGTGGAGCACTGCACTGGGACACAGCACACTGTGGTGGAGCACTGGGACACAGCACACTGTGGTGGAGCACTGGGGACAGCAGCACACTGTGGTGGAGCACTGCACTGGGACACAGCACACTGTGGTGGAGCAGCACTGGGGACACAGCACAATGTGGTGGAGCACTGTGACACAGCACACTGTGGTGGAGCAGCACTGGGACACAGCACACTGTGGTGGAGCAGCACTGGGACACAGCACATTGTGGTGGAGCACTGGGGACACAGCACACTGTGGTGGAGCACTGGGACACACACACTGTGGTGGAGCAGCGCTGGGACACAGCACACTGTGGTGGAGCACTGGGACACAGCACACTGTGGTGGAGCAGCACTGGGACACACACACTGTGGTGGAGCAGCACTGGGACACAGCACACTGTGGTGGAGCAGCACTGGGACACAGCACACTGTGGTGGAGCAGCACTGGGACACAGCACACTGTGGTGGAGCAGCACTGGGGACACAGCACTGTGGTGGAGCAGCACTGGGACACAGCACACTGTGGTGGAGCAGCACTGGGACACAGCACACTGTGGTGGAGCAGCACTGGGACACAGCACACTGTGGTGGAGCACTGGGGGACACAGCACACTGTGGTGGAGCAGCACTGGGACAGCACACTGTGGTGGAGCAGCACTGGGACACAGCACACTGTGGTGGAGCACTGGGACACAGCACACTGTGGTGGAGCACTGCACTGGGACAGCACACTGTGGTGGAGCACTGGGACACAGCACACTGTGGTGGAGCACTGGGACACAGCACACTGTGGTGGAGCACTAGGACACAGCGCACTGGGGGACACAGCACTGCGACACAGCACACTGTGGTGGAGCGCTGCACTGGGACACAGCACACTGTGGTCGAGCAGCACTGGGACACAGCACACGGTGGTGGAGCACTGCACTGGGACACAGCACACTGTGGTGGAGCAGCACTGGGACACAGCACACTGTGGTGGAGCACTGCACTGGGACACAGCACACTGTGGTGGAGCACTGCACTGGGACACAGCACACTGTGGTGGAGCAGCACTGGGACACAGCACACTGTGGTGGAGCAGCACTGGGACACACACACTGTGGTGGAGCACTGGGGGACACAGCACACTGTGGTGGAGCACTGGGGGACACAGCACACTGTGGTGGAGCACTGGGGGACACAGCACACTGTGGTGGAGCAGCACTGGGACAGCACACTGTGGTGGAGCAGCACTGGGACACAGCACACTGTGGTGGAGCAGCACTGGGACACAGCACACTGTGGTGGAGCAGCACTGGGACACAGCACACTGTGGTGGAGCACTGGGGGACACAGCACACTGTGGTGGAGCAGCACTGGGACAGCACACTGTGGTGGAGCAGCACTGGGACACAGCACACTGTGGTGGAGCACTGGGACACAGCACACTGCGGTGGAGCACTGCACTGGGATACAGCACACTGTGGTGGAGCACTGGGACACAGCACACTGTGGTGGAGCACTGCACTGGGGCACAGCACACTGTGGTGGAGCACTGCACTGGGACAGCACACTGTGGTGGAGCACTGGGACACAGCACACTGTGGTGGAGCACTGGGACACAGCACACTGTGGTGGAGCACTGGGGACACAGCACACTGTGGTGGACCACTGGGACACAGCACACTGTGGTGGAGCACTGCACTGGGACACAGCACACTGTGGTGGAGCACTGCACTGGGACACAGCACACTGTGGTGGAGCACTGCACTGGGACACATCACACTGTGGTGGAGCACTGGGACACAGCACACTGTGGTGGAGCACTAGGACACAGCGCACTGGGGGACACAGCACTGGGACACAGCACACTGTGGTGGAGCACTGCACTGGGACACAGCACACTGTGGTGGAGCACTGCACTGGGACACAGCACACTGTGGTGGAGCACTGCACTGGGACACATCACACTGTGGTGGAGCACTGGGACACAGCACACTGTGGTGGAGCACTAGGACACAGCGCACTGGGGGACACAGCACTGGGACACAGCACACTGTGGTGGAGCACTGGGGGACACAGCACACTGTGGTGGAGCAGCACTGGGACACAGCACACTGTGGTGGAGCAGCACTGGGGACACAGCACACTGTGGTGGAGCAGCACTGGGACACAGCACACTGTGGTGGAGCAGCACTGGGACACAGCACACTGTGGTGGAGCAGCACTGGGACACAGCACACTGTGGTGGAGCACTGGGACACAGCACACTGTGGTGGAGCACTGGGACACAGCACACTGTGGTGGAGCACTGGGGACACAGCACACTGTGGTGGAGCACTGGGACACAGCACACTGTGGTGGAGCACTGCACTGGGACACAGCACACTGTGGTGGAGCACTGCACTGGGACACAGCACACTGTGGTGGAGCAGCACTGGGCCACACACACTGTGGTGGAGCACTGGGGGACAAAGCACACTGTGGTGGAGCACTGGGGAACACAGCACGCTGTGGTGGAGCACTGGGACACAGCACACTGTGGTGGAGCTGCACTGGGACACAGCACACTGTGGTGGAGCACTGCACTGGGACACAGCACACTGTGGTGGAGCACTGGGACAGAGCACACTGTGGTGGAGCACTGGGGACAGCAGCACGCTGTGGTGGAGCACTACACTGGGACACAGCACACTGTGGTGGAGCACTGCACTGGGACACAGCAAACTGTGGTGGAGCAGCACTGGGACACAGCACACTGTGGTGGAGCACTGCACTGGGACAGCACACTATGGTGGAGCACTGGGACACAGCACACTGTGGTGGAGCACTGGGACACAGCACACTGTGGTGGAGCACTAGGACACAGCGCACTGGGGGACACAGCACTGCGACACAGCACACTGTGGTGGAGCGCTGCACTGGGACACAGCACACTGTGGTGGAGCACTGCACTGGGGACACAGCACACTGTGGTGGAGCAGCACTGGGACACAGCACACTGTGGTGGAGCAGCACTGGGACACAGCACACTGTGGTGGAGCAGCACTGGGACACAGCACACTGTGGTGGAGCAGCACTGGGACACAGCACACTGTGGTGGAGCACTGGGACACACACACTGTGGTGGAGCAGCACTGGGACACAGCACACTGTGGTGGAGCACTGGGACACAGCACACTGTGGTGGAGCACTGGGACACACACACTGTGGTGGAGCAGCACTGGGACACAGCACACTGTGGTGGAGCACTGGGGCACAGCACACTGTGGTGGAGCAGCACTGGGACACAGCACACTGTGGTGGAGCAGCACTGGGGCACAGCACACTGGTGGAGGAGCACTGGGACACAGCACACTGTGGTGGAGCAGCACTGGGACACACACACTGTGGTGGAGCAGCAATGGGACACAGCACACTGTGGTGGAGCAGCACTGGGACACAGCACACTGTGGTGGAGCAGCACTGGGACACAGCACACTGTGGTGGAGCAGCACTGGGGACACAGCACTGTGGTGGAGCAGCACTGGGACAGCACACTGTGGTGGAGCAGCACTGGGACACAGCACACTGTGGTGGAGCAGTAATGGGACACAGCACACTGTGGTGGAGCACTGGGGGACACAGCACACTGTGGTGGAGCAGCACTGGGACACAGCACACTGTGGTGGAGCAGCACTGGGACACAGCACACTGTGGTGGAGCAGCACTGGGACACAGCACACTGTGGTGGAGCAGCACTGGGACACAGCACACTGTGGTGGAGCAGCACTGGGACACAGCACACTGTGGTGGAGCAGCACTGGGGACACAGCACACTGCGGTGGAGCAGCACTGGGACACAGCACACTGTGGTGGAGCAGCACTGGGACACAGCACACTGTGGTGGAGCAGCACTGGGACACAGCACACTGTGGTGGAGCAGCACTGGGACACAGCACACTGTGGTGGAGCACTGGGACACAGCACACTGTGGTGGAGCACTGGGACACACACACTGTGGTGGAGCAGCACTGGGACACAGCACACTGTGGTGGAGCACTGGGGCACAGCACACTGTGGTGGAGCACCGGGACACACACACTGTGGTGGAGCACTGGGACACACACACTGTGGTGGAGCAGCACTGGGACACAGCACACTGTGGTGGAGCACTGGGACACAGCACACTGTGGTGGAGCACTGGGACACACACACTGTGGTGGACCAGCACTGGGACACAGCACACTGTGGTGGAGCACTGGGACACACACACTGTGGTGGAGCACTGGGACACACACACTGTGGTGGAGCAGCACTGGGACACAGCACAGTGTGGTGGAGCAGCACTGGGACACAGCACACTGTGGTGGACACTGCACCGGGACACAGCACACTGTGGTGGAGCACTGCACTGGGACACAGCACACTGTGGTGGAGCAGCACTGGGACACAGCACACTGTGGTGGAGCAGCACTGGGGACACAGCACACTGTGGTGGAGCACTGCACTGGGACACAGCACACTGTGGTGGAGCAGCACTGGGGACACAGCACACTGTGGTGGAGCAGCACTGGGACACAGCACACTGTGGTTGAGCAGCACTGGGACACAGCACACTGTGGTGGAGCACTGGGACACAGCACACTGTGGTGCAGCACTGGGACACAGCACACTGTGGTGGAGCAGCACTGGGACACAGCACACTGTGGTGGAGCAGCACTGGGACACAGCACACTGTGGTGGAGCAGCACTGGGACACAGCACACTGTGGTGGAGCAGCACTGGGACACAGCACACTGTGGTGGAGCAGCACTGGGACACAGCACACTGTGGTGGAGCACTGGGACACACACACTGTGGTGGAGCAGCACTGGGACACAGCACACTGTGGTGGAGCACTGGGACACAGCACACTGTGGTGGAGCACTGGGACACACACACTGTGGTGGAGCAGCACTGGGACACAGCACACTGTGGTGGAGCACTGGGGCACAGCACACTGTGGTGGAGCAGCACTGGGACACAGCACACTGTGGTGGAGCAGCACTGGGGCACAGCACACTGGTGGAGGAGCACTGGGACACAGCACACTGTGGTGGAGCAGCACTGGGACACACACACTGTGGTGGAGCAGCAATGGGACACAGCACACTGTGGTGGAGCAGCACTGGGACACAGCACACTGTGGTGGAGCAGCACTGGGACACAGCACACTGTGGTGGAGCAGCACTGGGGACACAGCACTGTGGTGGAGCAGCACTGGGACAGCACACTGTGGTGGAGCAGCACTGGGACACAGCACACTGTGGTGGAGCAGTAATGGGACACAGCACACTGTGGTGGAGCACTGGGGGACACAGCACACTGTGGTGGAGCAGCACTGGGACACAGCACACTGTGGTGGAGCAGCACTGGGACACAGCACACTGTGGTGGAGCAGCACTGGGACACAGCACACTGTGGTGGAGCAGCACTGGGACACAGCACACTGTGGTGGAGCAGCACTGGGACACAGCACACTGTGGTGGAGCAGCCCTGGGACACAGCACATTGTGGTGGAGCACTGGGACACACAAAATGTGGTGGAGCAGCACTGGGACACAGCACACTGTGGTGGAGCACTGGGGCACAGCACACTGTGGTGGAGCACTGGGACGGACACACACTGTGGTGGAGCACCGGGACACACACACTGTGGTGGAGCAGCACTGGGACACAGCACACTGTTGTGGAGCACTGGGACACAGCACACTGTGGTGGAGCACTGGGACACAGCACACTGTGGTGGAGCACTGGGAAACACACACTGTGGTGGAGCAGCACTGGGACACAGCACACTGTGGTGGAGCACTGGGACACAGCACACTGTGGTGGAGCACTGGGACACACACACTGTGGTGGAGAAGCACTGGGACACAGCACACTGTGGTGGAGCAGCACTGGGACACAGCACACTGTGGTGGAGCAGCACTGGGGACACAGCACACTGTGGTGGAGCACTGGTACACAGCACACTGTGGTGGAGCAGCACTGGGGCACAGCACACTGGTGGAGCAGCACTGGGACACAGCACACTGTGGTGGAGCACTGGGACACAGCAGACTGTGGTGGAGCACTGGGACACACACACTGTGGTGGAGCAGCACTGGGACACAGCACACTGTGGTGGAGCACTGGGGCACAGCACACTGTGGTGGAGCAGCACTGGGACACAGCACACTGTGGTGGAGCAGCACTGGGGCACAGCACACTGGTGGAGGAGCACTGGGACACAGCACACTGTGGTGGAGCAGCACTGGGACACACACACTGTGGTGGAGCAGCAATGGGACACAGCACATTGTGGTGGAGCAGCACTGGGACACAGCACACTGTGGTGGAGCAGCACTGGGACACATCACACTGTGGTGGAGCAGCACTGGGGACACAGCACTGTGGTGGAGCAGCACTGGGACAGCACACTGTGGTGGAGCAGCACTGGGACACAGCACACTGTGGTGGAGCAGTAATGGGACACAGCACACTGTGGTGGAGCACTGGGGGACACAGCACACTGTGGTGGAGCAGCACTGGGACACAGCACACTGTGGTGGAGCAGCACTGGGGACACAGCACACTGTGGTGGAGCAGCACTGGGACACAGCACACTGTGGTGGAGCAGCACTGGGACACAGCACACTGTGGTGGAGCAGCACTGGGACACAGCACACTGTGGTGGAGCAGCACTGGGACACAGCACACTGTGGTGGAGCAGCCCTGGGACACAGCACATTGTGGTGGAGCACTGGGACACACAAAATGTGGTGGAGCAGCACTGGGACACAGCACACTGTGGTGGAGCACTGGGGCACAGCACACTGTGGTGGAGCACTGGGACGGACACACACTGTGGTGGAGCACCGGGACACACACACTGTGGTGGAGCAGCACTGGGACACAGCACACTGTTGTGGAGCACTGGGACACAGCACACTGTGGTGGAGCACTGGGACACAGCACACTGTGGTGGAGCACTGGGAAACACACACTGTGGTGGAGCAGCACTGGGACACAGCACACTGTGGTGGAGCACTGGGACACAGCACACTGTGGTGGAGCAGCAATGGGACACAGCACATTGTGGTGGAGCAGCACTGGGACACAGCACACTGTGGTGGAGCAGCACTGGGACACAGCACACTGTGGTGGAGCAGCACTGGGGACACAGCACACTGTGGTGGAGCACTGGTACACAGCACACTGTGGTGGAGCAGCACTGGGGCACAGCACACTGGTGGAGCAGTACTGGGACACAGCACACTGTCGTGGAGCAGCACTGGGACACACACACTGTGGTGGAGCAGCACTGGGACACAGCACACTGTGGTGGAGCAGCACTGGGACACAGCACATTGTGGTGGAGCAGCACTGGGACACAGCACACTGTGGTGGAGCAGCACTGGGGACACAGCACACTGTGGTGGAGCAGCACTGGGACACAGCACACTGTGGTGGAGCAGCACTGGGACACAGCACACTGTGGTGGAGCAGCACTGGGACACAGCACACTGTGGTGGAGCACTGGGACACAGCACACTGTGGTGGAGCACTGGGACACACACACTGTGGTGGAGCAGCACTGGGACACAGCACACTGTGGTGGAGCACTGGGGCACAGCACACTGTGGTGGAGCACTGGGACACACACTGTGGTGGAGCACTGGGACACACACACTGTGGTGGAGCAGCACTGGGACACAGCACACTGTGGTGGAGCACTGGGACACAGCACACTGTGGTGGAGCACTGGGACACAGCACACTGTTGTGGAGCACTGGGACACACACACTGTGGTGGAGAAGCACTGGGACACAGCACACTGTGGTGGAGCACTGGGACACACACACTGTGGTGGAGCGCTGGGACACATACACTGTGGTGGAGCAGCACTGGGACACAGCACACTGTGGTGGAGCACTGGGACACACACACTGTGGTGGAGCAGCGCTGGGACACAGCACACTGTGGTGGAGCACTGGGACACAGCACACTGTGGTGGAGCAGCACTGGGACACACACACTGTGGTGGAGCAGCACTGGGACACAGCACACTGTGGTGGAGCAGCACTGGGACACAGCACACTGTGGTGGAGCAGCACTGGGACACAGCACACTGTGGTGGAGCAGCACTGGGGACACAGCACTGTGGTGGAGCAGCACTGGGACACAGCACACTGTGGTGGAGCAGCACTGGGACACAGCACACTGTGGTGGAGCAGCACTGGGACACAGCACACTGTGGTGGAGCAGCACTGGGACAGCACACTGTGGTGGAGCAGCACTGGGACATAGCACACTGTGGTGGAGCACTGGGATACAGCCCACTGTGGTGGAGCACTGCACTGGGACACAGCACACTGTGGTGGAGCACTGGGACACAGCACACTGTGGTGGAGCACTGCACTGGGGCACAGCACACTGTGGTGGAGCACTGCACTGGGACAGCACATTGTGGTGGAGCACTGGGACACAGCACACTGTGGTGGAGCACTGGGACACAGCACACTGTGGTGGAGCACTAGGACACAGCGCACTGGGGGACACAGCACTGCGACACAGCACACTGTGGTGGAGCGCTGCACTGGGACACAGCACACTGTGGTCGAGCAGCACTGGGACACAGCACACGGTGGTGGAGCACTGCACTGGGACACAGCACACTGTGGTGGAGCAGCACTGGGACACAGCACACTGTGGTGGAGCACTGCACTGGGACATAGCACACTGTGGTGGAGCACTGCACTGGGACACAGCACACTGTGGTGGAGCAGCACTGGGACACAGCACACTGTGGTGGAGCAGCACTGGGACACACACACTGTGGTGGAGCACTGGGGGACACAGCACACTGTGGTGGAGCACTGGGGGACACAGCACACTGTGGTGGAGCACTGGGGGACACAGCACACTGTGGTGGAGCAGCACTGGGACAGCACACTGTGGTGGAGCAGCACTGGGACACAGCACACTGTGGTGGAGCAGCACTGGGACACAGCACACTGTGGTGGAGCAGCACTGGGACACAGCACACTGTGGTGGAGCACTGGGGGACACAGCACACTGTGGTGGAGCAGCACTGGGACAGCACACTGTGGTGGAGCAGCACTGGGACACAGCACACTGTGGTGGAGCACTGGGACACAGCACACTGTGGTGGAGCACTGGGACACAGCACACTGTGGTGGAGCACTGCACTGGGGCACAGCACACTGTGGTGGAGCACTGCACTGGGACAGCACACTGTGGTGGAGCACTGGGACACAGCACACTGTGGTGGAGCACTGGGACACAGCACACTGTGGTGGAGCACTAGGACACAGCGCACTGGGGGACACAGCACTGCGACACAGCACACTGTGGTGGAGCGCTGCACTGGGACACAGCACACTGTGGTCGAGCAGCACTGGGACACAGCACACGGTGGTGGAGCACTGCACTGGGACACAGCACACTGTGGTGGAGCAGCACTGGGACACAGCACACTGTGGTGGAGCACTGCACTGGGACACAGCACACTGTGGTGGAGCACTGCACTGGGACACAGCACACTGTGGTGGAGCAGCACTGGGACACAGCACACTGTGGTGGAGCAGCACTGGGACACACACACTGTGGTGGAGCGCTGGGGGACACAGCACACTGTGGTGGAGCACTGGGGGACACAGCACACTGTGGTGGAGCACTGGGGGACACAGCACACTGTGGTGGAGCACTGGGACACAGCACACTGTGGTGGAGCTGCACTGGGACACAGCACACTGTGGTGGAGCACTGCACTGGGACACAGCACACTGTGGTGGAGCACTGGGACACAGCACACTGTGGTGGAGCACTGGGGACAGCACCACACTGTGGTGGAGCACTGCACTGGGACACAGCACACTGTGGTGGAGCAGCACTGGGGACACAGCACAATGTGGTGGAGCACTGTGACACAGCACACTGTGGTGGAGCAGCACTGGGACACAGCACACTGTGGTGGAGCAGCACTGGGACACAGCACATTGTGGTGGAGCACTGGGGACACAGCACACTGTGGTGGAGCACTGGGACACACTGTGGTGGAGCAGCGCTGGGACACAGCACACTGTGGTGGAGCACTGGGACACAGCACACTGTGGTGGAGCAGCACTGGGACACACACACTGTGGTGGAGCAGCACTGGGACACAGCACACTGTGGTGGAGCAGCACTGGGACACAGCACACTGTGGTGGAGCAGCACTGGGGACACAGCACTGTGGTGGAGCAGCACTGGGACACAGCACACTGTGGTGGAGCAGCACTGGGACACAGCACACTGTGGTGGAGCAGCACTGGGACACAGCACACTGTGGTGGAGCAGCACTGGGGCACAGCACACTGTGGTGGAGCAGCACTGGGACACAGCACACTGTGGTGGAGCACTGGGGGACACAGCACACTGTGGTGGAGCAGCACTGGGACAGCACACTGTGGTGGAGCAGCACTGGGACACAGCACACTGTGGTGGAGCACTGGGACACAGCACACTGTGGTGGAGCACTGCACTGGGACACAGCACACTGTGGTGGAGCACTGGGACACAGCACACTGTGGTGGAGCACTGCACTGGGGCACAGCACACTGTGGTGGAGCACTGCACTGGGACAGCACACTGTGGTGGAGCACTGGGACACAGCACACTGTGGTGGAGCACTGGGACACAGCACACTGTGGTGGAGCACTAGGACACAGCGCACTGGGGGACACAGCACTGCGACACAGCACACTGTGGTGGAGCGCTGCACTGGGACACAGCACACTGTGGTCGAGCAGCACTGGGACACAGCACACGGTGGTGGAGCACTGCACTGGGACACAGCACACTGTGGTGGAGCAGCACTGGGACACAGCACACTGTGCTGGAGCACTGCACTGGGACACAGCACACTGTGGTGGAGCACTGCACTGGGACACAGCACACTGTGGTGGAGCAGCACTGGGACACAGCACACTGTGGTGGAGCAGCACTGGGACACACACACTGTGGTGGAGCACTGGGGGACACAGCACACTGTGGTGGAGCACTGGGGGACACAGCACACTGTGGTGGAGCACTGGGGGACACAGCACACTGTGGTGGAGCACTGGGGGACACAGCACACTGTGGTGGAGCACTGGGACACAGCACACTGTGGTGGAGCTGCACTGGGACACAGCACACTGTGGTGGAGCACTGCACTGGGACACAGCACACTGTGGTGGAGCACTGGGACACAGCACACTGTGGTGGAGCACTGGGGACAGCAGCACACTGTGGTGGAGCACTGCACTGGGACACAGCACACTGTGGTGGAGCAGCACTGGGGACACAGCACAATGTGGTGGAGCACTGTGACACAGCACACTGTGGTGGAGCAGCACTGGGACACAGCACACTGTGGTGGAGCAGCACTGGGACACAGCACATTGTGGTGGAGCACTGGGGACACAGCACACTGTGGTGGAGCACTGGGACACACATACTGTGGTGGAGCAGCATTGGGACACACACACTGTGGAGGAGCACTGGGGGACACAGCACACTGTGGTGGAGCAGCACTGGGGGACACAGCACACTGTGGTGGAGCAGCACGGGGACACAGCACACTGTGGTGGAGCAGCACTGGGGCACAGCACACTGTGGTGGAGCAGCACTGGGACACAGCACACTGTGGTGGAGCAGCACTGGGACACAGCACACTGTGGTGGAGCAGCACTGGGACACAGCACACTGTGGTGGAGCAGCACTGGGACACAGCACACTGTGGTGGAGCAGCACTGGGGACACAGCACACTGTGGTGGAGCACTGCACCGGGACACAGCACACTGTGGTGGAGCACTGCACTGGGACACAGCACACTGTGGTGGAGCAGCACTGGGACACAGCACACTGTGGTGGAGCAGCACTGGGGACACAGCACACTGTGGTGGAGCACTGCACTGGGACACAGCACACTGTGGTGGAGCAGCACTGGGGACACAGCACACTGTGGTGGAGCAGCACTGGGACACAGCACACTGTGGTGGAGCAGCACTGGGACACAGCACACTGTGATGGAGCACTGGGACACAGCACACTGTGGTTGAGCAGCACAGGGACACAGCACACTGTGGTGGAGCAGCACTGGGACACAGCACACTGTGGTGGAGCAGCACTGGGACACAGCACACTGTGGTGGAGCAGCACTGGGACACAGCACACTGTGGTGGAGCACTGGGACACACACACTGTGGTGGAGCAGCACTGGGACACAGCACACTGTGGTGGAGCACTGGGACACAGCACACTGTGGTGGAGCACTGGGACACACACACTATGGTGGAGCAGCACTGGGACACAGCACACTGTGGTGGAGCACTGGGGCACAGCACACTGTGGTGGAGCAGCACTGGGGCACAGCACACTGTGGTGGAGCAGCACTGGGAAACAGCACACTGTGGTGGAGCAGCACTGGGGACACAGCACACTGTGGTGGAGCACTGGTACACAGCACACTGTGGTGGAGCAGCACTGGGGCACAGCACACTGGTGGAGCAGCACTGGGACACAGCACACTGTGGTGGAGCAGCACTGGGACACACACTGTGGTGGAGCAGCACTGGGACACAGCACACTGTGGTGGAGCAGCACTGGGACACAGCACACTGTGGTGGAGCAGCACTGGGACACAGCACACTGTGGTGGAGCAGCACTGGGGACACAGCACTGTGGTGGAGCAGCACTGGGACACAGCACACTGTGGTGGAGCAGCACTGGGACACAGCACACTGTGGTGGAGCACTAATGGGACACAGCACACTGTGGTGGAGCACTGGGGCACAGCACACTGTGGTGGAGCACGGGGACACACACACTGTGGTGGACACCGACACACACACACTGTGGTGGAGCAGCACTGGGACACAGCACACTGTTGTGGAGCACTGGGACACAGCACACTGTGGTGGAGCACTGGGACACACACACTGTGGTGGAGCAGCACTGGGACACAGCACACTGTGGTGGAGCACTTGGACACAGCACACTGTGGTGGAGCACTGGGGCACACACACTGTGGTGGAGCAGCACTGGGACACAGCACACTGTGGTGGAGCAGCACTGGGACACAGCACACTGTGGTGGAGCAGTAATGGGACACAGCACACTGTGGTGGAGCACTTGGGGACACAGCACACTGTGGTGGAGCAGCACTGGGACACAGCTCACTGTGGTGGAGCAGCACTGGGGACACAGCACACTGTGGTGGAGCAGCCCTGGGACACAGCACACTGTGGTGGAGCAGCACTGGGACACAGCACACTGTGGTGGAGCAGCACTGGGACACAGCACACTGTGGTGGAGCAGCACTGGGACACAGCACACTGTGGTGGAGCAGCACTGGGACACAGCACACTGTGGTGGAGCACTGGGACACAGCACACTGTGGTGGAGCAGCACTGGGACACAGCACACTGTGGTGGAGCACTGGGGCACAGCACACTGTGGTGGAGCACTGGGACACACACACTGTGGTGGAGCACTGGGACACACACACTGTGGTGGAGCAGCACTGGGACACAGCACACTGTGGTGGAGCACTGGGACACAGCACACTGTGGTGGAGCATTGGGACACACACACTGTGGTGGACTAGCACTGGGACACAGCACAGTGTGGTGGAGCACTGGGACACACACACTGTGGTGGAGCACTGGGACACACACACTGTG
Organism: Raja brachyura; assembly: GCA_963514005.1. Next base: position 39,924,003 of record OY740808.1, read on the forward strand.
GTGGAGCAGCACTGGGACACTGCACATTGTGGTGGAGCAGCACTGGGACACAGCACACTGTGGTGGAGCAGCACTGGGGACACAGCACACTGTGGTGGAGCAGCACTGGGACACAGCACACTGTGGTGCAGCAGCACTGGGACACAGCACACTGTGGTGGAGCACTGGGACACAGCACACTGTGGTGCAGCACTGGGACACAGCACACTGTGGTGGAGCAGCACTGGGACACAGCACACTGTGGTGGAGCAGCACTGGGACACAGCACACTATGGTGGAGCAGCACTGGGACACAGCCCACTGTGGTGGAGCAGCACTGGGACACAGCACACTGTGGTGGAGCACTGGGACACACACACTGTGGTGGAGCAGCACTGGGACACAGCACACTGTGGTGGAGCACTGGGACACAGCACACTGTGGTGGAGCACTGGGACACACACACTGTGGTGGAGCAGCACTGGAACACAGCACACTGTGGTGGAGCACTGGGGCACAGCACACTGTGGTGGAACAGCACTGGGACACAGCACACTGTGGTGGAGCAGCACTGGGGCACAGCACACTGGTGGAGGAGCACTGGGACACAGCACACTGTGGTGGAGCAGCACTGGGACACACACACTGTGGTGGAGCAGCAATGGGACACAGCACACTGTGGTGGAGCAGCACTGGGACACAGCACACTGTGGTGGAGCAGCACTGGGACACAGCACACTGTGGTGGAGCAGCACTGGGGACACAGCACTGTGGTGGAGCAGCACTGGGACACAGCACACTGTGGTGGAGCAGCACTGGGACACAGCACACTGTGGTGGAGCAGTAATGGGACACAGCACACTGTGGTAGAGCACTGGGGGACACAGCACACTGTGGTGGAGCAGCACTGGGACACAGCACACTGTGGTGGAGCAGCACTGGGGACACAGCACACTGTGGTGGAGCAGCACTGGGACACAGCACACTGTGGTGGAGCAGCACTGGGACACAGCACACTGTGGTGGAGCAGCACTGGGACACAGCACACTGTGGTGGAGCAGCACTGGGACAGCACACTGTGGTGAAGCAGCACTGGGACACAGCACATTGTGGTGGAGCACTGGGACACACAAAATGTGGTGGAGCAGCACTGGGACACAGCACACTGTGGTGGAGCACTGGGGCACAGCACACTGTGGTGGAGCACTGGGACGGACACACACTGTGGTGGAGCACCGGGACACACACACTGTGGTGGAGCAGCACTGGGACACAGCACACTGTTGTGGAGCACTGGGACACAGCACACTGTGGTGGAGCACTGGGACACAGCACACTGTGGTGGAGCACTGGGAAACACACACTGTGGTGGAGCAGCACTGGGACACAGCACACTGTGGTGGAGCACTGGGACACAGCACACTGTGGTGGAGCACTGGGACACACACACTGTGGTGGAGCAGCACTGGGACACAGCACACTGTGGTGGAGCAGCACTGGGACACAACACAATGTGGTGGAGCAGAACTGGGGACACAGCACACTGTGGTGGAGCACTGGTACACAGCACACTGTGGTGGGGCAGCACTGGGGCACAGCACACTGGTGGAGCAGCACTGGGACACAGCACACTGTCGTGGAGCAGCACTGGGACACACACACTGTGGTGGAGCAGCACTGGGACACAGCACACTGTGGTGGAGCAGCACTGGGACACAGCACATTGTGGTGGAGCAGCACTGGGACACAGCACACTGTGGTGGGGCAGCACTGGGGACACAGCACACTGTGGTGGAGCAGCACTGGGACACAGCACACTGTGGTGGAGCAGCACTGGGACACAGCACACTGTGGTGGAGCAGCACTGGGACACAGCATACTGTGGTGGAGCACTGGGACACAGCACACTGTGGTGGAGCACTGGGACACACACACTGTGGTGGAGCAGCACTGGGACACAGCACACTGTGGTGGAGCACTGGGGCACAGCACACAGTGGTGGAGCACTGGGGCACAGCACACAGTGGTGGAGCACTGGGACACACACTGTGGTGGAGCACTGGGACACACACACTGTGGTGGAGCAGCACTGGGACACAGCACACTGTGGTGGAGCACTGGGACACAGCACACTGTGGTGCAGCACTGGGACACAGCACACTGTGGTGGAGCACTGGGACACACACACTGTGGTGGAGCAGCACTGGGACACAGCACACTGTGGTGGAGCACTGGGACACACACACTGTGGTGGAGCGCTGGGACACACACACTGTGGTGGAGCAGCACTGGGACACGGCACACTGTGGTGGAGCACTGGGACACACACACTGTGTTGGAGCAGCACTGGGACACAGCACACTGTGGTGGAGCACTGGGACACAGCACACTGTGGTGGAGCAGCACTGGGACACACACACTGTGGTGGAGCAGCACAGGGACACAGCACACTGTGGTGGAGCAGCACTGGGACACAGCACACTGTGGTGGAGCAGCACTGGGGACACAGCACACTGTGGTGGAGCAGCACTGGGGACACAGCACTGTGGTGGAGCAGCACTGCGACACAGCACACTGTGGTGGAGCAGCACTGGGACACAGCACACTGTGGTGGAGCAGCACTGGGACACAGCACACTGTGGTGGAGCAGCACTGGGACACAGCACACTGTGGTGGAGCACTGCACTGGGACACAGCACACTGTGGTGGAGCACTGGGACACAGCACACTGTGGTGGAGCACTGCACTGGGGCACAGCACACTGTGGTGGAGCACTGCACTGGGGCACAGCACACTGTGGTGGAGCACTGGGACACAGCACACTCTGGTGGAGCAGCACTGGGACACAGCACACTGTGGTGGAGCAGCACTGGGACACAGCACACTGTGGTGGAGCACTGGGGGACACAGCACACTGTGGTGGAGCAGCACTGGGACACAGCACACTGTGGTGGAGCAGCACTGGGACACAGCACACTGTGGTGGAGCACTGGGACACAGCACACTGTGGTGGAGCACTGCACTGGGACACAGCACACTGTGGTGGAGCACTGGGACACAGCACACTGTGGTGGAGCACTGCACTGCGGCACAGCACACTGTGGTGGAGCACTGCACTGGGGCACAGCACACTGTGGTGGAGCACTGGGACACAGCACACTGTGGTGGAGCAGCACTGGGACACAGCACACTGTGGTGGAGCACTGCACTGGGACACAGCACACTGTGGTGGAGCACTGCACTGGGACACAGCACACTGTGGTGGAGCAGCACTGGGGCACAGCACACTGTGGTGGAGCAGCACTGGGACACAGCACACTGTGGTGGAGCAGCACTGGGACACAGCACACTGTGGTGGAGCAGCACTGGGGCACAGCACACTGTGGTGGAGCACTGCACAGGGACACAGCACACTGTGGTGGAGCACTGCACTGGGACACAGCACACTGTGGTGGAGCAGCACTGGGACACAGCACACTGTGGTGGAGCACTGCACTGGGACACAGCAGACTGTGGTGGAGCAGCACTGGGGCACAGCACATTGTGGTGGAGCAGCACTGGGGGACACAGCACACTGTGGTGGAGCAGCACTGGGGGACACAGCACACTGTGGTGGAGCAGCACTGGGGGACACAGCACACTGTGGTGGAGCAGCCCTGGGACACAGCACACTGTGGTGGAGCAGCACTGGGACACAGCACACTGTGGTGGAGCAGCACTGGGACACAGCGCACTGTGGTGGAGCAGCACTGGGACACAGCACACTGTGGTGGAGCACTGGGACACAGCACACTGTGGTGGAGCACTGGGACACAGCACACTGTGGTGGAGCACTGCACTGGGACAGCACACTGTGGTGGAGCAGCACTGGGACACAGCACACTGTGGTGGAGTAGCACTGGGACACAGCACACTGTGGTGGAGCAGCACTGGGACACAGCACACTGTGGTGGAGCAGCACTGGGACACAGCACACTGTGGTGGAGCAGCACTGGGACACAGCACACTGTGGTGGAGCAGCACTGGGACACAGCACACTGTGGTGGAGCAGCATTGGGACACAGCACACTGTGGTGGAGCAGCACTGGGACACAGCACACTGTGGTGGAGCAGCACTGGGACACAGCACACTGTGTTGGAGCAGCACTGGGACACAGCACACTGTGGTGGAGCAGCACTGGGACACAGCACACTGTGGTGGAGCAGCACTGGGACACAGCACACTGTGGTGTAGCAGCACTGGGACATAGCACACAGTGGTGGAGCAGCACAGGGACACAGCACACTGTGGTGGAGCAGCACTGGGACACACACACTGTGGTGGAGCACTGCACTGGGACACAGCACACTGTGGTTGAGCAGCACTGGGACACAACACACTGTGGTGGAGCAGCACTGGAACACAGCACACTGTGGTGGAGCAGCACTGGGACACAGCACACTGTGGTGTAGCAGCACTGGGACACAGCACACTGTGGTGGAGCAGCACTGGGACACAGCACACTGTGGCGGAGCAGCGCTGGGACACAGCACACTGTGGTCGAGCAGCACTGGGACACAGTACACTGTGGTGGAGCAGCACTGGGACACAGCACACTGTGGTGGAGCAGCACTGGGACACACACACTGTGGTGGAGCAGCACTGGGGACACATCACACTGTGGTGGAGCACTGGGACACAGCACACTGTGGTGGAGCAGCACTGGGACACAGCACACTGTGGTGGAGCAGCACTGGGACACAGCACACTGTGGTGGAGAAGCACTGGGACACAGCACACTGTGGTGGAGCAGCACTGGGACACAGCACACTGTGGTGGAGCAGCACTGGGACACAGCACACTGTGGTGGAGCAGCACTGGGACACAGTACACTGTGGTGGAGCAGCACTGGGACACAGCACACTGTGGTGGAGCAGCACTGGGACACAGCACACTGTGGTGGAGCAGCACTGGGACACAGCAAACTGTGGTGGAGCAGCACTGGGACACAGAACACTGTGGTGGAGCAGCACTGGGACACAGCACACTGTGGTGGAGCAGCACTGGGACACAGAACACTGTGGTGGAGCAGCACTGGGGCACAGCACACTGTGGTGGAGCAGCACTGGGACACAGCACACTGTGGTGGAGCAGCACTGGGACACAGCACACTGTGGTAGAGCAGCACTGGGACACAACACACTGTGGTGGAGCAGCACTGGGACACAGCACACTGTGGTGGAGCAGCACTGGGACACACACACTGTGGTGGAGCAATGGGGCACAGCACACTGTGGTGGAGCACTGGGGCACAGCACACTGTGGTGGAGCAGCACTGGGACACAGCACACTGTGGTGGAGCACTGGGACACAGCACACTGTGGTGGAGCAGCACTGGGCCACAGCACACTGTGGTGGAGCAGCACTGGGACACAGCACACTGTGGTGGAGCAGCACTGGGACACAGCACACTGTGGTGGAGCAGCACTGGGACACAGCACACTGTGGTGGAGTAGCACTGGGACACAGCACACTGTGGTGGAGCAGCACTGGGACACAGCACACTGTGGTGGAGCAGCACTGGGACACAGCACACTGTGGTGGAGCACTGGGACACAGCACACTGTGGTGGAGCAGCACTGGGACACAGCACACTGTGGTGGAGCAGCACTGGGACACAGCACACTGTGGTTGAGCAGCACTGGGACACAGCACACTGTGGTGGAGCAGCACTGGGACACAGCACACTGTGGTGGAGCACTGGGACACAGCACACTGTGGTGGAGCACTGCAGTGGGACAGCACACTGTGGTGGAGTAGCACTGGGACACAGCACACTGTGGTGGAGCAGCACTGGGACACACACACTGTGGTGGAGCAGCACTGGGACACAGCACACTGTGGTGGAGCAGCACTGGGACACAGCACACTGTGGTGGAGCAGCACTGGGACACAGCACACTGTGGTGGAGCAGCACTGGGACACAGCACACTGTGGTGGAGCAGCACTGGGACACAGCACACTGTGGTGGAGCAGCACTGGGACACAGCACACTGTGTTGGAGCAGCACTGGGACACAGCACACTGTGTTGGAGCAGCACTGGGACACAGCACACTGTGTTGGAGCAGCACTGGGACACAGCACACTGTGGTGGAGCAGCACTGGGATACAGCACACTGTGGTGGAGCAGCACTGGGACACAGCACACTGTGGTGGAGCAGCACTGGGACACAGCACACTGTGGTGGAGCAGCACTGGGACACAGCACACTGTGGTGGAGCAGCACTGGGACACACACACTGTGGTGGAGCACTGCACTGGGACACAGCACACTGTGGTGGAGCAGCACTGGGACACAGCACACTGTGGTGGAGCAGCACTGGGACACAGCACACTGTGGTGGAGCAGCACTGGGACACAGCACACTGTGGTGGAGCAGCACTGGGACACAGCACACTGTGGTGGAGCAGCACTGGGACACAGCACACTGGTGGAGCAGCACTGGGACACAGCACACTGTACAGCACACTGTGGTGGAGCAGCACTGGGACACAGGCACACTGTGGTGGAGCGCACTGGGACACAGCACACTGTGGTGGAGCAGCACTGGGGACACAGCACACTGTGGTGGAGCAGCACTGGGACACAGCACACTGTGGTGGAGCAGCACTGGGACACAGCACACTGTGGTGGAGCACTGCACTGGGACACAGCACACTGTGGTGGGGAGCAGCACTGAGCGACACAGCACACTGTGGTGGAGAAGCACTGGGGACACAGCACACTGTGGTGGAGCAGCACTGGGACACAGCACATTGTGGTGGAGCAGCACTGGGACACAGCACACTGTGGTGGAGCAGCCACTGGGACACAGCACACTGTGGTGGAGCAGCACTGGGACACAGCACACTGTGGTGGAGCAGCACTGGGACACAGTACACTGTGGTGGAGCAGCACTGGGACACAGCACACTGTGGTGGAGCAGCACTGGGACACACACACTGTGGTGGAGCAGCACTGGGGACACATCACACTGTGGTGGAGCACTGGGGCACAGCACACTGTGGTGGAGCAGCACTAGGACACAGCACACTGTGGTGGAGCAGCACTGGGACACAGCACACTGTGGTGGAGCAGCACTGGGACACACACACTGTGGGTGGGAGCAGCACTGGGACACACACACTGTGGTGAGCAGCACTGGGGCACAGCACACTGTGGTGGAGCACTGGGGCACAGCACACTGTGGGTGGAGCAGCACTGGGACACAGCACACTGTGGTGGAGCAGCACTGGGACACAGCACACTGTGGTGGAGCAGCACTGGGACACAGCACACTGTGGTGGAGCAGCACTGGGCCACAGCACACTGTGGTAGAGCAGCACTGGGGACACAGCACACTGTGGTGGAGCAGCACTGGGACACAGCACACTGTGGTGAGCAGCACTGGGACACAGCACACTGTGGTGGAGCAGCACTGGGACACAGCACACTGTGGTGGAGCAGCACTGGGACACAGCACACTGTGGTGGAGCAGCACTGGGACACAGCACACTGTGGTGAGAGCAGCACTGGGACACAGCACACTGTGGTGGAGCAGCACTGGGACACAGCACACTGTGGTGTAGCAGCACTGGGACACAGGCACACTGTGGTGGAGCAGCACTGGGACACACACATTGTGGTGGAGCACTGCACTGGGACACAGCACACTGTGGTGGAGCAGCACTGGGACACAGCACACTGTGGTGGAGAAGCACTGGGACACAGCACACTGTGGTGGAGCAGCACTGGGACACAGCACATTGTGGTGGAGCAGCACTGGGACACAGCACACTGTGGTGGAGCAGCACTGGGACACAGCACACTGTGGTGGAGCAGCACTGGGACACAGCAAACTGTGGTGGAGCAGCACTGGGACACAGAACACTGTGGTGGAGCAGCACTGGGACACAGCACACTGTGGTGGAGCAGCACTGGGACACAGAACACTGTGGTGGAGCAGCACTGGGGCACAGACACACTGTGGTGGAGCAGCACTGGGACACAGCACACTGTGGTGGAGCAGCACTGGGACACAGCACACTGTGGTAGAGCAGCACTGGGACACAACACACTGTGGTGGAGCAGCACTGGGACACAGCACACTGTGGTGGAGCAGCACTGGGACACACACACTGTGGTGGAGCACTGGGGCACAGCACACTGTGGTGGAGCACTGGGGCACAGCACACTGTGGTGGAGCAGCACTGGGACACAGCACACTGTGGTGGAGCACTGGGACACAGCACACTGTGGTGGAGCAGCACTGGGCCACAGCACACTGTGGTGGAGCAGCACTGGGACACAGCACACTGTGGTGGAGCAGCACTGGGACACAGCACACTGTGGTGGAGCAGCACTGGGACACAGCACACTGTGGTGGAGTAGCACTGGGACACAGCACACTGTGGTGGAGCAGCACTGGGACACAGCACACTGTGGTGGAGCAGCACTGGGACACAGCACACTGTGGTGGAGCACTGGGACACAGCACACTGTGGTGGAGCAGCACTGGGACACAGCACACTGTGGTGGAGCAGCACTGGGACACAGCACACTGTGGTGGAGCAGCACTGGGACACAGCACACTGTGGTGGAGCAGCACTGGGACACAGCACACTGTGGTGGAGCACTGGGACACAGCACACTGTGGTGGAGCACTGCACTGGGACAGCACACTGTGGTGGAGTAGCACTGGGACACAGCACACTGTGGTGGAGCAGCACTGGGACACACACACTGTGGTGGAGCAGCACTGGGACACAGCACACTGTGGTGGAGCAGCACTGGGACACAGCACACTGTGGTGGAGCAGCACTGGGACACAGCACACTGTGGTGGAGCAGCACTGGGACACAGCACACTGTGGTGGAGCAGCACTGGGACACAGCACACTGTGGTGGAGCAGCACTGGGACACAGCACACTGTGTTGGAGCAGCACTGGGACACAGCACACTGTGTTGGAGCAGCACTGGGACACAGCACACTGTGTTGGAGCAGCACTGGGACACAGCACACTGTGGTGGAGCAGCACTGGGATACAGCACACTGTGGTGGAGCAGCACTGGGACACAGCACACTGTGGTGGAGCAGCACTGGGACACAGCACACTGTGGTGGAGCAGCACTGGGACACAGCACACTGTGGTGGAGCAGCACTGGGACACACACACTGTGGTGGAGCACTGCACTGGGACACAGCACACTGTGGTGGAGCAGCACTGGGACACAGCACACTGTGGTGGAGCAGCACTGGGACACAGCACACTGTGGTGGAGCAGCACTGGGACACAGCACACTGTGGTGGAGCAGCACTGGGACACAGCACACTGTGGTGGAGCAGCACTGGGACACAGCACACTGTGGTGGAGCAGCACTGGGACACAGCACACTGTGGTGGAGCAGCACTGGGACACAGCACACTGTGGTGGAGCAGCACTCGGACACAGCACACTGTGGTGGAGCACTGGGACACAGTACACTGTGGTGGAGCAGCACTGGGACACAGCACACTGTGGTGGAGCAGCACTGGGACACAGCACACTGTGGTGGAGCAGCACTGGGACACAGCACACTGTGGTGGAGCAGCACTGGGACACAGCACACTGTGGTGGAGCAGCACTGGGACACAGCACACTGTGGTGGAGCAGCACTGGGACACAGCACACTGTGGTGGAGCAGCACTGGGACACAGCACACTGTGGTGGAGCAGCACTGGGACACAGAACACTGTGGTGGAGCAGCACTGGGGCACAGCACACTGTGGTGGAGCAGCACTGGGACACAGCACACTGTGGTGGAGCAGCACTGGGACACAGCACACTGTGGTGGAGCAGCACTGGGACACAGCACACTGTGGTGGAGCAGCACTGGGACACAGCACACTGTGGTGGAGCAGCACTGGGACACACACACTGTGGTGGAGCACTGGGGCACAGCACACTGTGGTGGAGCACTGGGGCACAGCACACTGTGGTGGAGCAGCACTGGGACACAGCACACTGTGGTGGAGCAGCACTGGGACACAGCACACTGTGGTGGAGCAGCACTGGGACACAGCACACTGTGGTGGAGCAGCACTGGGCCACAGCACACTGTGGTGGAGCAGCACTGGGACACAGCACACTGTGGTGGAGCAGCACTGGGACACAGCACACTGTGGTGGAGCAGCACTGGGACACAGCACACTGTGGTGGAGCAGCACTGGGACACAGCACACTGTGGTGGAGCAGCACTGGGACACAGCACACTGTGGTGGAGCAGCACTGGGACACAGCACACTGTGGTGGAGCAGCACTGGGACACACACATTGTGGTGGAGCACTGCACTGGGACACAGCACACTGTGGTGGAGCAGCACTGGGACACAGCACACTGTGGTGGAGAAGCACTGGGACACAGCACACTGTGGTGGAGCAGCACTGGGACACAGCACATTGTGGTGGAGCAGCACTGGGACACAGCACACTGTGGTGGAGCAGCACTGGGACACAGCACACTGTGGTGGAGCAGCACTGGGACACAGCACACTGTGGTGGAGCAGCACTGGGACACAGTACACTGTGGTGGAGCAGCACTGGGACACAGCACACTGTGGTGGAGCAGCACTGGGACACACACACTGTGGTGGAGCAGCACTGGGGACACATCACACTGTGGTGGAGCACTGGGACACAGCACACTGTGGTGGAGCAGCACTAGGACACAGCACACTGTGGTGGAGCAGCACTGGGACACAGCACACTGTGGTGGAGCAGCACTGGGACACACACACTGTGGTGGAGCAGCACTGGGACACACACACTGTGGTGGAGCACTGGGGCACAGCACACTGTGGTGGAGCACTGGGGCACAGCACACTGTGGTGGAGCAGCACTGGGACACAGCACACTGTGGTGGAGCAGCACTGGGACACAGCACACTGTGGTGGAGCAGCACTGGGACACAGCACACTGTGGTGGAGCAGCACTGGGCCACAGCACACTGTGGTAGAGCAGCACTGGGACACAGCACACTGTGGTGGAGCAGCACTGGGACACAGCACACTGTGGTGGAGCAGCACTGGGACACAGCACACTGTGGTGGAGCAGCACTGGGACACACACATTGTGGTGGAGCACTGCACTGGGACACAGCACACTGTGGTGGAGCAGCACTGGGACACAGCACTGTGGTGGAGGAGCACTGGGACACAGCACACTGTGGTGGAGCAGCACTGGCACACAGCACACTGTGGTGGAGCAGCACTGGGACACAGCACACTGTGGTGGAGCAGCACTGGGACACAGCACACTGTGTTGGAGCAGCACTGGGACACAGCACACTGTGGTGGAGCAGCACTGGGACACAGTACACTGTGGTGGAGCAGCACTGGGACACAGCACACTGTGGTGGAGCAGCACTGGGACACACACACTGTGGTGGAGCAGCACTGGGGACACATCACACTGTGGTGGAGCACTGGGACACAGTACACTGTGGTGGAGCAGCACTGGGACACAGCACACTGTGGTGGAGCAGCACTGGGACACAGCACACTGTGGTGGAGCAGCACTGGGACACAGCACACTGTGGTGGAGCAGCACTGGGACACAGCACACTGTGGTGGAGGAGCACTGGGACACAACACACTGTGGTGGAGCAGCACTGGGACACACACACTGTGGTGGAGCAGCACTGGGGACACAGCACACTGTGGTGGAGCACTGGGACACAGTACACTGTGGTGGAGCAGCACTGGGACACAGCACACTGTGGTGGAGCAACACTGGGACACAGCACACTGTGGTGGAGCACTGGGACACAGCACACTGTGGTGGAGCAGCACTGGGACACAGCACACTGTGGTGGAGCAGCACTGGGACACAGCACACTGTGGTGGAGCAGCACTGGGACACACACACTGTGGTGGAGCACTGGGGCACAGCACACTGTGGTGGAGCACTGGGGCACAGCACACTGTGGTGGAGCAGCAGTGGGACACAGCACACTGTGGTGGAGCAGCACTGGGACACAGCACACTGTGGTGGAGCAGCACTGGGACACAGCACACTGTGGTGGAGCAGCACTGGGACACAGCACACTGTGGTGGAGCAGCACTGGGACACAGCACACTGTGGTGGAGCAGCACTGGGACACAGCACACTGTGGTGGAGCAGCACTGGGACACAGCACACTGTGGTGGAGCAGCACTGGGACACAGCACACTGTGGTGGAGCAGCACTGGAACACAGCACACTGTGGTGGAGCAGCACTGGGACACAGCACACTGTGGTGGAGCACTGGGGCACAGCACACTGTGGTGGAGCACTGGGGCACAGCACACTGTGGTGGAGCAGCACTGGGACACAGCACACTGTGGTGGAGCAGCACTGGGACACAGCACACTGTGGTGGAGCAGCACTGGGACACAGCACACTGTGGTGGAGCAGCACTGGGACACAGCACACTGTGGTGGAGCAGCACTGGGACACAGCACACTGTGGTGGAGCAGCACTGGGACACAGCACACTGTGGTGGAGCAGCACTGGGACACAGCACACTGTGGTGGAGCAGCACTGGGACACAGCACACTGTGGTGGAGCAGCACTGGGACACAGCACACTGTGGTGGAGCAGCACTGGGACACACACACTGTGGTGGAGCAGCACTGGGACACAGCACACTGTGGTGGAGCAGCACTGGGACACAGCACACTGTGGTGGAGCAGCACTGGGACACAGCACACTGTGATGGAGCAGCACTGGGACACAGCACACTGTGGTGGAGCAGCACTGGGACACACACGCTGTGGTGGAGCAGCACTGGGACACAGCACACTGTGGTGGAGCACTGGGACACAGTACACTGTGGTGGAGCAGCACTGGGACACAGCACACTGTGGTGGAGCAGCACTGGGACACAGTACACTGTGGTGGAGCAGCACTGGGACACAGCACACTGTGGTGGAGCAGCACTGGGACACAGCCCACTGTGGTGGAGCACTGGGACACACACACTGTGGTGGAGCAGCACTGGGACACAGCACACTGTGGTGGAGCAGCACTGGGACACAGCACACTGTGGTGGAGCACTGGGACACAGCACACTGTGGTGGAGCAGCACTGGGACACAGCATACTGTGGTGTAGCAGCACTGGGACACAGCACACTGTGGTGGAGCAGCACTGGGACACAGCACACTGTGGTGGAGCAGCACTGGGACACAGCACACTGTGGTGGAGCAGCACTGGGACACAGTACACTGTGGTGGAGCAGCACTGGGACACAGCACACTGTGGTGGAGCAGCACTGGGACACAGCACACTGTGGTGGAGCAGCACTGGGACACAGCAAACTGTGGTGGAGCAGCACTGGGACACAGAACACTGTGGTGGAGCAGCACTGGGACACAGCACACTGTGGTGGAGCAGCACTGGGACACAGAACACTGTGGTGGAGCAGCACTGGGGCACAGCACACTGTGGTGGAGCAGCACTGGGACACAGCACACTGTGGTGGAGCAGCACTGGGACACAGCACACTGTGGTAGAGCAGCACTGGGACACAACACACTGTGGTGGAGCAGCACTGGGACACAGCACACTGTGGTGGAGCAGCACTGGGACACACACACTGTGGTGGAGCACTGGGGCACAGCACACTGTGGTGGAGCACTGGGGCACAGCACACTGTGGTGGAGCAGCACTGGGACACAGCACACTGTGGTGGAGCACTGGGACACAGCACATTGTGGTGGAGCAGCACTGGGCCACAGCACACTGTGGTGGAGCAGCACTGGGACACAGCACACTGTGGTGGAGCAGCACTGGGACACAGCACACTGTGGTGGAGCAGCACTGGGACACAGCACACTGTGGTGGAGTAGCACTGGGACACAGCACACTGTGGTGGAGCAGCACTGGGACACAGCACACTGTGGTGGAGCAGCACTGGGACACAGCACACTGTGGTGGAGCACTGGGACACAGCACACTGTGGTGGAGCAGCACTGGGACACAGCACACTGTGGTGGAGCAGCACTGGGACACAGCACACTGTGGTGGAAGCAGCACTGGGGACACAGCACACTGTGGTGGAGCAGCACTGGGACACAGCACACTGTGGTGGAGCACTGGGACCACAGCACACTGTGGTGGAGCACTGCACTGGGACAGCACACTGTGGTGGAGTAGCACTGGGGACACAGCACACTGTGGTGGAGCAGCACTGGGACACACACACTGTGGTGGAGCAGCACTGGGACACAGCACACTGTGGTGGAGCAGCACTGGGACACAGCACACTGTGGTGGAGCAGCACTGGGGACACAGCACACTGTGGTGGAGCAGCACTGGGACACAGCACACTGTGGTGGAGCAGCACTGGGACACAGCACACTGTGGTGGAGCAGCACTGGGACACAGCACACTGTGTTGGAGCAGCACTGGGACACAGCACACTGTGTTGGAGCAGCACTGGGACACAGCACACTGTGTTGGAGCAGCACTGGGACACAGCACACTGTGGTGGAGCAGCACTGGGATACAGCACACTGTGGTGGAGCAGCACTGGGACACAGCACACTGTGGTGGAGCAGCACTGGGACACAGCACACTGTGGTGGAGCAGCACTGGGACACAGCACACTGTGGTGGAGCAGCACTGGGACACAGCACACTGTGGTGGAGCACTGCACTGGGACACAGCACACTGTGGTGGAGCACTGCACTGGGACACAGCACACTGTGGTGAGCAGCACTGGGACACAGCACACTGTGGTGGAGGCAGCACTGGGACACAGCACACTGTGGTGGAGCAGCACTGGGACACAGCACACTGTGGTGGAGCAGCACTGGGACACAGCACACTTGTGGAGCAGCACTGGGACACAGCACACTGTGGTGGAGCAGCACTGGGACACAGCACACTGTGGTGGAGCAGCACTCGGGACACAGCACACTGTGGTGGAGCAGGCACTGGCACACAGAACACTGTGGTAGGAGCAGCACTGGGACACCAGCACAGCTGTGGTGGTGGAGCAGCACTGGGACACAGCACACTGTGGTGGAGCAGCACTGGGGACACATCACACTGTGGTTGGAGCACTGGGACACAGCACACTGTGGTGGAGCAGCACTGGGACACAGCACACTGTGGTGGAGCAGCACTGGGACACAGCACACTGTGGTGGAGGAGCACTGGGACACAGCACACTGTGGTGGAGCAGCACTGGGACACAGCACACTGTGGTGGAGCAGCACTGGGGACACAGCACACTGTGGTGGAGCAGCACTGGGACACAGCACACTGTGGTGGAGCACTGGGACACAGTACACTGTGGTGGAGCAGCACTGGGACACAGCACACTGTGGTGGAGCAGCACTGGGACACAGCACACTGTGGTGGAGCAGCACTGGGACACAGCACACTGTGGTGGAGCAGCACTGGGACACAGCACACCTGTGGTGGAGCAGCACTGGGACACAGCACACTGTGGTGGAGCAGCACTGGGACACAGCACACTGTGGTGGAGCAGCACTGGGACACAGCACACTGTGGTGGAGCAGCACTGGGACACAGAACACTGTGGTGGAGCAGCACTGGGGCACAGCACACTGTGGTGGAGCAGCACTGG
The DNA here is from genome assembly GCA_963514005.1 of Raja brachyura. Next base: position 39,939,619 of record OY740808.1, read on the forward strand.
GACACAGCACACTGTGGTGGAGCAGCACTGGGACACAGCACACTGTGGTGGAGCAGCACTGGGACACAGCACACTGTGGTGGAGCAGCACTGGGACACAGCACACTGTGGTGGAGCAGCACTGGGACACACACACTGTGGATGGAGCACTGGGGCACAGCACACTGTGGTGGAGCAGCACTGGGACACAGCACACTGTGGTGGAGCAGCACTGGGACACAGCACACTGTGGTGGAGCAGCACTGGGACACAGCACACTGTGGTGGAGCAGCACTGGGACACAGCACACTGTGGTTGGAGCAGCACTGGGCCACAGCACACTGTGGGTGGAGCAGCACTGGGACACAGCACACTGTGGTGGAGCAGCACTGGGACACAGCACACTGTGGTGGAGCAGCACTGGGACACAGCACACTGTGGTGGAGCAGCACTGGGACACAGCACATTGTGGTGGAGCAGCACTGGGACACAGCACACTGTGGTGGAGCAGCACTGGGACACAGCACACTGTGGTGGAGCAGCACTGGGACACACACATTGTGGTGGAGCACTGCACTGGGACACAGCACACTGTGGTGGAGCAGCACTGGGACACAGCACACTGTGGTGGAGAAGCACTGGGACACAGCACACTGTGGTGGAGCAGCACTGGGACACAGCACATTGTGGTGGAGCAGCACTGGGACACAGCACACTGTGGTGGAGCAGCACTGGGACACAGCACACTGTGGTGGAGCAGCACTGGGACACAGCACACTGTGGTGGAGCAGCACTGGGACACAGTACACTGTGGTGGAGCAGCACTGGGACACAGCACACTGTGGTGGAGCAGCACTGGGACACACACACTGTGGTGGAGCAGCACTGGGGACACATCACACTGTGGTGGAGCACTGGGACACAGCACACTGTGGTGGAGCAGCACTAGGACACAGCACACTGTGGTGGAGCAGCACTGGGACACAGCACACTGTGGTGGAGCAGCACTGGGACACACACACTGTGGTGGAGCAGCACTGGGACACACACACTGTGGTGGAGCACTGGGGCACAGCACACTGTGGTGGAGCACTGGGGCACAGCACACTGTGGTGGAGCAGCACTGGGACACAGCACACTGTGGTGGAGCAGCACTGGGACACAGCACACTGTGGTGGAGCAGCACTGGGACACAGCACACTGTGGTGGAGCAGCACTGGGCCACAGCACACTGTGGTGGAGCAGCACTGGGACACAGCACACTGTGGTGGAGCAGCACTGGGACACAGCACACTGTGGTGGAGCAGCACTGGGACACAGCACACTGTGGTGGAGCAGCACTGGGACACACACATTGTGGTGGAGCACTGCACTGGGACACAGCACACTGTGGTGGAGCAGCACTGGGACACAGCACTGTGGTGGAGGAGCACTGGGACACAGCACACTGTGGTGGAGCAGCACTGGCACACAGCACACTGTGGTGGAGCAGCACTGGGACACAGCACACTGTGGTGGAGCAGCACTGGGACACAGCACACTGTGTTGGAGCAGCACTGGGACACAGCACACTGTGGTGGAGCAGCACTGGGACACAGTACACTGTGGTGGAGCAGCACTGGGACACAGCACACTGTGGTGGAGCAGCACTGGGACACACACACTGTGGTGGAGCAGCACTGGGGACACATCACACTGTGGTGGAGCACTGGGACACAGTACACTGTGGTGGAGCAGCACTGGGACACAGCACACTGTGGTGGAGCAGCACTGGGACACAGCACACTGTGGTGGAGCAGCACTGGGACACAGCACACTGTGGTGGAGCAGCACTGGGACACAGCACACTGTGGTGGAGCAGCACTGGGACACAGCACACTGTGGTGGAGCAGCACTGGGACACAGCACACTGTGGTGGAGCACTGGGACACAACACACTGTGGTGGAGCAGCACTGGGACACACACACTGTGGTGGAGCAGCACTGGGGACACAGCACACTGTGGTGGAGCACTGGGACACAGTACACTGTGGTGGAGCAGCACTGGGACACAGCACACTGTGGTGGAGCAGCACTGGGACACAGCACACTGTGGTGGAGCACTGGGACACAGCACACTGTGGTGGAGCAGCACTGGGACACAGCACACTGTGGTGGAGCAGCACTGGGACACAGCACACTGTGGTGGAGCAGCACTGGGACACAGCACACTGTGGTGGAGCAGCACTGGGACACAGAACACTGTGGTGGAGCAGCACTGGGACACACACACTGTGGTGGAGCACTGGGCACAGCACACTGTGGTGGAGCAGCACTGGGACACAGCACACTGTGGTGGAGCAGCACTGGGACACAGCACACTGTGGTGGAGCAGCACTGGGACACAGCACACTGTGATGGAGCAGCACTGGGACACAGCACACTGTGGTGGAGCAGCACTGGGACACACACACTGTGGTGGAGCACTGGGGCACAGCACACTGTGGTGGAGCACTGGGGCACAGCACACTGTGGTGGAGCAGCAGTGGGACACAGCACACTGTGGTGGAGCAGCACTGGGACACAGCACACTGTGGTGGAGCAGCACTGGGACACAGCACACTGTGGTGGAGCAGCACTGGGACACAGCACACTGTGGTGGAGCAGCACTGGGACACAGCACACTGTGGTGGAGCAGCACTGGGACACAGCACACTGTGGTGGAGCAGCACTGGGACACAGCACACTGTGGTGGAGCAGCACTGGAACACAGCACACTGTGGTGGAGCAGCACTGGGACACAGCACACTGTGGTGGAGCACTGGGGCACAGCACACTGTGGTGGAGTACTGGGGCACAGCACACTGTGGTGGAGCAGCACTGGGACACAGCACACTGTGGTGGAGCAGCACTGGGACACAGCACACTGTGGTGGAGCAGCACTGGGACACAGCACACTGTGGTGGAGCAGCACTGGGGACACAGCACACTGTGGTGGAGCAGCACTGGGACACAGCACACTGTGGTGGAGCAGCACTGGGACACAGCACACTGTGGTGGAGCAGCACTGGGACACAGCACACTGTGGTGGAGCAGCACTGGGACACAGCACACTGTGGTGGAGCAGCACTGGGACACAGCACACTGTGGTGGAGCAGCACTGGGACACAGCACACTGTGGTGGAGCAGCACTGGGACACACACACTGTGGTGGAGCAGCACTGGGACACAGCACACTGTGGTGGAGCAGCACTGGGACACAGCACACTGTGGTGGAGCAGCACTGGGACACAGCACACTGTGATGGAGCAGCACTGGGACACAGCACACTGTGGTGGAGCAGCACTGGGACACACACGCTGTGGTGGAGCAGCACTGGGACACAGCACACTGTGGTGGAGCACTGGGACACAGTACACTGTGGTGGAGCAGCACTGGGACACAGCACACTGTGGTGGAGCAGCACTGGGACACAGTACACTGTGGTGGAGCAGGCACTGGGACACAGCACACTGTGGTGGAGCAGCACTGGGACACAGCCCACTGTGGTGGAGCACTGGGGACACACACACTGTGGTGGAGCAGCACTGGGACACAGCACACTGTGGTGGAGCAGCACTGGGACACAGCACACTGTGGTGGAGCACTGGGACACAGCACACTGTGGTGGAGCAGCACTGGGACACAGCACACTGTGGTGTAGCAGCACTGGGACACAGCACACTGTGGTGGAGCAGCACTGGGACACAGCACACTGTGGTGGGAGCACTGGGACACAGCGCACACTGTGGTGGAGCACTGGGGCACAGCACACTGTGGTGGAGCAGCACTGGGACACAGCACACTGTGGTGGAGCAGCACTGGGACACAGCACACTGTGGTGGAGCAGCACTGGGACACACACACTGTGGTGGAGCACTGGGGCACAGCACACTGTGGTGGAGCAGCACTGGGACACACACACTGTGGTGGTACAGCACCTGGGACAAACACACACTGTGGTGGAGCAGCACTGGGACACAGCACACTGTGGTGGAGCAGCACTGGGACACCGCACACTGTGGTGGAGCAGCACTGGGACACACACACTGTGGTGGAGCAGCACTGGGGACACAGCACACTGTGGTGGAGCACTGGGACACAGTACACTGTGGTGGAGCAGCACTGGGACACAGCACACTGTGGTGGAGCAGCACTGGGACACAGCACACTGTGGTGGAGCACTGGGACACAGTACACTGTGGTGGAGCAGCACTGGGACACAGCACACTGTGGTGGAGCAGCACTGGGACACAGCACACTGTGGTGGAGCAGCACTGGGACACAGAACACTGTGGTGGAGCAGCACTGGGACACACACACTGTGGTGGAGCACTGGGGCACAGCACACTGTGGTGGAGCAGCAGCACTGGGACACAGCACACTGTGGTGGAGCAGCACTGGGACACAGCACACTGTGGTGGAGCAGCACTGGGACACAGCACACTGTGGTGGAGCAGCACTGGGACACAGCACACTGTGGTGGAGCAGCACTGGGACACACACACTGTGGTGGAGCACTGGGGCACAGCACACTGTGGTGGAGCACTGGGGCACAGCACACTGTGGTGGAGCAGCACTGGGACACAGCACACTGTGGTGGAGCAGCACTGGGACACAGCACACTGTGGTGGAGCAGCACTGGGACACAGCACACTGTGGTGGAGCAGCACTGGGACACAGCACACTGTGGTGGAGCAGCACTGGGACACAGCACACTGTGGTGGAGCAGCACTGGGACACAGCACACTGTGGTGGAGCAGCACTGGGACACAGCACACTGTGGTGGAGCAAGCACTGGGACACAGCACACTGTGGTGGAGCAGCACTGGGACACAGCACACTGTGGTGGAGCAGCACTGGGACACACACACTGTGGTGGAGCAGCACTGGGACACAGTACACTGTGGTGGAGCAGCACTGGGGACACAGCACACTGTGGTGGAGCAGCACTGGGACACAGCACACTGTGGTGGAGCACTGGGACACACACACTGTGGTGGAGCAGCACTGGGACACAGCACACTGTGGTGGAGCAGCACTGGACACAGCACACTGTGGTGGAGCACTGGGACACAGCACACTGTGGTGGAGCAGCACTGGGACACAGCACACTGTGGTGGAGCAGCACTGGGACACAGCACACTGTGGTGGAGCAGCACTGGGACACAGCACACTGTGGTGGAGCACTGGGACACAGCACACTGTGGTGGAGCACTGGGGCACAGCACACTGTGGTGGAGCAGCACTGGGACACAGCACACTGTGGTGGAGCAGCACTGGGACACAGCACACTGTGGTGGAGCAGCACTGGGACACACACACTGTGGTGGAGCACTGGGGCACAGCACACTGTGTTGGAGCAGCACTGGGACACACACACTGTGGTGGAGCAGCACTGGGACACACACACTGTGGTGGAGCAGCACTGGGACACAGCACACTGTCGTGGAGCAGCACTGGGACACAGCACACTGTGGTGGAGCAGCACTGGGACACACACACTGTGGTGGAGCAGCACTGGGACACACACACTGTGGTGGAGCAGCACTGGGGACACAGCACACTGTGGTGGAGCACTGGGACAGAGTACACTGTGGTGGAGCAGCACTGGGACACAGCACACTGTGGTGGAGCAGCACTGGGACACAGCACACTGTGGTGGAGCACTGGGACACAGTACACTGTGGTGGAGCAGCACTGGGACACAGCACACTGTGGTGGAGCAGCACTGGGACACAGCACACTGTGGTGGAGCAGCACTGGGACACAGAACACTGTGGTGGAGCAGCACTGGGACACACACACTGTGGTGGAGCACTGGGGCACAGCACACTGTGGTGGAGCAGCACTGGGACACAGCACACTGTGGTGGAGCAGCACTGGGACACAGCACACTGTGGTGGGGCAGCACTGGGACACAGCACACTGTGGTGGAGCAGCACTGGGACACAGCACACTGTGGTGGAGCAGCACTGGGACACACACTGTGGTGGAGCACTGGGGCACAGCACACTGTGGTGGAGCAGCAGTGGGACACAGCACACTGTGGTGGAGCAGCACTGGGACACACACACTGTGGTGGAGCAGCACTGGGACACACACACTGTGGTGGAGCAGCACTGGGGACACAGCACACTGTGGTGGAGCACTGGGACAGAGTACACTGTGGTGGAGCAGCACTGGGACACAGCACACTGTGGTGGAGCAGCACTGGGACACAGCACACTGTGGTGGAGCACTGGGACACAGTACACTGTGGTGGAGCAGCACTGGGACACAGCACACTGTGGTGGAGCAGCACTGGGACACAGCACACTGTGGTGGAGCAGCACTGGGACACAGAACACTGTGGTGGAGCAGCACTGGGACACACACACTGTGGTGGAGCACTGGGGCACAGCACACTGTGGTGGAGCAGCACTGGGACACAGCACACTGTGGTGGAGCAGCACTGGGACACAGCACACTGTGGTGGGGCAGCACTGGGACACAGCACACTGTGGTGGAGCACTGGGGCACAGCACACTGTGTTGGAGAGCACTGGGACACACACACTGTGGTGGAGCAGCACTGGGACACACACACTGTGGTGGAGCAGCACTGGGACACAGCACACTGTCGTGGAGCAGCACTGGGACACAGCACACTGTGGTGGAGCAGCACTGGAACACACACACTGTGGTGGAGCAGCACTGGGACACACACACTGTGGTGGAGCAGCACTGGGGACACAGCACACTGTGGTGGAGCACTGGGACAGAGTACACTGTGGTGGAGCAGCACTGGGACACAGCACACTGTGGTGGAGCAGCACTGGGACACAGCACACTGTGGTGGAGCACTGGGACACAGTACACTGTGGTGGAGCAGCACTGGGACACAGCACACTGTGGTGGAGCAGCACTGGGACACAGCACACTGTGGTGGAGCAGCACTGGGACACAGAACACTGTGGTGGAGCAGCACTGGGACACACACACTGTGGTGGAGCACTGGGGCACAGCACACTGTGGTGGAGCAGCACTGGGACACAGCACACTGTGGTGGAGCAGCACTGGGACACAGCACACTGTGGTGGGGCAGCACTGGGACACAGCACACTGTGGTGGAGCAGCACTGGGACACAGCACACTGTGGTGGAGCAGCACTGGGACACACACTGTGGTGGAGCACTGGGGCACAGCACACTGTGGTGGAGCAGCAGTGGGACACAGCACACTGTGGTGGAGCAGCACTGGGACACAGCACACTGTGGTTGAGCAGCACTGGGACACAGCACACTGTGGTGGAGCAGCACTGGGACACAGCACACTGTGGTGGAGCAGCACTGGGACACAGCACACTGTGGTGGAGCAGCACTGGGACACAGCACACTGTGGTGGAGCAGCACTGGGACACAGCACACTGTGGTGGAGCAGCACTGGGACACAGCACACTGTGGTGGAGCAGCACTGGAACACAGCACACTGTGGTGGAGCAGCACTTGGACACAGCACACTGTGGTGGAGCAGCACTGGGACACACACACTGTGGTGGAGCACCGGGGCACAGCACACTGTGGTGGAGCACTGGGGCACAGCACACTGTGGTGGAGCAGCACTGGGACACAGCACACTGTGGTGGAGCAGCACTGGGGCACAGCACACTGTGGTGGAGCAGCACTGGGACACAGCACACTGTGGTGGAGCAGCACTGGGACACAGCACACTGTGGTGGAGCAGCACTGGGACACAGCACACTGTGGTGGAGCAGCACTGGGACACAGCACACTGTGGTGGAGCAGCACTGGGACACAGCACACTGTGGTGGAGCAGCACTGGGACACAGCACACTGTGGTGGAGCAGCACTGGGACACAGCACACTGTGGTGGAGCAGCACTGGGACACACACACTGTGGTGGAGCAGCACTGGGACACAGCACACTGTGGTGGAGCAGCACTGGGACACAGCACACTGTGGTGGAGCAGCACTGGGACACAGCACACTGTGGTGGAGCACTGGGACACAGTACACTGTGGTGGAGCAGCACTGGGACACAGCACACTGTGGTGGAGCAGCACTGGGACACAGTACACTGTGGTGGAGCAGCACTGGGACACAGCACACTGTGGTGGAGCAGCACTGGGACACAGCCCACTGTGGTGGAGCACTGGGACACACACACTGTGGTGGAGCAGCACTGGGACACAGCACACTGTGGTGGAGCAGCACTGGGACACAGCACACTGTGGTGGAGCACTGGGACACAGCACACTGTGGTGGAGCAGCACTGGGACACAGCACACTGTGGTGGAGCAGCACTGGGACACAGCACACTGTGGTGGAGCAGCACTGGGACACAGCACACTGTGGTGGAGCAGCACTGGGACACAGCACACTGTGGTGGAGCACTGGGACACAGCACACTGTGGTGGAGCACTGGGGCACAGCACACTGTGGTGGAGCAGCACTGGGACACAGCACACTGTGGTGGAGCAGCACTGGGACACAGCACACTGTGGTGGAGCAGCACTGGGACACACACACTGTGGTGGAGCACTGGGGCACAGCACACTGTGGTGGAGCAGCACTGGGACACACACACTGTGGTGGAGCAGCACTGGGACACACACACTGTGGTGGAGCAGCACTGGGACACAGCACACTGTGGTGGAGCAGCACTGGGACACAGCACACTGTGGTGGAGCAGCACTGGGACACACACACTGTGGTGGAGCACTGGGACACAGCCCACTGTGGTGGAGCACTGGGGCACAGCACACTGTGGTGGAGCAGCACTGGGACGCAGCACACTGTGGTGGAGCAGCACTGGGACGCAGCACACTGTGGTGGAGCAGCACTGGGACGCAGCACACTGTGGTGGAGCAGCACTGGGACACAGCACACTGTGGTGGAGCAGCACTGGGACACAGCACACTGTGGTGGAGCAGCACTGGGACACAGCACACTGTGGTGGAGCAGCACTGGGACACAGCACACTGTGGTGGAGCAGCACTGGGACACAGCACACTGTGGTGGAGCAGCACTGGGACACAGCACACTGTGGTGGAGCAGCACTGGGACACAGCACACTGTGTTGGAGCAGCACTGGGACACAGCACACTGTGGTGGAGCAGCACTGGGACACAGCACACTGTGGTGGAGCAGCACTGGGACACAGTACACTGTGGTGGAGCAGCACTGGGACACACACACTGTGGTGGAGCAGCACTGGGGACACATCACACTGTGGTGGAGCACTGGGACACAGTACACTGTGGTGGAGCAGCACTGGGACACAGCACACTGTGGTGGAGCAGCACTGGGACACAGCACACTGTGGTGGAGCAGCACTGGGACACAGCACACTGTGGTGGAGCAGCACTGGGACACAGCACACTGTGGTGGAGCAGCACTGGGACACAACACACTGTGGTGGAGCAGCACTGGGACACACACACTGTGGTGGAGCAGCACTGGGGACACAGCACACTGTGGTGGAGCACTGGGACACAGTACACTGTGGTGGAGCAGCACTGGGACACAGCACACTGTGGTGGAGCAGCACTGGGACACAGCACACTGTGGTGGAGCACTGGGACACAGTACACTGTGGTGGAGCAGCACTGGGACACAGCACACTGTGGTGGAGCAGCACTGGGCCACAGCACACTGTGGTGGAGCAGCACTGGGACACAGCACACTGTGGTGGAGCAGCACTGGGACACAGCACACTGTGGTGGAGCAGCACTGGGACACAGCACACTGTGGTGGAGTAGCACTGGGACACAGCACACTGTGGTGGAGCAGCACTGGGACACAGCACACTGTGGTGGAGCAGCACTGGGACACAGCACACTGTGGTGGAGCACTGGGACACAGCACACTGTGGTGGAGCAGCACTGGGACACAGCACACTGTGGTGGAGCAGCACTGGGACACAGCACACTGTGGTGGAGCAGCACTGGGACACAGCACACTGTGGTGGAGCAGCACTGGGCACAGCACACTGTGGTGGAGCACTGGGACACAGCACACTGTGGTGGAGCACTGCACTGGGACAGCACACTGTGGTGGAGTAGCACTGGGACACAGCACACTGTGGTGGAGCAGCACTGGGACACACACACTGTGGTGGAGCAGCACTGGGACACAGCACACTGTGGTGGAGCAGCACTGGGACACAGCACACTGTGGTGGAGCAGCACTGGGACACAGCACACTGTGGTGGAGCAGCACTGGGACACAGCACACTGTGGTGGAGCAGCACTGGGACACAGCACACTGTGGTGGAGCAGCACTGGGACACAGCACACTGTGTTGGAGCAGCACTGGGACACAGCACACTGTGTTGGAGCAGCACTGGGACACAGCACACTGTGTTGGAGCAGCACTGGGACACAGCACACTGTGGTGGAGCAGCACTGGGATACAGCACACTGTGGTGGAGCAGCACTGGGACACAGCACACTGTGGTGGAGCAGCACTGGGACACAGCACACTGTGGTGGAGCAGCACTGGGACACAGCACACTGTGGTGGAGCAGCACTGGGACACACACACTGTGGTGGAGCACTGCACTGGGACACAGCACACTGTGGTGGAGCAGCACTGGGACACAGCACACTGTGGTGGAGCAGCACTGGGACACAGCACACTGTGGTGGAGCAGCACTGGGACACAGCACACTGTGGTGGAGCAGCACTGGGACACAGCACACTGTGGTGGAGCAGCACTGGGACACAGCACACTGTGGTGGAGCAGCACTGGGACACAGCACACTGTGGTGGAGCAGCACTGGGACACAGCACACTGTGGTGGAGCAGCACTCGGACACAGCACACTGTGGTGGAGCAGCACTGGGACACAGTACACTGTGGTAGAGCAGCACTGGGACACAGCACACTGTGGTGGAGCAGCACTGGGACACACACACTGTGGTGGAGCAGCACTGGGGACACATCACACTGTGGTGGAGCACTGGGACACAGCACACTGTGGTGGAGCAGCACTGGGACACAGCACACTGTGGTGGAGCAGCACTGGGACACAGCACACTGTGGTGGAGGAGCACTGGGACACAGCACACTGTGGTGGAGCAGCACTGGGACACAGCACACTGTGGTGGAGCAGCACTGGGACACAGCACACTGTGGTGGAGCAGCACTGGGACACAGCACACTGTGGTGGAGCACTGGGACACAGTACACTGTGGTGGAGCAGCACTGGGACACAGCACACTGTGGTGGAGCAGCACTGGGACACAGCACACTGTGGTGGAGCAGCACTGGGACACAGCACACTGTGGTGGAGCAGCACTGGGACACAGCACACTGTGGTGGAGCAGCACTGGGACACAGCACACTGTGGTGGAGCAGCACTGGGACACAGCACACTGTGGTGGAGCAGCACTGGGACACAGCACACTGTGGTGGAGCAGCACTGGGACACAGAACACTGTGGTGGAGCAGCACTGGGGCACAGCACACTGTGGTGGAGCAGCACTGGGACACAGCACACTGTGGTGGAGCAGCACTGGGACACAGCACACTGTGGTGGAGCAGCACTGGGACACAGCACACTGTGGTGGAGCAGCACTGGGACACAGCACACTGTGGTGGAGCAGCACTGGGACACACACACTGTGGTGGAGCACTGGGGCACAGCACACTGTGGTGGAGCACTGGGGCACAGCACACTGTGGTGGAGCAGCACTGGGACACAGCACACTGTGGTGGAGCAGCACTGGGACACAGCACACTGTGGTGGAGCAGCACTGGGACACAGCACACTGTGGTGGAGCAGCACTGGGCCACAGCACACTGTGGTGGAGCAGCACTGGGACACAGCACACTGTGGTGGAGCAGCACTGGGACACAGCACACTGTGGTGGAGCAGCACTGGGACACAGCACACTGTGGTGGAGCAGCACTGGGACACAGCACATTGTGGTGGAGCAGCACTGGGACACAGCACACTGTGGTGGAGCAGCACTGGGACACAGCACACTGTGGTGGAGCAGCACTGGGACACACACATTGTGGTGGAGCACTGCACTGGGACACAGCACACTGTGGTGGAGCAGCACTGGGACACAGTACACTGTGGTGGAGCAGCACTGGGACACAGCACACTGTGGTGGAGCAGCACTGGGACACACACACTGTGGTGGAGCAGCACTGGGGACACATCACACTGTGGTGGAGCACTGGGACACAGCACACTGTGGTGGAGCAGCACTAGGACACAGCACACTGTGGTGGAGCAGCACTGGGACACAGCACACTGTGGTGGAGCAGCACTGGGACACACACACTGTGGTGGAGCAGCACTGGGACACACACACTGTGGTGGAGCACTGGGGCACAGCACACTGTGGTGGAGCACTGGGGCACAGCACACTGTGGTGGAGCAGCACTGGGACACAGCACACTGTGGTGGAGCAGCACTGGGACACAGCACACTGTGGTGGAGCAGCACTGGGACACAGCACACTGTGGTGGAGCAGCACTGGGCCACAGCACACTGTGGTGGAGCAGCACTGGGACACAGCACACTGTGGTGGAGCAGCACTGGGACACAGCACACTGTGGTGGAGCAGCACTGGGACACAGCACACTGTGGTGGAGCAGCACTGGGACACACACATTGTGGTGGAGCACTGCACTGGGACACAGCACACTGTGGTGGAGCAGCACTGGGACACAGCACTGTGGTGGAGGAGCACTGGGACACAGCACACTGTGGTGGAGCAGCACTGGCACACAGCACACTGTGGTGGAGCAGCACTGGGACACAGCACACTGTGGTGGAGCAGCACTGGGACACAGCACACTGTGTTGGAGCAGCACTGGGACACAGCACACTGTGGTGGAGCAGCACTGGGACACAGTACACTGTGGTGGAGCAGCACTGGGACACAGCACACTGTGGTGGAGCAGCACTGGGACACACACACTGTGGTGGAGCAGCACTGGGGACACATCACACTGTGGTGGAGCACTGGGACACAGTACACTGTGGTGGAGCAGCACTGGGACACAGCACACTGTGGTGGAGCAGCACTGGGACACAGCACACTGTGGTGGAGCAGCACTGGGACACAGCACACTGTGGTGGAGCAGCACTGGGACACAGCACACTGTGGTGGAGCACTGGGACACAACACACTGTGGTGGAGCAGCACTGGGACACACACACTGTGGTGGAGCAGCACTGGGGACACAGCACACTGTGGTGGAGCACTGGGACACAGTACACTGTGGTGGAGCAGCACTGGGACACAGCACACTGTGGTGGAGCAGCACTGGGACACAGCACACTGTGGTGGAGCACTGGGACACAGCACACTGTGGTGGAGCAGCACTGGGACACAGCACACTGTGGTGGAGCAGCACTGGGACACAGCACACTGTGGTGGAGCAGCACTGGGACACAGCACACTGTGGTGGAGCAGCACTGGGACACAGAACACTGTGGTGGAGCAGCACTGGGACACACACACTGTGGTGGAGCACTGGGGCACAGCACACTGTGGTGGAGCAGCACTGGGACACAGCACACTGTGGTGGAGCAGCACTGGGACACAGCACACTGTGGTGGAGCAGCACTGGGACACAGCACACTGTGATGGAGCAGCACTGGGACACAGCACACTGTGGTGGAGCAGCACTGGGACACACACACTGTGGTGGAGCACTGGGGCACAGCACACTGTGGTGGAGCACTGGGGCACAGCACACTGTGGTGGAGCAGCAGTGGGACACAGCACACTGTGGTGGAGCAGCACTGGGACACAGCACACTGTGGTGGAGCAGCACTGGGACACAGCACACTGTGGTGGAGCAGCACTGGGACACAGCACACTGTGGTGGAGCAGCACTGGGACACAGCACACTGTGGTGGAGCAGCACTGGGACACAGCACACTGTGGTGGAGCAGCACTGGGACACAGCACACTGTGGTGGAGCAGCACTGGAACACAGCACACTGTGGTGGAGCAGCACTGGGACACAGCACACTGTGGTGGAGCACTGGGGCACAGCACACTGTGGTGGAGCACTGGGGCACAGCACACTGTGGTGGAGCAGCACTGGGACACAGCACACTGCTGTGGAGCAGCACTGGGACACAGCACACTGTGGTGGAGCAGCACTGGGACACAGCACACTGTGGTGGAGCAGCACTGGGACACAGCACACTGTGGTGGAGCAGCACTGGGACACAGCACACTGTGGTGGAGCAGCACTGGGACACAGCACACTGTGGTGGAGCAGCACTGGGACACAGCACACTGTGGTGGAGCAGCACTGGGACACAGCACACTGTGGTGGAGCAGCACTGGGACACAGCACACTGTGGTGGAGCAGCACTGGGACACAGCACACTGTGGTGGAGCAGCACTGGGACACACACACTGTGGTGGAGCAGAACTGGGACACAGCACACTGTGGTGGAGCAGCACTGGGACACAGCACACTGTGGTGGAGCAGCACTGGGACACAGCACACTGTGATGGAGCAGCACTGGGACACAGCACACTGTGGTGGAGCAGCACTGGGACACACACGCTGTGGTGGAGCAGCACTGGGACACAGCACACTGTGGTGGAGCACTGGGACACAGTACACTGTGGTGGAGCAGCACTGGGACACAGCACACTGTGGTGGAGCAGCACTGGGACACAGTACACTGTGGTGGAGCAGCACTGGGACACAGCACACTGTGGTGGAGCAGCACTGGGACACAGCCCACTGTGGTGGAGCACTGGGACACACACACTGTGGTGGAGCAGCACTGGGACACAGCACACTGTGGTGGAGCAGCACTGGGACACAGCACACTGTGGTGGAGCACTGGGACACAGCACACTGTGGTGGAGCAGCACTGGGACACAGCACACTGTGGTGTAGCAGCACTGGGACACAGCACACTGTGGTGGAGCAGCACTGGGACACAGCACACTGTGGTGGAGCACTGGGACACAGCACACTGTGGTGGAGCACTGGGGCACAGCACACTGTGGTGGAGCAGCACTGGGACACAGCACACTGTGGTGGAGCAGCACTGGGACACAGCACACTGTGGTGGAGCAGCACTGGGACACACACACTGTGGTGGAGCACTGGGGCACAGCACACTGTGGTGGAGCAGCACTGGGACACACACACTGTGGTGGTACAGCACTGGGACAAACACACACTGTGGTGGAGCAGCACTGGGACACAGCACACTGTGGTGGAGCAGCACTGGGACACAGCACACTGTGGTGGAGCAGCACTGGGACACACACACTGTGGTGGAGCAGCACTGGGGACACAGCACACTGTGGTGGAGCACTGGGACACAGTACACTGTGGTGGAGCAGCACTGGGACACAGCACACTGTGGTGGAGCAGCACTGGGACACAGCACACTGTGGTGGAGCACTGGGACACAGTACACTGTGGTGGAGCAGCACTGGGACACAGCACACTGTGGTGGAGCAGCACTGGGACACAGCACACTGTGGTGGAGCAGCACTGGGGCACAGAACACTGTGGTGGAGCAGCACTGGGACACACACACTGTGGTGGAGCACTGGGGCACAGCACACTGTGGTGGAGCAGCACTGGGACACAGCACACTGTGGTGGAGCAGCACTGGGACACAGCACACTGTGGTGGAGCAGCACTGGGACACAGCACACTGTGGTGGAGCAGCACTGGGACACAGCACACTGTGGTGGAGCAGCACTGGGACACACACACTGTGGTGGAGCACTGGGGCACAGCACACTGTGGTGGAGCACTGGGGCACAGCACACTGTGGTGGAGCAGCACTGGGACACAGCACACTGTGGTGGAGCAGCACTGGGACACAGCACACTGTGGTGGAGCAGCACTGGGACACAGCACACTGTGGTGGAGCAGCACTGGGACACAGCACACTGTGGTGGAGCAGCACTGGGACACAGCACACTGTGGTGGAGCAGCACTGGGACACAGCACACTGTGGTGGAGCAGCACTGGGACACAGCACACTGTGGTGGAGCAGCACTGGGACACAGCACACTGTGGTGGAGCAGCACTGGGACACAGCACACTGTGGTGGAGCAGCACTGGGACACACACACTGTGGTGGAGCAGCACTGGGACACAGTACACTGTGGTGGAGCAGCACTGGGACACAGCACACTGTGGTGGAGCAGCACTGGGACACAGCACACTGTGGTGGAGCACTGGGACACACACACTGTGGTGGAGCAGCACTGGGACACAGCACACTGTGGTGGAGCAGCACTGGACACAGCACACTGTGGTGGAGCACTGGGACACAGCACACTGTGGTGGAGCAGCACTGGGACACAGCACACTGTGGTGGAGCAGCACTGGGACACAGCACACTGTGGTGGAGCAGCACTGGGACACAGCACACTGTGGTGGAGCACTGGGACACAGCACACTGTGGTGGAGCACTGGGGCACAGCACACTGTGGTGGAGCAGCACTGGGACACAGCACACTGTGGTGGAGCAGCACTGGGACACAGCACACTGTGGTGGAGCAGCACTGGGACACAGCACACTGTGGTGGAGCAGCACTGGGACACACACACTGTGGTGGAGCACTGGGGCACAGCACACTGTGTTGGAGCAGCACTGGGACACACACACTGTGGTGGAGCAGCACTGGGACACACACACTGTGGTGGAGCAGCACTGGGACACAGCACACTGTGGTGGAGCAGCACTGGGACACAGCACACTGTGGTGGAGCAGCACTGGGACACACACACTGTGGTGGAGCAGCACTGGGACACACACACTGTGGTGGAGCAGCACTGGGGACACAGCACACTGTGGTGGAGCACTGGGACAGAGTACACTGTGGTGGAGCAGCACTGGGACACAGCACACTGTGGTGGAGCAGCACTGGGACACAGCACACTGTGGTGGAGCACTGGGACACAGTACACTGTGGTGGAGCAGCACTGGGACACAGCACACTGTGGTGGAGCAGCACTGGGACACAGCACACTGTGGTGGAGCAGCACTGGGACACAGAACACTGTGGTGGAGCAGCACTGGGACACACACACTGTGGTGGAGCACTGGGGCACAGCACACTGTGGTGGAGCAGCACTGGGACACAGCACACTGTGGTGGAGCAGCACTGGGACACAGCACACTGTGGTGGGGCAGCACTGGGACACAGCACACTGTGGTGGAGCAGCACTGGGACACAGCACACTGTGGTGGAGCAGCACTGGGACACACACTGTGGTGGAGCACTGGGGCACAGCACACTGTGGTGGAGCAGCAGTGGGACACAGCACACTGTGGTGGAGCAGCACTGGGACACAGCACACTGTGGTTGAGCAGCACTGGGACACAGCACATTGTGGTGGAGCAGCACTGGGACACAGCACACTGTGGTGGAGCAGCACTGGGACACAGCACACTGTGGTGGAGCAGCACTGGGCCACAGCACACTGTGGTGGAGCAGCACTGGGACACAGCACACTGTGGTGGAGCAGCACTGGGACACAGCACACTGTGGTGGAGCAGCACTGGAACACAGCACACTGTGGTGGAGCAGCACTTGGACACAGCACACTGTGGTGGAGCAGCACTGGGACACACACACTGTGGTGGAGCACCGGGGCACAGCACACTGTGGTGGAGCACTGGGGCACAGCACACTGTGGTGGAGCAGCACTGGGACACAGCACACTGTGGTGGAGCAGCACTGGGGCACAGCACACTGTGGTGGAGCAGCACTGGGACACAGCACACTGTGGTGGAGCAGCACTGGGACACAGCACACTGTGGTGGAGCAGCACTGGGACACAGCACACTGTGGTGGAGCAGCACTGGGACACAGCACACTGTGGTGGAGCAGCACTGGGACACAGCACACTGTGGTGGAGCAGCACTGGGACACAGCACACTGTGGTGGAGCAGCACTGGGACACAGCACACTGTGGTGGAGCAGCACTGGGACACACACACTGTGGTGGAGCAGCACTGGGACACAGCACACTGTGGTGGAGCAGCACTGGGACACAGCACACTGTGGTGGAGCAGCACTGGGACACAGCACACTGTGGTGGAGCACTGGGACACAGTACACTGTGGTGGAGCAGCACTGGGACACAGCACACTGTGGTGGAGCAGCACTGGGACACAGTACACTGTGGTGGAGCAGCACTGGGACACAGCACACTGTGGTGGAGCAGCACTGGGACACAGCCCACTGTGGTGGAGCACTGGGACACACACACTGTGGTGGAGCAGCACTGGGACACAGCACACTGTGGTGGAGCAGCACTGGGACACAGCACACTGTGGTGGAGCACTGGGACACAGCACACTGTGGTGGAGCAGCACTGGGACACAGCACACTGTGGTGGAGCAGCACTGGGACACAGCACACTGTGGTGGAGCAGCACTGGGACACAGCACACTGTGGTGGAGCAGCACTGGGACACAGCACACTGTGGTGGAGCACTGGGACACAGCACACTGTGGTGGAGCACTGGGGCACAGCACACTGTGGTGGAGCAGCACTGGGACACAGCACACTGTGGTGGAGCAGCACTGGGACACAGCACACTGTGGTGGAGCAGCACTGGGACACACACACTGTGGTGGAGCACTGGGGCACAGCACACTGTGGTGGAGCAGCACTGGGACACACACACTGTGGTGGAGCAGCACTGGGACACACACACTGTGGTGGAGCAGCACTGGGACACAGCACACTGTGGTGGAGCAGCACTGGGACACAGCACACTGTGGTGGAGCAGCACTGGGACACACACACTGTGGTGGAGCACTGGGACACAGCCCACTGTGGTGGAGCACTGGGGCACAGCACACTGTGGTGGAGCAGCACTGGGACGCAGCACACTGTGGTGGAGCAGCACTGGGACGCAGCACACTGTGGTGGAGCAGCACTGGGACGCAGCACACTGTGGTGGAGCAGCACTGGGACACAGCACACTGTGGTGGAGCAGCACTGGGACACAGCACACTGTGGTGGAGCAGCACTGGGACACAGCACACTGTGGTGGAGCAGCACTGGGACACAGCACACTGTGGTGGAGCAGCACTGGGACACAGCACACTGTGGTGGAGCAGCACTGGGACACAGCACACTGTGTTGGAGCAGCACTGGGACACAGCACACTGTGGTGGAGCAGCACTGGGACACAGCACACTGTGGTGGAGCAGCACTGGGACACAGTACACTGTGGTGGAGCAGCACTGGGACACACACACTGTGGTGGAGCAGCACTGGGGACACATCACACTGTGGTGGAGCACTGGGACACAGTACACTGTGGTGGAGCAGCACTGGGACACAGCACACTGTGGTGGAGCAGCACTGGGACACAGCACACTGTGGTGGAGCAGCACTGGGACACAGCACACTGTGGTGGAGCAGCACTGGGACACAGCACACTGTGGTGGAGCAGCACTGGGACACAACACACTGTGGTGGAGCAGCACTGGGACACACACACTGTGGTGGAGCAGCACTGGGGACACAGCACACTGTGGTGGAGCACTGGGACACAGTACACTGTGGTGGAGCAGCACTGGGACACAGCACACTGTGGTGGAGCAGCACTGGGACACAGCACACTGTGGTGGAGCACTGGGACACAGTACACTGTGGTGGAGCAGCACTGGGACACAGCACACTGTGGTGGAGCAGCACTGGGACACAGCACACTGTGGTGGAGCAGCACTGGGACACAGAACACTGTGGTGGAGCAGCACTGGGACACACACACTGTGGTGGAGCACTGGGGCACAGCACACTGTGGTGGAGCAGCACTGGGACACAGCACACTGTGGTGGAGCAGCACTGGGACACAGCACACTGTGGTGGAGCAGCACTGGGACACAGCACACTGTGGTGGAGCAGCACTGGGACACAGCACACTGTGGTGGAGCAGCACTGGGACACACACTGTGGTGGAGCACTGGGGCACAGCACACTGTGGTGGAGCACTGGGGCACAGCACACTGTGGTGGAGCAGCAGTGGGACACAGCACACTGTGGTGGAGCACCACTGGGACACAGCACACTGTGGTGGAGCAGCACTGGGACACAGCACACTGTGGTGGAGCAGCACTGGGACACAGCACACTGTGGTGGAGCAGCACTGGGACACAGCACACTGTGGTGGAGCAGCACTGGGACACAGCACACTGTGGTGGAGCAGCACTGGGACACAGCACACTGTGGTGGAGCAGCACTGGAACACAGCACACTGTGGTGGAGCAGCACTGGGGCACAGCACACTGTGGTGGAGCAGCACTGGGACACAGCACACTGTGGTGGAGCAGCACTGGGACACAGCACACTGTGGTGGAGCAGCACTGGGACACAGCACACTGTGGTGGAGCAGCACGGGGACACAGCACACTGTGGTGGAGCAGCACTGGTACACAGCACACTGTGGTGGAGCAGCACTGGGACACAGCACACTGTGGTGGAGCAGCACTGGGACACAGCACACTGTGGTGGAGCAGCACTGGGACACACACACTGTGGTGGAGCAGCACTGGGACACAGCACACTGTGGTGGAGCAGCACTGGGACACAGCACACTGTGGTGGAGCAGCACTGGGACACAGCACACTGTGATGGAGCAGCACTGGGACACAGCACACTGTGGTGGAGCAGCACTGGGACACACACGCTGTGGTGGAGCAGCACTGGGACACAGCACACTGCGGTGGAGCACTGGGACACAGTACACTGTGGTGGAGCAGCACTGGGACACAGCACACTGTGGTGGAGCAGCACTGGGACACAGTACACTGTGGTGGAGCAGCACTGGGACACAGCACACTGTGGTGGAGCAGCACTGGGACACAGCCCACTGTGGTGGAGCACTGGGACACACACACTGTGGTGGAGCAGCACTGGGACACAGCACACTGTGGTGGAGCAGCACTGGGACACAGCACACTGTGGTGGAGCACTGGGACACAGCACACTGTGGTGGAGCAGCACTGGGACACAGCACACTGTGGTGGAGCAGCACTGGGACACAGCACACTGTGGTGGAGCAGCACTGGGACACAGCACACTGTGGTGGAGCAGCACTGGGACACAGCACACTGTGGTGGAGCAGCACTGGGACACAGCACACTGTGGTGGAGCAGCACTGGGACACAGCACACTGTGGTGGAGCAGCACTGGTACACAGCACACTGTGGTGGAGCAGCACTGGGACACAGCACACTGTGGTGGAGCAGCACTGGGACACAGCACACTGTGGTGGAGCAGCACTGGGACACACACACTGTGGTGGAGCAGCACTGGGACACAGCACACTGTGGTGGAGCAGCACTGGGACACAGCACACTGTGGTGGAGCAGCACTGGGACACAGCACACTGTGGTGGAGCACTGGGACACAGTACACTGTGGTGGAGCAGCACTGGGACACAGCACACTGTGGTGGAGCAGCACTGGGACACAGTACACTGTGGTGGAGCAGCACTGGGACACAGCACACTGTGGTGGAGCAGCACTGGGACACAGCCCACTGTGGTGGAGCACTGGGACACACACACTGTGGTGGAGCAGCACTGGGACACAGCACACTGTGGTGGAGCAGCACTGGGACACAGCACACTGTGGTGGAGCACTGGGACACAGCACACTGTGGTGGAGCAGCACTGGGACACAGCACACTGTGGTGGAGCAGCACTGGGACACAGCACACTGTGGTGGAGCAGCACTGGGACACAGCACACTGTGGTGGAGCAGCACTGGGACACAGCACACTGTGGTGGAGCACTGGGACACAGCACACTGTGGTGGAGCACTGGGGCACAGCACACTGTGGTGGAGCAGCACTGGGACACAGCACACTGTGGTGGAGCAGCACTGGGACACAGCACACTGTGGTGGAGCAGCACTGGGACACACACACTGTGGTGGAGCACTGGGGCACAGCACACTGTGGTGGAGCAGCACTGGGACACACACACTGTGGTGGAGCAGCACTGGGACACACACACTGTGGTGGAGCAGCACTGGGACACAGCACACTGTGGTGGAGCAGCACTGGGACACAGCACACTGTGGTGGAGCAGCACTGGGACACACACACTGTGGTGGAGCACTGGGACACAGCCCACTGTGGTGGAGCACTGGGGCACAGCACTGTGGTGGAGCAGCACTGGGACGCAGCACACTGTGGTGGAGCAGCACTGGGACGCAGCACACTGTGGTGGAGCAGCACTGGGACGCAGCACACTGTGGTGGAGCAGCACTGGGACACAGCACACTGTGGTGGAGCAGCACTGGGACACAGCACACTGTGGTGGAGCAGCACTGGGACACAGCATACTGTGGTGGAGCAGCACTGGGACACAGCACACTGTGGTGGAGCAGCACTGGGACACAGCACACTGTGGTGGAGCAGCACTGGGACACAGCACACTGTGTTGGAGCAGCACTGGGACACAGCACACTGTGGTGGAGCAGCACTGGGACACAGCACACTGTGGTGGAGCAGCACTGGGACACAGTACACTGTGGTGGAGCAGCACTGGGACACACACACTGTGGTGGAGCAGCACTGGGGACACATCACACTGTGGTGGAGCACTGGGACACAGTACACTGTGGTGGAGCAGCACTGGGACACAGCACACTGTGGTGGAGCAGCACTGGGACACAGCACACTGTGGTGGAGCAGCACTGGGACACAGCACACTGTGGTGGAGCAGCACTGGGACACAGCACACTGTGGTGGAGCAGCACTGGGACACAACACACTGTGGTGGAGCAGCACTGGGACACACACACTGTGGTGGAGCAGCACTGGGGACACAGCACACTGTGGTGGAGCACTGGGACACAGTACACTGTGGTGGAGCAGCACTGGGACACAGCACACTGTGGTGGAGCAGCACTGGGACACAGCACACTGTGGTGGAGCACTGGGACACAGTACACTGTGGTGGAGCAGCACTGGGACACAGCACACTGTGGTGGAGCAGCACTGGGACACAGCACACTGTGGTGGAGCAGCACTGGGACACAGAACACTGTGGTGGAGCAGCACTGGGACACACACACTGTGGTGGAGCACTGGGGCACAGCACACTGTGGTGGAGCAGCACTGGGACACAGCACACTGTGGTGGAGCAGCACTGGGACACAGCACACTGTGGTGGAGCAGCACTGGGACACAGCACACTGTGGTGGAGCAGCACTGGGACACAGCACACTGTGGTGGAGCAGCACTGGGACACACACACTGTGGTGGAGCACTGGGGCACAGCACACTGTGGTGGAGCACTGGGGCACAGCACACTGTGGTGGAGCAGCAGTGGGACACAGCACACTGTGGTGGAGCACCACTGGGACACAGCACACTGTGGTGGAGCAGCACTGGGACACAGCACACTGTGGTGGAGCAGCACTGGGACACAGCACACTGTGGTGGAGCAGCACTGGGACACAGCACACTGTGGTGGAGCAGCACTGGGACACAGCACACTGTGGTGGAGCAGCACTGGGACACAGCACACTGTGGTGGAGCAGCACTGGAACACAGCACACTGTGGTGGAGCAGCACTGGGGCACAGCACACTGTGGTGGAGCAGCACTGGGACACAGCACACTGTGGTGGAGCAGCACTGGGACACAGCACACTGTGGTGGAGCAGCACTGGGACACAGCACACTGTGGTGGAGCAGCACTGGGACACAGCACACTGTGGTGGAGCACTGGGACACAGCACACTGTGGTGGAGCAGCACTGGGACACAGCACACTGTGGTGGAGCAGCACTGGGACACAGCACACTGTGGTGGAGCAGCACTGGGACACAGCACACTGTGGTGGAGCAGCACTGGGACACAGCACACTGTGGTGGAGCACTGGGACACAGCACACTGTGGTGGAGCACTGGGGCACAGCACACTGTGGTGGAGCAGCACTGGGACACAGCACACTGTGGTGGAGCAGCACTGGGACACAGCACACTGTGGTGGAGCAGCACTGGGACACACACACTGTGGTGGAGCACTGGGGCACAGCACACTGTGGTGGAGCAGCACTGGGACACACACACTGTGGTGGAGCAGCACTGGGACACACACACTGTGGTGGAGCAGCACTGGGACACAGCACACTGTGGTGGAGCAGCACTGGGACACAGCACACTGTGGTGGAGCAGCACTGGGACACACACACTGTGGTGGAGCACTGGGACACAGCCCACTGTGGTGGAGCACTGGGGCACAGCACTGTGGTGGAGCAGCACTGGGACGCAGCACACTGTGGTGGAGCAGCACTGGGACGCAGCTAACTGTGGTGGAGCAGCACTGGGACGCAGCACACTGTGGTGGAGCAGCACTGGGACACAGCACACTGTGGTGGAGCAGCACTGGGACACAGCACACTGTGGTGGAGCAGCACTGGGACACAGCACACTGTGGTGGAGCAGCACTGGGACACAGCACACTGTGGTGGAGCAGCACTGGGACACAGCACACTGTGGTGGAGCAGCACTGGGACACAGCACACTGTGTTGGAGCAGCACTGGGACACAGCACACTGTGGTGGAGCAGCACTGGGACACAGCACACTGTGGTGGAGCAGCACTGGGACACAGTACACTGTGGTGGAGCAGCACTGGGACACACACACTGTGGTGGAGCAGCACTGGGGACACATCACACTGTGGTGGAGCACTGGGACACAGTACACTGTGGTGGAGCAGCACTGGGACACAGCACACTGTGGTGGAGCAGCACTGGGACACAGCACACTGTGGTGGAGCAGCACTGGGACACAGCACACTGTGGTGGAGCAGCACTGGGACACAGCACACTGTGGTGGAGCAGCACTGGGACACAACACACTGTGGTGGAGCAGCACTGGGACACACACACTGTGGTGGAGCAGCACTGGGGACACAGCACACTGTGGTGGAGCACTGGGACACAGTACACTGTGGTGGAGCAGCACTGGGACACAGCACACTGTGGTGGAGCAGCACTGGGACACAGCACACTGTGGTGGAGCACTGGGACACAGTACACTGTGGTGGAGCAGCACTGGGACACAGCACACTGTGGTGGAGCAGCACTGGGACACAGCACACTGTGGTGGAGCAGCACTGGGACACAGAACACTGTGGTGGAGCAGCACTGGGACACACACACTGTGGTGGAGCACTGGGGCACAGCACACTGTGGTGGAGCAGCACTGGGACACAGCACACTGTGGTGGAGCAGCACTGGGACACAGCACACTGTGGTGGAGCAGCACTGGGACACAGCACACTGTGGTGGAGCAGCACTGGGACACAGCACACTGTGGTGGAGCAGCACTGGGACACACACACTGTGGTGGAGCACTGGGGCACAGCACACTGTGGTGGAGCACTGGGGCACAGCACACTGTGGTGGAGCAGCAGTGGGACACAGCACACTGTGGTGGAGCACCACTGGGACACAGCACACTGTGGTGGAGCAGCACTGGGACACAGCACACTGTGGTGGAGCAGCACTGGGACACAGCACACTGTGGTGGAGCAGCACTGGGACACAGCACACTGTGGTGGAGCAGCACTGGGACACAGCACACTGTGGTGGAGCAGCACTGGGACACAGCACACTGTGGTGGAGCAGCACTGGAACACAGCACACTGTGGTGGAGCAGCACTGGGGCACAGCACACTGTGGTGGAGCAGCACTGGGACACAGCACACTGTGGTGGAGCAGCACTGGGACACAGCACACTGTGGTGGAGCAGCACTGGGACACAGCACACTGTGGTGGAGCAGCACTGGGACACAGCACACTGTGGTGGAGCAGCACTGGTACACAGCACACTGTGGTGGAGCAGCACTGGGACACAGCACACTGTGGTGGAGCAGCACTGGGACACAGCACACTGTGGTGGAGCAGCACTGGGACACAGCACACTGTGGTGGAGCAGCACTGGGACACAGCACACTGTGGTGGAGCAGCACTGGGACACAGCACACTGTGTTGGAGCAGCACTGGGACACAGCACACTGTGGTGGAGCAGCACTGGGACACAGCACACTGTGGTGGAGCAGCACTGGGACACAGTACACTGTGGTGGAGCAGCACTGGGACACACACACTGTGGTGGAGCAGCACTGGGGACACATCACACTGTGGTGGAGCACTGGGACACAGTACACTGTGGTGGAGCAGCACTGGGACACAGCACACTGTGGTGGAGCAGCACTGGGACACAGCACACTGTGGTGGAGCAGCACTGGGACACAGCACACTGTGGTGGAGCAGCACTGGGACACAGCACACTGTGGTGGAGCAGCACTGGGACACAACACACTGTGGTGGAGCAGCACTGGGACACACACACTGTGGTGGAGCAGCACTGGGGACACAGCACACTGTGGTGGAGCACTGGGACACAGTACACTGTGGTGGAGCAGCACTGGGACACAGCACACTGTGGTGGAGCAGCACTGGGACACAGCACACTGTGGTGGAGCACTGGGACACAGTACACTGTGGTGGAGCAGCACTGGGACACAGCACACTGTGGTGGAGCAGCACTGGGACACAGCACACTGTGGTGGAGCAGCACTGGGACACAGAACACTGTGGTGGAGCAGCACTGGGACACACACACTGTGGTGGAGCACTGGGGCACAGCACACTGTGGTGGAGCAGCACTGGGACACAGCACACTGTGGTGGAGCAGCACTGGGACACAGCACACTGTGGTGGAGCAGCACTGGGACACAGCACACTGTGGTGGAGCAGCACTGGGACACAGCACACTGTGGTGGAGCAGCACTGGGACACACACTGTGGTGGAGCACTGGGGCACAGCACACTGTAGTGGAGCACTGGGGCACAGCACACTGTGGTGGAGCAGCAGTGGGACACAGCACACTGTGGTGGAGCACCACTGGGACACAGCACACTGTGGTGGAGCAGCACTGGGACACAGCACACTGTGGTGGAGCAGCACTGGGACACAGCACACTGTGGTGGAGCAGCACTGGGACACAGCACACTGTGGTGGAGCAGCACTGGGACACAGCACACTGTGGTGGAGCAGCACTGGGACACAGCACACTGTGGTGGAGCAGCACTGGAACACAGCACACTGTGGTGGAGCAGCACTGGGGCACAGCACACTGTGGTGGAGCAGCACTGGGACACAGCACACTGTGGTGGAGCAGCACTGGGACACAGCACACTGTGGTGGAGCAGCACTGGGACACAGCACACTGTGGTGGAGCAGCACGGGGACACAGCACACTGTGGTGGAGCAGCACTGGTACACAGCACACTGTGGTGGAGCAGCACTGGGACACAGCACACTGTGGTGGAGCAGCACTGGGACACAGCACACTGTGGTGGAGCAGCACTGGGACACACACACTGTGGTGGAGCAGCACTGGGACACAGCACACTGTGGTGGAGCAGCACTGGGACACAGCACACTGTGGTGGAGCAGCACTGGGACACAGCACACTGTGATGGAGCAGCACTGGGACACAGCACACTGTGGTGGAGCAGCACTGGGACACACACGCTGTGGTGGAGCAGCACTGGGACACAGCACACTGCGGTGGAGCACTGGGACACAGTACACTGTGGTGGAGCAGCACTGGGACACAGCACACTGTGGTGGAGAAGCACTGGGACACAGTACACTGTGGTGGAGCAGCACTGGGACACAGCACACTGTGGTGGAGCAGCACTGGGACACAGCCCACTGTGGTGGAGCACTGGGACACACACACTGTGGTGGAGCAGCACTGGGACACAGCACACTGTGGTGGAGCAGCACTGGGACACAGCACACTGTGGTGGAGCACTGGGACACAGCACACTGTGGTGGAGCAGCACTGGGACACAGCACACTGTGGTGGAGCAGCACTGGGACACAGCACACTGTGGTGGAGCAGCACTGGGACACAGCACACTGTGGTGGAGCAGCACTGGGACACAGCACACTGTGGTGGAGCAGCACTGGGACACAGCACACTGTGGTGGAGCAGCACTGGGACACAGCACACTGTGGTGGAGCAGCACTGGGACACAGCACACTGTGGTGGAGCACTGGGACACAGTACACTGTGGTGGAGCAGCACTGGGACACAGCACACTGTGGTGGAGCAGCACTGGGACACAGTACACTGTGGTGGAGCAGCACTGGGACACAGCACACTGTGGTGGAGCAGCACTGGGACACAGCCCACTGTGGTGGAGCACTGGGACACACACACTGTGGTGGAGCAGCACTGGGACACAGCACACTGTGGTGGAGCAGCACTGGGACACAGCACACTGTGGTGGAGCACTGGGACACAGCACACTGTGGTGGAGCAGCACTGGGACACAGCACACTGTGGTGGAGCAGCACTGGGACACAGCACACTGTGGTGGAGCAGCACTGGGACACAGCACACTCTGGTGGAGCAGCACTGGGACACAGCACACTGTGGTGGAGCACTGGGACACAGCACACTGTGGTGGAGCACTGGGGCACAGCACACTGTGGTGGAGCAGCACTGGGACACAGCACACTGTGGTGGAGCAGCACTGGGACACAGCACACTGTGGTGGAGCAGCACTGGGACACACACACTGTGGTGGAGCACTGGGGCACAGCACACTGTGGTGGAGCAGCACTGGGACACACACACTGTGGTGGAGCAGCACTGGGACACACACACTGTGGTGGAGCAGCACTGGGACACAGCACACTGTGGTGGAGCAGCACTGGGACACAGCACACTGTGGTGGAGCAGCACTGGGACACACACACTGTGGTGGAGCACTGGGACACAGCCCACTGTGGTGGAGCACTGGGGCACAGCACTGTGGTGGAGCAGCACTGGGACGCAGCACACTGTGGTGGAGCAGCACTGGGACGCAGCACACTGTGGTGGAGCAGCACTGGGACGCAGCACACTGTGGTGGAGCAGCACTGGGACACAGCACACTGTGGTGGAGCAGCACTGGGACACAGCACACTGTGGTGGAGCAGCACTGGGACACAGCACACTGTGATGGAGCAGCACTGGGACACAGCACACTGTGGTGGAGCAGCACTGGGACACACACGCTGTGGTGGAGCAGCACTGGGACACAGCACACTGCGGTGGAGCACTGGGACACAGTACACTGTGGTGGAGCAGCACTGGGACACAGCACACTGTGGTGGAGCAGCACTGGGACACAGTACACTGTTGTGGAGCAGCACTGGGACACAGCACGCTGTGGTGGAGCAGCACTGGGACACAGCCCACTGTGGTGGAGCACTGGGACACACACACTGTGGTGGAGCAGCACTGGGACACAGCACACTGTGGTGGAGCAGCACTGGGACACAGCACACTGTGGTGGAGCACTGGGACACAGCACACTGTGGTGGAGCAGCACTGGGACACAGCACACTGTGGTGGAGCAGCACTGGGACACAGCACACTGTGGTGGAGCAGCACTGGGACACAGCACACTGTGGTGGAGCAGCACTGGGACACAGCACACTGTGGTGGAGCACTGGGACACAGCACACTGTGGTGGAGCACTGGGGCACAGCACACTGTGGTGGAGCAGCACTGGGACACAGCACACTGTGGTGGAGCAGCACTGGGACACAGCACACTGTGGTGGAGCACTGGGACACAGCACACTGTGGTGGAGCACTGGGGCACAGCACACTGTGGTGGAGCAGCACTGGGACATACACACTGTGGTGGAGCAGCACTGGGACACACACACTGTGGTGGAGCAGCACTGGGACACAGCACATTGTGGTGGAGCAGCACTGGGACACAGCACACTGTGGTGGAGCAGCACTGGGACACACACACTGTGGTGGAGCACTGGGACACAGCCCACTGTGGTGGAGCACTGGGGCACAGCACACTGTGGTGGAGCAGCACTGGGACACAGCACACTGTGGTGGAGCAGCACTGGGACGCAGCACACTGTGGTGGAGCAGCACTGGGACGCAGCACACTGTGGTGGAGCAGCACTGGGACACAGCACACTGTGGTGGAGCAGCACTGGGACACAGCACACTGTGGTGGAGCAGCACTGGGACACAGCACACTGTGGTGGAGCAGCACTGGGACACAGCACACTGTGGTGGAGCAGCACTGGGACACAGCACACTGTGGTGGAGCAGCACTGGGACACAGCACACTGTGTTGGAGCAGCACTGGGACACAGCACACTGTGGTGGAGCAGCACTGGGACACAGCACACTGTGGTGGAGCAGCACTGGGACACAGTACACTGTGGTGGAGCAGCACTGGGACACACACACTGTGGTGGAGCAGCACTGGGGACACATCACACTGTGGTGAAGCACTGGGACACAGTACACTGTGGTGGAGCAGCACTGGGACACAGCACACTGTGGTGGAGCAGCACTGGGACACAGCACACTGTGGTGGAGCAGCACTGGGACACAGCACACTGTGGTGGAGCAGCACTGGGACACAGCACACTGTGGTGGAGCACTGGGACACAGCACACTGTGGTGGAGCAGCACTGGGACACAGCACACTGTGGTGGAGCAGCACTGGGACACAGCACACTGTGGTGGAGCAGCACTGGGACACAGCACACTGTGGTGGAGCAGCACTGGGACACAGCACACTGTGGTGGAGCACTGGGACACAGCACACTGTGGTGGAGCACTGCACTGGGACAGCACACTGTGGTGGAGTAGCACTGGGACACAGCACACTGTGGTGGAGCAGCACTGGGACACACACACTGTGGTGGAGCAGCACTGGGACACAGCACACTGTGGTGGAGCAGCACTGGGACACAGCACACTGTGGTGGAGCAGCACTGGGACACAGCACACTGTGGTGGAGCAGCACTGGGACACAGCACACTGTGGTGGAGCAGCACTGGGACACAGCACACTGTGGTGGAGCAGCACTGGGACACAGCACACTGTGTTGGAGCAGCACTGGGACACAGCACACTGTGTTGGAGCAGCACTGGGACACAGCACACTGTGTTGGAGCAGCACTGGGACACAGCACACTGTGGTGGAGCAGCACTGGGATACAGCACACTGTGGTGGAGCAGCACTGGGACACAGCACACTGTGGTGGAGCAGCACTGGGACACAGCACACTGTGGTGGAGCAGCACTGGGACACAGCACACTGTGGTGGAGCAGCACTGGGACACACACACTGTGGTGGAGCACTGCACTGGGACACAGCACACTGTGGTGGAGCAGCACTGGGACACAGCACACTGTGGTGGAGCAGCACTGGGACACAGCACACTGTGGTGGAGCAGCACTGGGACACAGCACACTGTGGTGGAGCAGCACTGGGACACAGCACACTGTGGTGGAGCAGCACTGGGACACAGCACACTGTGGTGGAGCAGCACTGGGACACAGCACACTGTGGTGGAGCAGCACTGGGACACAGCACACTGTGGTGGAGCAGCACTCGGACACAGCACACTGTGGTGGAGCAGCACTGGGACACAGTACACTGTGGTAGAGCAGCACTGGGACACAGCACACTGTGGTGGAGCAGCACTGGGACACACACACTGTGGTGGAGCAGCACTGGGGACACATCACACTGTGGTGGAGCACTGGGACACAGCACACTGTGGTGGAGCAGCACTGGGACACAGCACACTGTGGTGGAGCAGCACTGGGACACAGCACACTGTGGTGGAGCAGCACTGGGACACAGCACACTGTGGTGGAGCAGCACTGGGACACAGCACACTGTGGTGGAGCAGCACTGGGACACAGCACACTGTGGTGGAGCAGCACTGGGACACAGCACACTGTGGTGGAGCACTGGGACACAGTACACTGTGGTGGAGCAGCACTGGGACACAGCACACTGTGGTGGAGCAGCACTGGGACACAGCACACTGTGGTGGAGCAGCACTGGGACACAGCACACTGTGGTGGAGCAGCACTGGGACACAGCACACTGTGGTGGAGCAGCACTGGGACACAGCACACTGTGGTGGAGCAGCACTGGGACACAGCACACTGTGGTGGAGCAGCACTGGGACACAGAACACTGTGGTGGAGCAGCACTGGGACACAGAACACTGTGGTGGAGCAGCACTGGGGCACAGCACACTGTGGTGGAGCAGCACTGGGACACAGCACACTGTGGTGGAGCAGCACTGGGACACAGCACACTGTGGTGGAGCAGCACTGGGACACAGCACACTGTGGTGGAGCAGCACTGGGACACAGCACACTGTGGTGGAGCAGCACTGGGACACACACACTGTGGTGGAGCACTGGGGCACAGCACACTGTGGTGGAGCACTGGGGCACAGCACACTGTGGTGGAGCAGCACTGGGACACAGCACA
The DNA here is from genome assembly GCA_963514005.1 of Raja brachyura. The sequence goes on from OY740808.1 coordinate 39,971,973, forward strand.
CTGTGGTGGAGCAGCACTGGGACACAGCACACTGTGGTGGAGCAGCACTGGGACACAGCACACTGTGGTGGAGCAGCACTGGGACACAGCACACTGTGGTGGAGCAGCACTGGGACACAGCACACTGTGGTGGAGCAGCACTGGGACACAGCACACTGTGGTGGAGCAGCACTGGGACACAGCACACTGTGGTGGAGCAGCACTGGGACACAGCACACTGTGGTGGAGCAGCACTGGGACACAGCACACTGTGGTGGAGCAGCACTGGGACACACACATTGTGGTGGAGCACTGCACTGGGACACAGCACACTGTGGTGGAGCAGCACTGGGACACAGCACACTGTGGTGGAGAAGCACTGGGACACAGCACACTGTGGTGGAGCAGCACTGGGACACAGCACACTGTGGTGGAGCAGCACTGGGACACAGCACACTGTGGTGGAGCAGCACTGGGTCACAGCACACTGTGGTGGAGCAGCACTGGGACACAGCACACTGTGGTGGAGCAGCACTGGGACACAGCACACTGTGGTGGAGCAGCACTGGGACACACACACTGTGGTGGAGCACTGCACTGGGACACAGCACACTGTGGTGGAGCAGCACTGGGACACAGCACACTGTGGTGGAGCAGCACTGGGACACAGCACACTGTGGTGGAGCAGCACTGGGACACAGCACACTGTGGTGGAGCAGCACTGGGACACAGCACACTGTGGTGGAGCAGCACTGGGACACAGCACACTGTGGTGGAGCAGCACTGGGACACAGCACACTGTGGTGGAGCAGCACTGGGACACAGCACACTGTGGTGGAGCAGCACTGGGACACAGCACACTGTGGTGGAGCAGCACTGGGACACAGCACACTGTGGTGGAGCAGCACTGGGACACAGCACACTGTGGTGGAGCAGCACTCGGACACAGCACACTGTGGTGGAGCAGCACTGGGACACAGTACACTGTGGTAGAGCAGCACTGGGACACAGCACACTGTGGTGGAGCAGCACTGGGACACACACACTGTGGTGGAGCAGCACTGGGGACACATCACACTGTGGTGGAGCACTGGGACACAGCACACTGTGGTGGAGCAGCACTGGGACACAGCACACTGTGGTGGAGCAGCACTGGGACACAGCACACTGTGGTGGAGCAGCACTGGGACACAGCACACTGTGGTGGAGCAGCACTGGGACACAGCACACTGTGGTGGAGCAGCACTGGGACACAGCACACTGTGGTGGAGCAGCACTGGGACACAGCACACTGTGGTGGAGCACTGGGACACAGTACACTGTGGTGGAGCAGCACTGGGACACAGCACACTGTGGTGGAGCAGCACTGGGACACAGCACACTGTGGTGGAGCAGCACTGGGACACAGCACACTGTGGTGGAGCAGCACTGGGACACAGCACACTGTGGTGGAGCAGCACTGGGACACAGCACACTGTGGTGGAGCAGCACTGGGACACAGCACACTGTGGTGGAGCAGCACTGGGACACAGAACACTGTGGTGGAGCAGCACTGGGACACAGAACACTGTGGTGGAGCAGCACTGGGGCACAGCACACTGTGGTGGAGCAGCACTGGGACACAGCACACTGTGGTGGAGCAGCACTGGGACACAGCACACTGTGGTGGAGCAGCACTGGGACACAGCACACTGTGGTGGAGCAGCACTGGGACACAGCACACTGTGGTGGAGCAGCACTGGGACACACACACTGTGGTGGAGCACTGGGGCACAGCACACTGTGGTGGAGCACTGGGGCACAGCACACTGTGGTGGAGCAGCACTGGGACACAGCACACTGTGGTGGAGCAGCACTGGGACACAGCACACTGTGGTGGAGCAGCACTGGGACACAGCACACTGTGGTGGAGCAGCACTGGGACACAGCACACTGTGGTGGAGCAGCACTGGGACACAGCACACTGTGGTGGAGCAGCACTGGGACACAGCACACTGTGGTGGAGCAGCACTGGGACACAGCACACTGTGGTGGAGCAGCACTGGGACACAGCACACTGTGGTGGAGCAGCACTGGGACACAGCACACTGTGGTGGAGCAGCACTGGGACACACACATTGTGGTGGAGCACTGCACTGGGACACAGCACACTGTGGTGGAGCAGCACTGGGACACAGCACACTGTGGTGGAGAAGCACTGGGACACAGCACACTGTGGTGGAGCAGCACTGGGACACAGCACACTGTGGTGGAGCAGCACTGGGACACAGCACACTGTGGTGGAGCAGCACTGGGTCACAGCACACTGTGGTGGAGCAGCACTGGGACACAGCACACTGTGGTGGAGCAGCACTGGGACACAGTACACTGTGGTGGAGCAGCACTGGGACACAGCACACTGTGGTGGAGCAGCACTGGGACACACACACTGTGGTGGAGCAGCACTGGGGACACATCACACTGTGGTGGAGCACTGGGACACAGCACACTGTGGTGGAGCAGCACTAGGACACAGCACACTGTGGTGGAGCAGCACTGGGACACAGCACACTGTGGTGGAGCAGCACTGGGACACACACACTGTGGTGGGGCAGCACTGGGACACACACACTGTGGTGGAGCACTGGGGCACAGCACACTGTGGTGGAGCACTGGGGCACAGCACACTGTGGTGGAGCAGCACTGGGACACAGCACACTGTGGTGGAGCAGCACTGGGACACAGCACACTGTGGTGGAGCAGCACTGGGACACAGCACACTGTGGTGGAGCAGCACTGGGCCACAGCACACTGTGGTGGAGCAGCACTGGGACACAGCACACTGTGGTGGAGCAGCACTGGGACACAGCACACTGTGGTGGAGCAGCACTGGGACACAGCACACTGTGGTGGAGCAGCACTGGGACACACACATTGTGGTGGAGCACTGCACTGGGACACAGCACACTGTGGTGGAGCAGCACTGGGACACAGCACTGTGGTGGAGGAGCACTGGGACACAGCACACTGTGGTGGAGCAGCACTGGCACACAGCACACTGTGGTGGAGCAGCACTGGGACACAGCACACTGTGGTGGAGCAGCACTGGGACACAGCACACTGTGTTGGAGCAGCACTGGGACACAGCACACTGTGGTTGAGCAGCACTGGGACACAGTACACTGTGGTGGAGCAGCACTGGGACACAGCACACTGTGGTGGAGCAGCACTGGGACACACACACTGTGGTGGAGCAGCACTGGGGACACATCACACTGTGGTGGAACACTGGGACACAGTACACTGTGGTGGAGCAGCACTGGGACACAGCACACTGTGGTGGAGCAGCACTGGGACACAGCACACTGTGGTGGAGCAGCACTGGGACACAGCACACTGTGGTGGAGCAGCACTGGGACACAGCACACTGTGGTGGAGCAGCACTGGGACACAGCACACTGTGGTGGAGCAGCACTGGGACACAACACACTGTGGTGGAGCAGCACTGGGACACACACACTGTGGTGGAGCAGCACTGGGGACACAGCACACTGTGGTGGAGCACTGGGACACAGTACACTGTGGTGGAGCAGCACTGGGACACAGCACACTGTGGTGGAGCAGCACTGGGACACAGCACACTGTGGTGGAGCACTGGGACACAGCACACTGTGGTGGAGCAGCACTGGGACACAGCACACTGTGGTGGAGCAGCACTGGGACACAGCACCCTGTGGTGGAGCAGCACTGGGACACAGCACACTGTGGTGGAGCAGCACTGGGACACAGAACACTGTGGTGGAGCAGCACTGGGACACACACACTGTGGTGGAGCAGCACTGGGACACAGCACACTGTGGTGGAGCAGCACTGGGACACAGCACACTGTGGTGGAGCAGCACTGGGACACAGCACACTGTGGTGGAGCAGCACTGGGACACAGCACACTGTGGTGGAGCAGCACTGGGACACAGCACACTGTGGTGGAGCAGCACTGGGACACAGCACACTGTGGTGGAGCAGCACTGGGACACAGCACACTGTGGTGGAGCAGCACTGGGACACACACACTGTGGTGGAGCACTGGGGCACAGCACACTGTGGTGGAGCACTGGGGCACAGCACACTGTGGTGGAGCAGCAGTGGGACACAGCACACTGTGGTGGAGCAGCACTGGGACACAGCACACTGTGGTGGAGCAGCACTGGGACACAGCACACTGTGGTGGAGCAGCACTGGGACACAGCACACTGTGGTGGAGCAGCACTGGGACACAGCACACTGTGGTGGAGCAGCACTGGGACACAGCACACTGTGGTGGAGCAGCACTGGGACACAGCACACTGTGGTGGAGCAGCACTGGAACACAGCACACTGTGGTGGAGCAGCACTGGGACACAGCACACTGTGGTGGAGCACTGGGGCACAGCACACTGTGGTGGAGCACTGGGGCACAGCACACTGTGGTGGAGCAGCACTGGGACACAGCACACTGTGGTGGAGCAGCACTGGGACACAGCACACTGTGGTGGAGCACTGGGACACAGCACACTGTGGTGGAGCACTGGGGCACAGCACACTGTGGTGGAGCAGCACTGGGACACAGCACACTGTGGTGGAGCAGCACTGGGACACAGCACACTGTGGTGGAGCAGCACTGGGACACACACACTGTGGTGGAGCACTGGGGCACAGCACACTGTGGTGGAGCAGCACTGGGACACACACACTGTGGTGGTACAGCACTGGGACAAACACACACTGTGGTGGAGCAGCACTGGGACACAGCACACTGTGGTGGAGCAGCACTGGGACACAGCACACTGTGGTGGAGCAGCACTGGGACACACACACTGTGGTGGAGCAGCACTGGGGACACCGCACACTGTGGTGGAGCACTGGGACACAGTACACTGTGGTGGAGCAGCACTGGGACACAGCACACTGTGGTGGAGCAGCACTGGGACACAGCACACTGTGGTGGAGCACTGGGACACAGTACACTGTGGTGGAGCAGCACTGGGACACAGCACACTGTGGTGGAGCAGCACTGGGACACAGCACACTGTGGTGGAGCAGCACTGGGACACAGAACACTGTGGTGGAGCAGCACTGGGACACACACACTGTGGTGGAGCACTGGGGCACAGCACACTGTGGTGGAGCAGCACTGGGACACAGCACACTGTGGTGGAGCAGCACTGGGACACAGCACACTGTGGTGGAGCAGCACTGGGACACAGCACACTGTGGTGGAGCAGCACTGGGACACAGCACACTGTGGTGGAGCAGCACTGGGACACACACACTGTGGTGGAGCACTGGGGCACAGCACACTGTGGTGGAGCACTGGGGCACAGCACACTGTGGTGGAGCAGCACTGGGACACAGCACACTGTGGTGGAGCAGCACTGGGACACAGCACACTGTGGTGGAGCAGCACTGGGACACAGCACACTGTGGTGGAGCAGCACTGGGACACAGCACACTGTGGTGGAGCAGCACTGGGACACAGCACACTGTGGTGGAGCAGCACTGGGACACAGCACACTGTGGTGGAGCAGCACTGGGACACAGCACACTGTGGTGGAGCAGCACTGGGACACAGCACACTGTGGTGGAGCAGCACTGGGACACAGCACACTGTGGTGGAGCAGCACTGGGACACAGCACACTGTGGTGGAGCAGCACTGGGACACACACACTGTGGTGGAGCAGCACTGGGACACAGTACACTGTGGTGGAGCAGCACTGGGACACAGCACACTGTGGTGGAGCAGCACTGGGACACAGCACACTGTGGTGGAGCACTGGGACACACACACTGTGGTGGAGCAGCACTGGGACACAGCACACTGTGGTGGAGCAGCACTGGGACACAGCACACTGTGGTGGAGCACTGGGACACAGCACACTGGCGTGGAGCAGCACTGGGACACAGCACACTGTGGTGGAGCAGCACTGGGACACAGCACACTGTGGTGGAGCAGCACTGGGACACAGCACACTGTGGTGGAGCACTGGGACACAGCACACTGTGGTGGAGCACTGGGGCACAGCACACTGTGGTGGAGCAGCACTGGGACACAGCACACTGTGGTGGAGCAGCACTGGGACACAGCACACTGTGGTGGAGCAGCACTGGGACACAGCACACTGTGGTGGAGCAGCACTGGGACACACACACTGTGGTGGAGCACTGGGGCACAGCACACTGTGTTGGAGCAGCACTGGGACACACACACTGTGGTGGAGCAGCACTGGGACACACACACTGTGGTGGAGCAGCACTGGGACACAGCACACTGTGGTGGAGCAGCACTGGGACACAGCACACTGTGGTGGAGCAGCACTGGGACACACACACTGTGGTGGAGCAGCACTGGGACACACACACTGTGGTGGAGCAGCACTGGGGACACAGCACACTGTGGTGGAGCACTGGGACACAGTACACTGTGGTGGAGCAGCACTGGGACACAGCACACTGTGGTGGAGCAGCACTGGGACACAGCACACTGTGGTGGAGCACTGGGACACAGTACACTGTGGTGGAGCAGCACTGGGACACAGCACACTGTGGTGGAGCAGCACTGGGACACAGCACACTGTGGTGGAGCAGCACTGGGACACAGAACACTGTGGTGGAGCAGCACTGGGACACACACACTGTGGTGGAGCACTGGGGCACAGCACACTGTGGTGGAGCAGCACTGGGACACAGCACACTGTGGTGGAGCAGCACTGGGACACAGCACACTGTGGTGGGGCAGCACTGGGACACAGCACACTGTGGTGGAGCAGCACTGGGACACAGCACACTGTGGTGGAGCAGCACTGGGACACACACTGTGGTGGAGCACTGGGGCACAGCACACTGTGGTGGAGCAGCAGTGGGACACAGCACACTGTGGTGGAGCAGCACTGGGACACAGCACACTCTGGTGGAGCAGCACTGGGACACAGCACACTGTGGTGGAGCAGCACTGGGACACAGCACACTGTGGTGGAGCAGCACTGGGACACAGCACACTGTGGTGGAGCAGCACTGGGACACAGCACACTGTGGTGGAGCAGCACTGGGACACAGCACACTGTGGTGGAGCAGCACTGGGACACAGCACACTGTGGTGGAGCAGCACTGGAACACAGCACACTGTGGTGGAGCAGCACTTGGACACAGCACACTGTGGTGGAGCAGCACTGGGACACACACACTGTGGTGGAGCACCGGGGCACAGCACACTGTGGTGGAGCACTGGGGCACAGCACACTGTGGTGGAGCAGCACTGGGACACAGCACACTGTGGTGGAGCAGCACTGGGGCACAGCACACTGTGGTGGAGCAGCACTGGGACACAGCACACTGTGGTGGAGCAGCACTGGGACACAGCACACTGTGGTGGAGCAGCACTGGGACACAGCACACTGTGGTGGAGCAGCACTGGGACACAGCACACTGTGGTGGAGCAGCACTGGTACACAGCACACTGTGGTGGAGCAGCACTGGGACACAGCACACTGTGGTGGAGCAGCACTGGGACACAGCACACTGTGGTGGAGCAGCACTGGGACACACACACTGTGGTGGAGCAGCACTGGGACACAGCACACTGTGGTGGAGCAGCACTGGGACACAGCACACTGTGGTGGAGCAGCACTGGGACACAGCACACTGTGGTGGAGCACTGGGACACAGTACACTGTGGTGGAGCAGCACTGGGACACAGCACACTGTGGTGGAGCAGCACTGGGACACAGTACACTGTGGTGGAGCAGCACTGGGACACAGCACACTGTGGTGGAGCAGCACTGGGACACAGCCCACTGTGGTGGAGCACTGGGACACACACACTGTGGTGGAGCAGCACTGGGACACAGCACACTGTGGTGGAGCAGCACTGGGACACAGCACACTGTGGTGGAGCACTGGGACACAGCACTCTGTGGTGGAGCAGCACTGGGACACAGCACACTGTGGTGGAGCAGCACTGGGACACAGCACACTGTGGTGGAGCAGCACTGGGACACAGCACACTGTGGTGGAGCAGCACTGGGACACAGCACACTGTGGTGGAGCACTGGGACACAGCACACTGTGGTGGAGCACTGGGGCACAGCACACTGTGGTGGAGCAGCACTGGGACACAGCACACTGTGGTGGAGCAGCACTGGGACACAGCACACTGTGGTGGAGCAGCACTGGGACACACACACTGTGGTGGAGCACTGGGGCACAGCACACTGTGGTGGAGCAGCACTGGGACACACACACTGTGGTGGAGCAGCACTGGGACACACACACTGTGGTGGAGCAGCACTGGGACACAGCACACTGTGGTGGAGCAGCACTGGGACACAGCACACTGTGGTGGAGCAGCACTGGGACACACACACTGTGGTGGAGCACTGGGACACAGCCCACTGTGGTGGAGCACTGGGGCACAGCACACTGTGGTGGAGCAGCACTGGGACGCAGCACACTGTGGTGGAGCAGCACTGGGACGCAGCACACTGTGGTGGAGCAGCACTGGGACGCAGCACACTGTGGTGGAGCAGCACTGGGACACAGCACACTGTGGTGGAGCAGCACTGGGACACAGCACACTGTGGTGGAGCAGCACTGGGACACAGCACACTGTGGTGGAGCAGCACTGGGACACAGCACACTGTGGTGGAGCAGCACTGGGACACAGCACACTGTGGTGGAGCAGCACTGGGACACAGCACACTGTGTTGGAGCAGCACTGGGACACAGCACACTGTGGTGGAGCAGCACTGGGACACAGCACACTGTGGTGGAGCAGCACTGGGACACAGTACACTGTGGTGGAGCAGCACTGGGACACACACACTGTGGTGGAGCAGCACTGGGGACACATCACACTGTGGTGGAGCACTGGGACACAGTACACTGTGGTGGAGCAGCACTGGGACACAGCACACTGTGGTGGAGCAGCACTGGGACACAGCACACTGTGGTGGAGCAGCACTGGGACACAGCACACTGTGGTGGAGCAGCACTGGGACACAGCACACTGTGGTGGAGCAGCACTGGGACACAACACACTGTGGTGGAGCAGCACTGGGACACACACACTGTGGTGGAGCAGCACTGGGGACACAGCACACTGTGGTGGAGCACTGGGACACAGTACACTGTGGTGGAGCAGCACTGGGACACAGCACACTGTGGTGGAGCAGCACTGGGACACAGCACACTGTGGTGGAGCACTGGGACACAGTACACTGTGGTGGAGCAGCACTGGGACACAGCACACTGTGGTGGAGCAGCACTGGGACACAGCACACTGTGGTGGAGCAGCACTGGGACACAGAACACTGTGGTGGAGCAGCACTGGGACACACACACTGTGGTGGAGCACTGGGGCACAGCACACTGTGGTGGAGCAGCACTGGGACACAGCACACTGTGGTGGAGCAGCACTGGGACACAGCACACTGTGGTGGAGCAGCACTGGGACACAGCACACTGTGGTGGAGCAGCACTGGGACACAGCACACTGTGGTGGAGCAGCACTGGGACACACACACTGTGGTGGAGCACTGGGGCACAGCACACTGTGGTGGAGCACTGGGGCACAGCACACTGTGGTGGAGCAGCAGTGGGACCCAGCACACTGTGGTGGAGCACCACTGGGACACAGCACACTGTGGTGGAGCAGCACTGGGACACAGCACACTGTGGTGGAGCAGCACTGGGACACAGCACACTGTGGTGGAGCAGCACTGGGACACAGCACACTGTGGTGGAGCAGCACTGGGACACAGCACACTGTGCTGGAGCAGCACTGGGACACAGCACACTGCGGTGGAGCAGCACTGGAACACAGCACACTGTGGTGGAGCAGCACTGGGGCACAGCACACTGTGGTGGAGCAGCACTGGGACACAGCACACTGTGGTGGAGCAGCACTGGGACACAGCACACTGTGGTGGAGCAGCACTGGGACACAGCACACTGTGGTGGAGCAGCACTGGGACACAGCACACTGTGGTGGAGCAGCACTGGTACACAGCACACTGTGATGGAGCAGCACTGGGACACAGCACACTGTGGTGGAGCAGCACTGGGACACAGCACACTGTGGTGGAGCAGCACTGGGACACACACACTGTGGTGGAGCAGCATTGGGACACAGCACACTGTGGTGGAGCAGCACTGGGACACAGCACACTGTGGTGGAGCAGCACTGGGACACAGCACACTGTGATGGAGCAGCACTGGGACACAGCACACTGTGGTGGAGCAGCACTGGGACACACACGCTGTGGTGGAGCAGCACTGGGACACAGCACACTGCGGTGGAGCACTGGGACACAGTACACTGTGGTGGAGCAGCACTGGGACACAGCACACTGTGGTGGAGCAGCACTGGGACACAGTACACTGTGGTGGAGCAGCACTGGGACACAGCACACTGTGGTGGAGCAGCACTGGGACACAGCCCACTGTGGTGGAGCACTGGGACACACACACTGTGGTGGAGCAGCACTGGGACACAGCACACTGTGGTGGAGCAGCACTGGGACACAGCACACTGTGGTGGAGCACTGGGACACAGCACACTGTGGTGGAGCAGCACTGGGACACAGCACACTGTGGTGGAGCAGCACTGGGACACAGCACACTGTGGTGGAGCAGCACTGGGACACAGCACACTGTGGTGGAGCAGCACTGGGACACAGCACACTGTGGTGGAGCACTGGGACACAGCACACTGTGGTGGAGCACTGGGGCACAGCACACTGTGGTGGAGCAGCACTGGGACACAGCACACTGTGGTGGAGCAGCACTGGGACACAGCACACTGTGGTGGAGCAGCACTGGGACACACACACTGTGGTGGAGCACTGGGGCACAGCACACTGTGGTGGAGCAGCACTGGGACATACACACTGTGGTGGAGCAGCACTGGGACACACACACTGTGGTGGAGCAGCACTGGGACACAGCACATTGTGGTGGAGCAGCACTGGGACACAGCACACTGTGGTGGAGCAGCACTGGGACACACACACTGTGGTGGAGCACTGGGACACAGCCCACTGTGGTGGAGCACTGGGGCACAGCACACTGTGGTGGAGCAGCACTGGGACACAGCACACTGTGGTGGAGCAGCACTGGGACGCAGCACACTGTGGTGGAGCAGCACTGGGACGCAGCACACTGTGGTGGAGCAGCACTGGGACACAGCACACTGTGGTGGAGCAGCACTGGGACACAGCACACTGTGGTGGAGCAGCACTGGGACACAGCACACTGTGGTGGAGCAGCACTGGGACACAGCACACTGTGGTGGAGCAGCACTGGGACACAGCACACTGTGGTGGAGCAGCACTGGGACACAGCACACTGTGTTGGAGCAGCACTGGGACACAGCACACTGTGGTGGAGCAGCACTGGGACACAGCACACTGTGGTGGAGCAGCACTGGGACACAGTACACTGTGGTGGAGCAGCACTGGGACACACACACTGTGGTGGAGCAGCACTGGGGACACATCACACTGTGGTGAAGCACTGGGACACAGTACACTGTGGTGGAGCAGCACTGGGACACAGCACACTGTGGTGGAGCAGCACTGGGACACAGCACACTGTGGTGGAGCAGCACTGGGACACAGCACACTGTGGTGGAGCAGCACTGGGACACAGCACACTGTGGTGGAGCAGCACTGGGACACAACACACTGTGGTGGAGCAGCACTGGGACACACACACTGTGGTGGAGCAGCACTGGGGACACAGCACACTGTGGTGGAGCACTGGGACACAGTACACTGTGGTGGAGCAGCACTGGGACACAGCACACTGTGGTGGAGCAGCACTGGGACACAGCACACTGTGGTGGAGCACTGGGACACAGTACACTGTGGTGGAGCAGCACTGGGACACAGCACACTGTGGTGGAGCAGCACTGGGACACAGCACACTGTGGTGGAGCAGCACTGGGACACAGAACACTGTGGTGGAGCAGCACTGGGACACACACACTGTGGTGGAGCACTGGGGCACAGCACACTGTGGTGGAGCAGCACTGGGACACAGCACACTGTGGTGGAGCAGCACTGGGACACAGCACACTGTGGTGGAGCAGCACTGGGACACAGCACACTGTGGTGGAGCAGCACTGGGAGACAGCACACTGTGGTGGAGCAGCACTGGGACACACACACTGTGGTGGAGCACTGGGGCACAGCACACTGTGGTGGAGCACTGGGGCACAGCACACTGTGGTGGAGCAGCAGTGGGACACAGCACACTGTGGTGGAGCACCACTGGGACACAGCACACTGTGGTGGAGCAGCACTGGGACACAGCACACTGTGGTGGAGCAGCACTGGGACACAGCACAGTGTGGTGGAGCAGCACGGACACAGCACACTGTGGTGGAGCAGCACTGGGACACAGCACACTGTGGTGGAGCAGCACTGGGACACAGCACACTGTGGTGGAGCAGCACTGGAACACAGCACACTGTGGTGGAGCAGCACTGGGACACAGCACACTGTGGTGGAGCACTGGGGCACAGCACACTGTGGTGGAGCACTGGGGCACAGCACACAGTGGTGGAGCAGCACTGGGACACAGCACACTGTGGTGGAGCAGCACTGGGACACAGCACACTGTGGTGGAGCAGCACTGGGACACAGCACACTGTGGTGGAGCAGCACTGGGACACAGCACACTGTGGTGGAGCAGCACTGGGACACAGCACACTGTGGTGGAGCAGCACTGGGACACAGCACACTGTGGTGGAGCAGCACTGGGACACAGCACACTGTGATGGAGCAGCACTGGGACACAGCACACTGTGGTGGAGCAGCACTGGGACACACATGCTGTGGTGGAGCAGCACTGGGACACAGCACACTGTGGTGGAGCACTGGGACACAGTACACTGTGGTGGAGCAGCACTGGGACACAGCACACTGTGGTGGAGCAGCACTGGGACACAGCACACTGTGGTGGAGCAGCACTGGGACACAGCACACTGTGTTGGAGCAGCACTGGGACACAGCCCACTGTGGTGGAGCACTGGGACACACACACTGTGGTGGAGCAGCACTGGGACACAGCACACTGTGGTGGAGCAGCACTGGGACACAGCACACTGTGGTGGAGCACTGGGACACAGCACACTGTGGTGGAGCAGCACTGGGACACAGCACACTGTGGTGGAGCAGCACTGGGACACAGCACACTGTGGTGGAGCAGCACTGGGACACAGCACACTGTGGTGGAGCACTGGGACACAGCACACTGTGGTGGAGCACTGGGGCACAGCACACTGTGGTGGAGCAGCACTGGGACACAGCACACTGTGGTGGAGCAGCACTGGGACACAGCACACTGTGGTGGAGCAGCACTGGGACACACACACTGTGGTGGAGCACTGGGGCACAGCACACTGTGGTGGAGCAGCACTGGGACACACACACTGTGGTGGAGCAGCACTGGGACACACACACTGTGGTGGAGCAGTACTGGGACACAGCACACTGTGGTGGAGCAGCACTGGGACACAGCACACTGTGGTGGAGCAGCACTGGGACACACACACTGTGGTGGAGCAGCACTGGGACACACACACTGTGGTGGAGCAGCACTGGGGACACAGCACACTGTGGTGGAGCACTGGGACACAGTACACTGTGGTGGAGCAGCACTGGGACACAGCACACTGTGGTGGAGCAGCACTGGGACACAGCACACTGTGGTGGAGCACTGGGACACAGTACACTGTGGTGGAGCAGCACTGGGACACAGCACACTGTGGTGGAGCAGCACTGGGACACAGCACACTGTGGTGGAGCAGCACTGGGGCACAGAACACTGTGGTGGAGCAGCACTGGGACACACACACTGTGGTGGAGCACTGGGGCACAGCACACTGTGGTGGAGCAGCACTGGGACACAGCACACTGTGGTGGAGCAGCACTGGGACACAGCACACTGTGGTGGAGCAGCACTGGGACACAGCACACTGTGGTGGAGCAGCACTGGGACACAGCACACTGTGGTGGAGCAGCACTGGGACACACACACTGTGGTGGAGCACTGGGGCACAGCACACTGTGGTGGAGCACTGGGGCACAGCACACTGTGGTGGAGCAGCACTGGGACACAGCACACTGTGGTGGAGCAGCACTGGGACACAGCACACTGTGGTGGAGCAGCACTGGGACACAGCACACTGTGGTGGAGCAGCACTGGGACACAGCACACTGTGGTGGAGCAGCACTGGGACACAGCACACTGTGGTGGAGCAGCACTGGGACACAGCACACTGTGGTGGAGCAGCACTGGGACACAGCACACTGTGGTGGAGCAGCACTGGGACACAGCACACTGTGGTGGAGCAGCACTGGGACACAGCACACTGTGGTGGAGCAGCACTGGGACACAGCACACTGTGGTGGAGCAGCACTGGGACACAGCACACTGTGGTGGAGCAGCACTGGGACACAGCACACTGTGGTGGAGCAGCACTGGGACACAGCACACTGTGGTGGAGCAGCACTGGGACACACACACTGTGGTGGAGCAGCACTGGGACACAGTACACTGTGGTGGAGCAGCACTGGGACACAGCACACTGTGGTGGAGCAGCACTGGGACACAGCCCACTGTGGTGGAGCACTGGGACACACACACTGTGGTGGAGCAGCACTGGGACACAGCACACTGTGGTGGAGCAGCACTGGGACACAGCACACTGTGGTGGAGCACTGGGACACAGCACTGTGTGGAGCAGCACTGGGACACAGCACACTGTGGTGGAGCAGCACTGGGACACAGCACACTGTGGTGGAGCAGCACTGGGACACAGCACACTGTGGTGGAGCACTGGGACACAGCACACTGTGGTGGAGCACTGGGGCACAGCACACTGTGGTGGAGCAGCACTGGGACACAGCACACTGTGGTGGAGCAGCACTGGGACACAGCACACTGTGGTGGAGCAGCACTGGGACACACACACTGTGGTGCAGCACTGGGACACACACACTGTGGTGGAGCACTGGGGCACAGCACACTGTGGTGGAGCAGCACTGGGACACACACACTGTGGTGGAGCAGCACTGGGACACAGCACACTGTGGTGGAGCAGCACTGGGACACACACACTGTGGTGGAGCAGCACTGGGACACACACACTGTGGTGGAGCAGCACTGGGGACACAGCACACTGTGGTGGAGCACTGGGACACAGTACACTGTGGTGGAGCAGCACTGGGACACAGCACACTGAAGTGGAGCAGCACTGGGACACAGCACACTGTGGTGGAGCACTGGGACACAGTACACTGTGGTGGAGCAGCACTGGGACACAGCACACTGTGGTGGAGCAGCACTGGGACACAGCACACTGTGGTGGAGCAGCACTGGGACACAGAACACTGTGGTGGAGCAGCACTGGGACACACACACTGTGGTGGAGCACTGGGGCACAGCACACTGTGGTGGAGCAGCACTGGGACACAGCACACTGTGGTGGAGCAGCACTGGGACACAGCACACTGTGGTGGAGCAGCACTGGGACACAGCAAACTGTGGTGGAGCAGCACTGGGACACAGCACACTGTGGTGGAGCAGCACTGGGACACACACACTGTGGTGGAGCACTGGGGCACAGCACACTGTGGTGGAGCAGCACTGGGACACAGCACACTGTGGTGGAGCACTGGGACACAGCACACTGTGGTGGAGCAGCACTGGGACACACACACTGTGGTGGGGCAGCACTGGGACACAGCACACTGTGGTGGAGCACTGCACTGGGACACAGCACACTGTGGTGGAGCAGCACTGGGACACACACACTGTGGTGGAGCAGCACTGGGACACAGCACACTGTGGTGGAGCAGCACTGGGACACACACACTGTGGTGGAGCAGCACTGGGACACAGCACACTGTGGTGGAGCAGCACTGGGACACAGCACACCGTGGAGCAGCACTGGGACACACACACTGTGGTGGAGCACTGGGGACACAGCACACTGTGGTGGAGCAGCACTGGGACACACACACACACTGTGGTGGAGCAGCACTGGGACACACACACTGTGGTGGAGCAGCACTGGGACGCAGCACACTGTGGCGGAGCAGCACTGGGACGCAGCACACTGTGGTGGAGCAGCACTGGGACACACACACTGTGGTGGAGCAGCACTGGGACACAGCACACTGTGGTGGAGCAGCACTGGGACACAGCACACTGTGGTGGAGCAGCACTGGGACACACACACTGTGGTGGAGCAGCACTGGGACACAGCACACTGTGGTGGAGCAGCACTGGGACACAGCACACTGTGGTGGAGCAGCACTGGGACACAGCACACTGTGGTGGAGCAGCACTGGGACACAGCACACTGTGGTGGAGCAGCACTGGGACACAGCACACTGTGGTGGAGCAGCACTGGGACACAGCACACTGTGGTGGAGCAGCACTGGGACACAGCACACTGTGGTGGAGCAGCACTGGGACACAGCACACTGTGGTGGAGCAGCACTGGGACACAGCCCACTGTGGTGGAGCACTGGGACACACACACTGTGGTGGAGCAGCACTGGGACACAGCACACTGTGGTGGAGCAGCACTGGGACACAGCACACTGTGGTGGAGCACTGGGACACAGCACTGTGGTGGAGCAGCACTGGGACACAGCACACTGTGGTGGAGCAGCACTGGGACACAGCACACTGTGGTGGAGCAGCACTGGGACACAGCACACTGTGGTGGAGCACTGGGACACAGCACACTGTGGTGGAGCACTGGGGCACAGCACACTGTGGTGGAGCAGCACTGGGACACAGCACACTGTGGTGGAGCAGCACTGGGACACAGCACACTGTGGTGGAGCAGCACTGGGACACACACACTGTGGTGCAGCACTGGGACACACACACTGTGGTGGAGCACTGGGGCACAGCACACTGTGGTGGAGCAGCACTGGGACACACACACTGTGGTGGAGCAGCACTGGGACACACACACTGTGGTGGAGCAGCACTGGGACACAGCACACTGTGGTGGAGCAGCACTGGGACACAGCACACTGTGGTGGAGCAGCACTGGGACACACACACTGTGGTGGAGCAGCACTGGGACACACACACTGTGGTGGAGCAGCACTGGGGACACAGCACACTGTGGTGGAGCACTGGGACACAGTACACTGTGGTGGAGCAGCACTGGGACACAGCACACTGTGGTGGAGCAGCACTGGGACACAGCACACTGTGGTGGAGCAGCACTGGGACACAGCACACTGTGGTGGAGCAGCACTGGGACACAGCACACTGTGGTGGAGCAGCACTGGGACACAGAACACTGTGGTGGAGCAGCACTGGGACACACACACTGTGGTGGAGCACTGGGGCACAGCACACTGTGGTGGAGCAGCACTGGGACACAGCACACTGTGGTGGAGCAGCACTGGGACACAGCACACTGTGGTGGAGCAGCACTGGGACACAGCAAACTGTGGTGGAGCAGCACTGGGACACAGCACACTGTGGTGGAGCAGCACTGGGACACACACACTGTGGTGGAGCACTGGGGCACAGCACACTGTGGTGGAGCACTGGGGCACAGCACACTGTGGTGGAGCAGCACTGGGACACAGCACACTGTGGTGGAGCAGCACTGGGACACAGCACACTGTGGTGGAGCAGCACTGGGACACAGCACACTGTGGTGGAGCAGCACTGGGACACAGCACACTGTGGTGGAGCAGCACTGGGACACAGCACACTGTGGTGGAGCAGCACTGGGACACAGCACACTGTGGTGGAGCAGCACTGGGACAGTGTGGATGCTCGACACACAGAGAGAGTGGGGGGGCAGGAAGTGACGGAGAGAGGGCGGGACATGCAGCCATTGAGAGCGGATGCTGGGGCTAACGGACGGACGCCGGAGCCAATCAGCGGCCGGGGAGGGTGAGGGACAAGATGGCGTCTGGAGAGAGAGAGTGAGGAAGGGGGAGAGAGGGAGGGAGAGGGGGGGAGGGGGTGGGGGAGGGAGAGGGGGGGTGGGGGAGGGGGGTGGGGGGTGGTGCAGGTGTAGCGTGAAGTTAACGCTTTCTCTTCCTCTACCCTTCCCTTCCCCTACAGTGACCCACACTCTGAGCTCGACATTCTTCGTTCAATCTATCTGGACGAGGTACAAATCGACCACGATGCAAACGGGTAAGTTTCCCTCATCCCCTCCCTCTCTCCCTCATCCCCTCCCTCTCTCCCTCATCCCCTCCTTCCCTCCCTCATCCCCTCCCTCTCTCCCTCATCCCCTCCCTCTCTCCCTCATCCCCTCCCTCCCTCCCTCATCCCCTCCCTCCCTCCCTCATCCCCTCCCTCCCTCATCCCCTCCCTCCCTCATCCCCTCCCTCCCTCATCCCCTCCCTCCCTCATCCACTCCCTCCCTCCCTCACCCACTCCCTCCCTCCCTCATCCCCTCCCTCCCTCCCTCCCTCATCCCCTCTCTCCCTCCCTCCCTCTCTCCCTCCCTCATTCCCTCCCTCCCTCCCTCTCTCCCTCCCTCCCTCATTCCCTCCCTCATCCCCTCTCCCCCTCCCTCTCTCCATCCCTCATTCCCTCCCTCCCTCCCTCTCTCCCTCCCTCTCTCCCTCCCTCATCCTCTCTCCCTCATCCCCTCCCTCTCTCCCTCATCCCCTCTCTCCCTCATCCCCTCCCTCCCTCATCCCCTCCCTCCCTCATCCCCTCCCTCCCTCATCCCCTCCCTCCCTCATCCCCTCCCTCTCTCCCTCATCCCCTCCCTCTCTCCTTCCCTCCCTCATCCCCTCCCTCATCCCCTCCCTCTCTCCCTCATCCTCTCCCTCATCCCCTCCCTCTCTCCCTCATCCCCTCCCTCTCTCCCTCATCCCCTCCCTCTCTCCCTCATCCCCTCCCTCTCTCCCTCATCCCCTCCCTCTCTCCCTCATCCCTCCCTCTCTCCCTCATCCCCTCCCTCTCTCCCTCATCCCCTCCCTCCCTCTCTCATCCCCCCCTCCCTCTCCTCCTCCTCACCCCACCTCTGCTTCCCCTTTCACCTCTGGCTCCCGTTGATATAATCTGTCCATCTCTCTGTCCCACACAGGGAGCAGCCATCGGTGCTCAGTATCACCCTCCACCCGGCCACAGGTCACGTCACAGAGTCCCAGTTTGTGCGCCTCACCCTCCACCTCTGTCTAACAGAGCAGGTGAGTGTGTGTGGGATAGTGCTAGTGATCATTGGTCGGCACGGACTCAGTGGGCCGAAGGGCCTGTTTCCACACTATCTCTAAAGTAACCACCAGGGGCAGCATGATGGCGCAGCAGTACAGTTGCTGCCTGACAGCGCCAAGAACCCGGGTTCGATCCTGACTACAGGTGCTGCCTGTGCGGAGTTGGTACGTTCACCCCGTGACCACGTGGGCTTTCTCCGGGTGCTCCGGTTTCATCCCACACTCGAAATACGTACAGGTTTGCAGGTAAATTACCCCTAGTGTGTGTAATGGTAGTGTACGGAGTGATCGCTGGTCGGTGCGAACTCGGTCGGCTGAAGGGCCTGTTTCCGTGCTGTATCTGTGAAGTCTAAAGTAAAATCTAGTTTAGAGTTACAGCATTGAAACAGGCTCTTCCTAAAGATCTATTATATTAATCTACAAATGTGTACGTATTTGGAATGTGGGAGGAAACTGGAGATCGGATAACCTGAGAAAAACCCATGCAGGTCACCGGGAGAACATACAAATCTGGTGCAGGCAGCGCCTGTAGTCGGGACCAAACCCGGGACTCTGGCGCTGTGAGGCAGCCACTCCACCGCTGCGCCTCTGTGTCGTGTCCGGGGTGGTCGGCGTGGACTCGGGTGGGCTGAAGGGCCTGTTTCCGTGTTGCATCTCAAAAGTGAAAAGAAGATAAAATTGTTGCTAGTGTGTGTAGGATAGCGCTAATGTGCGGGGAGCTAATGTTAGCGTCGGCTCGGTGGGCCGAGTCCACGCTGTATAACTAAACTAAACACTAGGGTCAACACGGTGGCGCAGCAGTAGAGTTGCTGCCTCACAGCCCCAGAGACCCATGTTTGATCCTGACTGCAGCTGCTGTCTATATGGAGTTTGTACGTTCTCCTTGTGACCTGTGTGGGTATTCTCAGGGTGCTCTGGTTTCCTCCCACACTCCCAATATGTGCAGGTTTGTTGGTTAATTGGCTTTGGTAAACAACAATTATAAATTATAAATTATCCATAGTGTGCAGGATAGTGTTAATAGAAACATAGAAAATAGGTGCAGGAGTAGGCTGTTCGGCCCTTCGAGCCTGCACCGCCATTCAATATGATGATGGCTGATCATCCAACTCAGTATCCTGTACCTGCCTTCTTTCCATACCCCCTAATACATTTAGCCACAAGGGCCACATCTAACGCCCTCTTAAATATACCCAGTGAAGTGGCCTCAACTACCTTCTGTGGCAGAGAATTCCAGAGATTCACCACTCTCTGTGTGAAAAATGTTTTTCTCATCTCGGTCCTAAAAGATTTCCCCCTTATCCTTAAACTGTGACCCCTTGTTCTGGACTTCCCCAACATCAGGAACAATCTTCCTGTATCTAGCCTGTCAAACCCCTTAAGTACGGGGATCGCTGGTTGGCATGGATCCGGTGGGCCGAAGGGCCTGTTTCCACGCAGTATCTCTGAAGTCTAAGGGACCTATAAAATTAACCTACAAACCTGCGCGTGTTTGGATTGTGGTGGCAAACCCACGCAGGTCACGGGGAAAACGTACAAACTACAGACAGCACCCGCAGTCAGGATTGAACCCGGGTCTCTGGCATTGTAATAGCCCTGTCCCATGGTACGAGTTTATTCCAAGAGCTCTCCCGAGTTTTAAAAAAATCAAACTCATGGTAAGCACGGAGAACGAATGTAGCGGGTACGTCAGAGCTCGAGGACGTCTCTTAGCGGCTCGTAGCGCTAACGGCAGGTACTCAGGAAGACTCGCTAACGGCAGGTAAGCACGGGAAGACTCGTGAAGATTTTTCAACATGTTGAAAAATGTCCACGAGAGCCCCGAGTACCGACGAGTGGCCATTACCGTAAATCTCCGAGTTCGAATCAGGGCAAACTCGGGAGAGCTCTTGGAATGAACTCATACAGTGGGACAACTCTACCGCTGTAGCACGATGCGGCCCCTAGTGTGTAATTTAGTTTAGTTTGGAGATACAGCACGGAAGCAGGCCCTTCGGCCCACCGAGTCAGCACCGACCAGTGACCCCGCACACTAATACTATCCTACACACAGTAGGTTAGTAGGTTAATTTAATAGATCCTTTAAACTAAACTAATCTATACACAAGGGACGGCACGGTGGCGCAGCAGTAGAGTTGCTGCCTCACAGCGCCAGAGACCCGGGTTCGATCCTGACTATGGGTGCTGTCTGTACGGAGTTTGTACGCCCTCCCTGTGACTGTGGGTTTTGTCCAGGATCTCTGGTTGCTTCCCACACTCCAAAGACATACAGGTCTGTAGGTTAATTTAATTGGCCCTTTAGACTTTAGAGATACAGCGTGGAAACAGGCCCTTCGGCCCACTGAGCACGCACCGACCAACGATTCTCGCACAATAATTATCCTGCACACATGGAACAATTTTACATTGAACCAAGCCAATTAACCTACAAACCTGCACGTATTTAGAGTGTGGGAGGAAACAGGAGCACCCGGAGAAAACCCACACAGGTCACAGGGAAAACGTACTAACTCCATGCAGACGCACCCTCAGGATCAAACCCGGGTGTCTGGCGCCGTGAGGCAGCAACTCTACCTCCGCGCCACATTGCCGTCCTAACTCCTGACCATACTCTTGTCTGCCTGCACGTGATCCATATCCCTTCATTTCCTGCACTTCCATGTGCCTATCTAAAAGCCTCGAACTATCGTATCAGCCTCCACCACCACCTCTGGCAGCACGTTCCAGACACCCAGCCCCTCTGTATCAAAATAACGTTCCCCGTACATCTCCTTTAAACAGTCCCCCTCTCACCTTAAAGCTGTGCACTCTAGTCTGTGTAAAATAGTTCTGACTGTCTACCCTATCTACGCCTCTTAGAGAAAACATTTCAAGTCTGCCCACCGTTTCACTGCAGCTAAGAGGGTATAGAAGTCGCTGACCTCCAGGTTCAATAACAGCTCAGACACAAACATGTGGAGTAACTCAGCGGGACAGGCAGCATCTCTGGAGAGAAGGAATGGGTGACGTTTCGGGTCGAGACCCTTCTTCAGACAAGCTCAGCTTCTTTAGTTTAGAGCATGGGTCTCCAAACGATGGCCCGCGGGCCTAATCCAACCCGCCACGGGATTTTGTCCGGCCTGCAACGTGCCTTGCGGCTGGCTATTTAGCAGGTTCTGTGGTAGCCCAGCTTTAGAGATACATCGCGGAAACAGGCCCTTTGGCCCATCATACGCTCTAGCACAATCCTACACACACGGGACAAATTCAATTAACCTCTCTCTCTCTTTTTTGTCGGTGTGTGGGTTTATGTGTGTGCATGTTTCGGTGTGTCAGTATGTGTGTGCCTGCAAAAATGTGCCAAATATATAATGTGGTCCTCATGGTGAAAAGTTGGTAGGCCTCTGGTTTACAGATACAGCGTGCAAACAGGGCCTTCGGCCCACCCAGTCCTTGCCGACCAGTGATCACCCGTTCACATTAGTTTAGTTTAGAAATACAACGTGGAAACAGGCCATTCGGCCCACCAAGTCCATGCCAACCAGCAATCACCCCGTACACTAACACTATCCTACACACTGTGGACAATTTTCAATTTTACCAAAGCCAATTAACGTTCTCCCCATGACCTGCGTGGGTTTTCTCCAGGTACGCTGGTTTCCTCTCACACTCCAAAGACGAACAGGGTTGCAGGCTAATTGGCTTGGTCTAAATGTAAATTTGTCCTTAGTGTGCGCAGGACAGTGTTAATATGCGGGGATCACTGGTCGGTGCGAACTCGGTGGGCCGAAGGGCCTGTTTCAAAAGACAATAGGTGCAGGAGTAGGCCATGTGGCCCTTCCAGCCAGCACCGCCATTCAATGTGATCATGGCTGATCACCCCCAATCTGTACCCCGTTTCTGCCTTCTCCCCATACCCCCTGACTCCGCTATCTTTAAGAGCCCAACCTAGCTCTCTCTTGAAAGTATCCAGAGAACCGGCCTCCACCGCCTTCTGAGGCAGAGAATTCCACAGACTCACAACTCTCTGTGAGAAAAAGTGTTTCCTCGTCTCCATTCTAAATGGCTTACCCCTTATTCTTGAACTGTGGCCCCATGTTCTGGACTCCCCCAACATCGGGAACATGTTTCCTGCCTCTAGCGTGTCCAAACCCTTAATAATCTTATATGTTTCAATAAGATCCCCTCTCATCCTTCTAAACTCCAGAGTATACAAGCCAAACGCTTTATTCTCTCAGCATATGACAGTCCAGCCATCCCGGGAATGAACCTTGTAAACCTACGCTGCACTCCCTCAATAGCAAGAATGTCCTTTCTCAAATTAGGGGACCAAAACTGCACACAATACTCCAGGTGTGGTCTCACTAGGGTCCTGTACAACTGCAGAAGGACCTCTTTGCTCCTATACTCAACACCTCTTGTTGTAAAGGCCAACAGACCATTCGCTTTCTTCACAAATGTACCTACATGCTTACTTTCATTGACTGATGAACAAGGACCCCCAGATCCTGTTGTACTTTCCCTTTTCCCAACTTGACATCATTTAGATAGTAATCTGCCGTCCTGTTTTTGTTACCAAAGTGGATAACCTCACATTTGTCCACATTAAACTGCATCTGCCATGCATCTGCCCACTCCTCAACCTGTCCAAGTCACCCTGCATTCTCATAGCATCCTCCTCACAGTTCACACTGCCACCCAGCTTTGTGTCATCTGTAAATTGGCTAATGTTACTTTGAAACCCTTCATCTAAATCATTGATGTATATTGTAAATAGCTGCAGTCCCAGCACCGCGCCTTGCGGTACCTCACTAGTCACTGCCTGCCATTCTGAAAGGGACCCGTTAATCCCTACTCTTTGTTTCCTGTCTGCCAACCACTTCTCTATCCATGTCAGCAATCTACCCCCAATACCATGTGCCCTAATTTTGCCCACTAATCTCCTATGTGGGATCTTATCAAATGCTTTCTTAAAGTCCAGGTACACTACATCCACTGGCTCTCCCTTGTCCATTTTCCGAGTTGCATCCTCAAAACATTCCAGAAGATTAGTCAAGCATGATTTCCCCTTTGTAAATCCATGCTGACTCGGACCGATCCTGTTACTGCTATCCCAATGTGCCACTATTTCATCTTTTATGATTGACTCCAGCATCTTCCCCACCACCGATATCAGGCTAACTGGTCTATAATTCCCAGTTTTCTCTCCCGCCTTTCTTAAAAAGTGGGAGAACTTTAGCTGCCCTCCAATCCACAGGAACTGATGCTGAATCAAAAGAACATTGGAAAATGATCACCAATGCGTCCATGATTTCTAGAGCCACTTCCTTAAGTACCCTGGGATGCAGACCATCAGGCGCTGGGGATTTATCAGCCTTCAGTCCCATCGGTCTACCCAACACCATTTCCTGCCCAATGTGGATTTCCTTCAGTTCCTCCGTCACCCCAGATCAGGAAGATTGTTTGTGTCCTCCTTAGTGAAGACGGATCCAAAGTACCTGTTCAACTCGTCTGCCATTTCCTTGTTCCCCATAATAAATTCACCTTTTTCAGTCTTCATGGGTCCAACTTTGGTCTTAAGTAATTTTTTCCTCGTCACATACCTAAAGAAGCTTTTACTATCTTCCTTTATGTTCTTGGCTAGCTTCCCTTCGTACCTCTTCTTTTCTCTGTATTGCCTTTTTAGTTATCTGCTGTTGCTCTTTAAACATTACCCAATCTCCCCGCTCATCTTTGCTACGTTGTACTACTTCTCTTTTATTTTAATACTGTCCCTGACGTCCCTTGTCAACCACGGTCGCCCCTTAATCACCTTGGAATCTTTCTTCCTCTTTGGAATTAACTGATCCTGCACCTTTTGTATTAATCCCGGAAATACTTGCCATTGTTGTTCCACCATCATCTCTGCTAGGGTATCTATCCAGTCAACTTTGGCCAGCTGTTCTCTCATGCCTCCATAGTCCCCTTTAGTCCCCATAGTTTCCGCGCAGTATCTCTGAACGGAACTAAGTTACACACGAGAGGCGGTTCTGTATGTACGGAGTTTGTACGTTCTCCCCATGACATAGCTGGGTTTTATCCGGGTGCTTCCGGTTCTTCCCACATTCCAAAGGCGAAAAGGTTTGTAGGAAAATTGAC
Organism: Raja brachyura; assembly: GCA_963514005.1. The sequence goes on from OY740808.1 coordinate 39,997,302, forward strand.
TTCAGTAAAAATTGTAAATTGTTCCCCGTGTGTAGGATAGTGCTAGTGTACAGGGATTGCTGGTTGGTGTGGACTCGGTGGGCTGCCAGTGCTGTTTCTGCACTGTATCTATAAAGTCAAAGGAACCTAGAAGTCTAAATTAACCGACAAAGCTGAATGTCTTTGCGATGTGGCAGGAAACCAGAACACCCGGAGAAAACCCACGCAGTCACAGGGAGAACGTACAAACTCCGTACAGACAGCACCTGGAGTCAAGATTGAAACTGCGTCTCTGGTGCTGTAAGGCAGCAAATATACTGCAACGTCACCGTGCCGCCCCTAGTGTTTAGATTATAACCATATAAGAATTACAGCACGGAAACTGGCCTTCTCGGCACTTCCAGTCCGTGCCGAACATTTATTTTCCCCTTTTCCCATCTACCTGCACTCAGACCATACCCCTCCATTACCTTCCCGTCCATATACCTATCCACTTTACTTTTAAATGTTAAAATCGATCCTGCCTCCACCACTTCTGCTGGAAGCTCATTCCACACAGCCACCACTCTCTGAGTAAAGAAGTTTCCCCTCATGTTACCCCTAAACTTCTGTCCCTTAATTCTCATGCCATGCCCTCTTGTTTGAATCTTCCCTACCCTCAATGGGAAAAGCTTATCCACGTCAACTCTGACTATCCCTTTCATCATTTAAAGACCTCAATCAAGTCCCCCCTTAACCTTCTGCGCTCCAAAGAATAAAGACCTAACTTGTTCAACCTTGCTCTGTAACTTAGTTGCTGGAACCCAGGCAACATTCTAGTAAATCTCCTCTGTACTCTCTCTATTTCATTTCGGAGTCACGTGAGTGACTTCGTGAAGAACCCGCCAGCACGCATGCGCGACATATCGTCGCAACGCGTTGCTGCCGACGGCTGGCGGTGGGGCGCGCTCCCCGCCAGCTCTTCATAAGGGACCACTAAGGTAAGTTACACTAACCTTAAGTTGGTTGGTCCTTGCTGCAGGTACTTTTTGTCTTTCAGCAAGGGCATGGAAGGGAATTCCAGAGGCCGTAAGACGTCCGTCCGGAGTCGCCGGCCACCTGTCCCGGAGCCCTCATCATCGGCTGCACCTGCGAGACAGGCCGGGAAGAAGGCGGGGAAACCGGGGAGCCCTGTTGCTGCAGGGCCCGACCCGCCGATACACCGCAGCTCCGGTGAGGAATTCAAGGAGCAGGATTGCGGTGTGCTGCCGGAGCAGGTAGACCCTGCCTCCGCATTGAGGTCGCCAACGGGCCCGTTGGCGGACCTGGGCAAGGGCTCACGTGCGGCTGCACGGCCCTTCTCCCTCAGCCCTCGGAGAAGAGGGAGGGATGGAGCCCGGAAGCCTAACCCTTTAGGGGCAAAGGCGTCACCTGCCGCTAAACAGCGGGCTGGTGTCATGGCGGGACTCAAGTCCACTGCGAGGACCAGTGTTGACTCCCCAACCACCGAGGCCGGGACGGGTCACTTGGGAGGAGTCCCGCCACGGTCGCCGAGTCCCCCATGGATGGGAGGACGAGACCATGCGTCGGCAAGGTCCATGATGTGGGCAGCCGGCAAGCCCGCGCGGGCGTCGGGTCACCGTGCTGAGGCATTGGGTGCCGACTCTCCACCGCATTTGCCCTCCGTGGCAGCGGCATCAGGCTCCGCCAAAAGAAGGCGTTTGAGCACACCTCCCGCGCGGGAATCGCTCAGCTTTGCTGCGGTGGCTGGCAGCGACAACTTCCGGCACCGGGTTCACCTCGATGAGGTGCGGGCCGATGAACGGAGCCTCAGCAGTATATCAGAGCATGAGGACTCCGACCGCCCGAGTGTTCAGGGCGAGGGGCGTGTTGACCAAATGGAGCGGATGTTGGAGCTCCTCTTGCAGAACCAACGGCAGGAGGCATCCAGCTCCAAAGGGCACAGGGAGGTTTCGCCAGTCTCAACAGCCAGCCTGAGGCAGCCAGAGGAGGAGGACTTTTTAGACCCTACACCGGTTCCATCCGAGGTGCCGCAGGAAGAACTCCTTGACGTGGCGGCGAAATTTGCTTCTCCGGAGACAGTGGGACTTCCCCTCAACCCCAAACTGGCTGCCACCGTGGACTTCCTAACTAACCACCAGCTCCAGGAGGAAGTTCTATCACAGGCCATCAACAGGCATAAAGCCCCATCCAACTGTAACTCCCTCAACGTGCCCGTGGTCAATACGCCGATCTGGGGCAACATAGGCACAGCCATCAGGACCCAGGAGATAAAGCTCCAAAGCATCCTGAGGCTGCTTACGGCTGGGATCACCGCGTTCGGTCGGTGGATGGAGAGGACCTCAACCTAGAGCAGGAGGATGCTCTCGCTCTGCTATGTGCTACTCAGCACGAAATAAATGCCTTCCGAAAAAGCAGCATCCGCCCCACGCTCAACCCTAAATTTGCAGGGTTGTGCAAGGCGCCTCTTACACCACCGCCCAGACAGCTGTTCGGGGAAGACCTCCCGAAGAGGGTTAAGGAGCTGGATGAACACGCCAAAACGGTGGGACTAATGCGGTCTCAGATCGCCCCCAGGCCGGCGGCCAAGAAAGCGCCATTTATTAGGCCACAAGGCCCTGTCACCAGACCGACACGGACCTACACTCCAGCTCCACCTCAATACCAGCAGCCCCAGCAGCCGCGGCCTTTTTTAGGGCAAGGCCCGCAGCGGCCTCCGTGGAAGATGCGGACGCCGCAGCACCAGCCCAATCCAGCACCTCTACGACCCGCCAAACATGTCAGGGACCGCCGGTAACCAGGGAGGAAAGGCGGTCTGGTTTTCATGCACCTGTGTGCTTAACTTCACATGTTGGTGGGCGCCTTCGGTTCTTCACAGGGGCATGGGGAACTATCACTTCCGATAAGTTTGTTTTACAATGTATTCAAGGCCATGAAATTGAATTTATTAATGGCAACATTCCTCCATCCCAGCATATGCCTAATCGGACATCTACACTGTCTGCCGTTGACCAGGCAGCAGGCTATGCTGAGATCTTAAGGTTACAAGAAAAAGGCGTGATAGAAAAAACTATACATGAACCAATTGAATTTGTATCAAATATATTTACCAGGCCCAAGAAGGATGGAGGATGTCGGGTTATTATTGATTTGACCCATTTGAATATTTTTGTAACATACACCCATTTCAAAATGGACACGTACGAAACAGCCAAGTCATTGATTTCTCATGGCTGCTTTATGGCATGCATTGATTTAAAAGATGCATACTATTCTGTATCCATTCGGAAACACCATAGGAAGTTCTTAAAATTTGTCTGGATGGATCAGCTCTGGCAATACAGGGCTTTGCCAAATGGGCTTACTACAGCCCCTAGATTGTTTACTAAATTACTCAAACCTATTATGGCCACGCTACGGAAGCAACATCATATAGTGATGGCCTATTTGGATGATATTTTGATTGTTGGCAATACCCTGGAGTCGGCTGAACTGGCAGTTTCAGCCACTGTGGCACTTTTTCAGGAAATGGGGTTTATTGTCCATCCAGATAAGTCGAAGTTCTGCCCTTCACAGGTTATGGATTATCTGGGGTTCACGGTGGATTCCAATCGCATGAGGGCCACCATACCGGCTAACAAGGTTGGGGATGTCACCCAAGTATGTCATGATTTAGCCTGCGCCAGTATACCATCAATTGGACAAACTGCTAAGGTGATTGGCAAGATCGTAGCATTGTTTCCAGCAGCTCAATACGGGCCTTTGCATTATCAAAATTTGCAAAGAGCCAAGATCTCCGCGTTAAAACAGAACGCCGGTCATTTTGACAGATCAATGCAGCTGCCTCTTAAAGCTAAGATTGAGTTACAATGGTGGGTGGACCATATTAGTGACTCATTTAAACCCATCATTGTGCCCAATCCGATGGTATGCTTACAAACCGATGCAAGCTCCCATGGCTGGGGAGCTACGGACAAATATTGTAGTTGCGGGGGCAGATGGGACACCCTTGAATCTACTATGTTATTGTCACAAGGGATAAACTATTTGGAGATGCTTGCGGCATTTCACGGACTTCGAGCTTATTGTTCCAATCTTACTGACGCTCATGTCCGTATCCAAATAGACAATACCACTGCGGTGGCATATTTAAACCATATGGGCGGTACCAGGTCAATTTCGTGTGATGAATTGACTAATACAATTTGGCTCTGGTGTATTCAACGGAATATTTGGATTTCAGCTACCTATTTACCAGGTGAGCTCAATACTGTGGCGGACACCAGGTCACGCAAGTTTAATGACAACATCGAGTGGATGTTGCATCCTCAAATCTTCACTAAAGTTACAGCTAAATTTGGTAAACCGGATATCGACCTCTTTGCGTCGCGGTTAAACCATCAGGTACCAACATACGTTCCTGGGGCAATGACGATGGATGCATTCTCGCTGGACTGGGGGAAATGGTTTTTCTATGCATTCCCCCCATTTTGCCTCATCAGTCGGGTATTGCAGAAAATCCAGATGGATGCTGCTAAGGGCATTCTTATCATACCCGACTGGCCTACGCAGCCATGGTATCCGGTGGTCTTTGACATGATCAGTCAACCTTGGGTTCTCTTAGAGGGTTGCCCACAATTGGTCACTAACCCTGTGTCAGGGGAACCACATCCCTGCCACAGCTATCTAAACTTGTTGGCTTGCAGATTCTGAACCGGCCATTACTGCGGCCTATCACCCAGAACAATGGATACCATTGGAGCATCATGCCGGGAGTCCACCAGGCGGCAATACCTCTCCCACATCTGAAAATGGGAAACCTACTGCGGCCGCTCCCAAATTACATATGACGCTGCATCCATAGCCGACGTATTGGAATTCCTCGCGGGGTTGCACCATGATGAACACTTGAGCTACAGTGCCATCAACAGCGCCAGAAGCGCGCTGTCATTCTACCTCAATATTGAGGTAGGATCCAACAGGCTGGTGTCCAGACTCATGCGGGGTATATTCAGTTCGAATCCGCCCAGACCACGCTATAATATCACCTGGGATGTCAGGAAAGTACTAACCCTGCTCAGGACGTGGTCGCCCATGGAGGGGCTAGAGCTGGACAAACTCACCATGAAACTGGTGATGGTGACTTCAGCGCAGAGGGTACAGACACTGCATAAAATCCGGATCGACAGGATGATCTCTACCCCTGCAGAAGTAGTCTTCTTTATAGATGAGCTACTAAAGCAGCATAGACTTGGGTACACAGGGCTGCAGCTGAAGTTCCCGGCATACCCCGCAGATGCAAGGCTATGTTTAGCCGCCCATATCCGTCACTGTCAAAGTGACGAGAAACATAAGGGGAATGGAGAAATGCCTGCTTGTCACTCACAAGAAACCTCACCATCGAGTGACAGTCCAGACGATATCCAGGTGGCTCAGGATCGTCTTGGGTAAGTCAGGTATCGACACTAATGTCTTCAAATCCCATTCCACCAGGGCTGCATCAACGTCGGCGGCGAGGGTCATGGAGGTGCCCATGGACCATATTCTCGCTACAGCAGGATGGGCGAATGAAGCTGTGTTTCAGCGATTTTACAACAAGTCTGTTGCTGCTCCTCTACAGTTCGCGGAGGCCGTGCTGAATGCAGGTCAAGAACGTAGAGATGTCCCCGAATGAGGGTTTTTTTGCTTTGTTATTAATAAATATTGTTCTTGTTTTTCAGTATGAGCAGTTTGGAAAATTGTTTACTCCCATCCATCCTTACTAGTGGTGTGTCAGCATGGACGTGGTCCAGGGCGTGCAATCACAGAGCTTTGAAGTCTTCACGAAGTCACTCACGTGACTCCGAAATGAAATAGTAGGATTAAACGAGAACTTACCAGTTCGAAGGTTGATCTTTATTTTATGAGGAGTTGCGATGAGGGATTTTGTGCCCTCCGCTCCCAACCCTCGATCATAAATCAACTGGTAATTAGAGTCTCTTCAATCTTACTATGCCAAGTCATTTCTGTTGTTGTTTCTGTGATTCCACACCGCTACTTTGAAGAATGTCACGCATGCATGCTGGCGGGTTCTTCACGAAATCCCTCATCGCAACTCCTCATAAAATAAAGATCAACCTTCGAACTGGTAAGTTCTCGTTTAATCTTACTATTTTGTTGACATCCTTCCTATAATTAGGCAACCAAAATTGTACACCATACTCCAGAATTGGTCTCACCAATGCCTTGTACAATTTTAACATTACTTCCCTACTCCTATATTCAATGCTCTGATTTATAAAGGCCAGCACACCAAAAGCTTTCTTTACCACCCTATCTATTTGCGATTCCACCTTCAGGGAACTATGCACAGTTATTCCTAGATCCCTCTGTTCCACAGCATTCCTCAATTCCCTGCCATTTACCATGTACGTCCTATTTTGATTTGTCCTGCCAAGATGTAGCACCTCACACTTATCAGCATTAAACTCCATCTGCCATCTTTCAGCCCACTCTTCCAAATGGCCCAAATCTCTCTGCAGACTTTGAAAATCTACTTCATTATCCACAGCACCCCCTATCTTAGTATCATCTGCATACTTACTTATCCAATTTTCCACCCCATCATCTAGATCATTGATGTACGTGACAAATAACAGTGGACCCAACACAGATCCCTGAGGCACCCCACTGGTCACCGGCTTCCAACCTGACAAACAGCCATCCACCATTACTCTCTGGCATCTCCCATTCAGCCACTGTTGAATCCATCTTGCTACTCCGCCATTAACACCCAAAGATTGAACCTTCTTAACCAACCTTCCATGGGGAACCTTGTCAAAGGCCTTACGGAAATCCATATAGACAACATCCATTGCTTTACCCTCATCAATTTCCCTAGTAACCTCTTCAAAAAATTCAAGAAGGTTTGTCAAGCATAACCTTCCAGGCACAAATCTATGTTGACTGTTCTTGATCAGACCCTGTTTATCCAGATGCTTATATATATTATCTCTAAGTATCCTTTCCATTAATTTGCCTACCACTGACGTCAAACTAACAGGTCTATAATTGCTAGCTTTATTCTTTGAACCCTTTTTAAACAAAGGAACAACATGCGCAGTACGCCAATCCTCCGGCACTATTCCCGTTTCTAATGACATTTGAAATATTTCTGTCATAGCCCCTGCTATTTCTACACTAACTTCCCTCAATGTCCTAGGGAATATCCTGTCAGGACCTGGAGACTTATCCACTTTTATATTTTTCAAAAGTGTCAGTACTTCCTCCTCTTTGAATCTCATAGTTTCCATAGCTACTCTACTTTTTTGCTTACCTCACAGAGTTCAATATCCTTCTCCTTGGTGAATACCGAAGAAAATAAATTGTTCAATGTCTCCCCCATCTCTTTTGGCTCTGCAGATAGCTGTCCATTCTGGCCTTCTAATGGTCCAATTTTATCCCTCGTTATCATTTTGCTATTAATATAGCTGTAGAAACCCTTTGGATTTACTTTCACCTTTCTTGCCAAAGCAACCTTATATCTTTTTGCTTTTCATATTTCTTTCTTAAGATTCTTTTTACATTCTTTATACTTATCTAGCACCTCCTATAATTATTGTAGATATCTCTCCTTTTTCGAACCAAGTGTCCAATTTCCCTTGAAAACCATGGGTCTTTCCGATTTTTACTATTTCCTTTCAACCGAACAGGGACATAAAGATTCTGTACTCTTACAATTTCCCCTTTAAATGTCCTCCATTTCTCTTCTACAACCTTCCCATAAAACAAAATGTCCCAATTCATCCCTTTTAAATCATTACGCATTCCCTCAAAGTCAGGCTTTCTCCAATCAAAAATCTCAACCCTAGGTCCAGTTCTGACTCTCTCCATAATTATATTGAAACTAATGGTATTGTGATCACTGGTCCCAAAGTGCTCACCAACGCATACCTCCGTCACCTGACCTGCCTCATTTCCTAACAGGAGGTTCAGCACTGCCCCTTCTCTGGTCGATACCTCTATGTATTGCTGCAAAAAACTATCCTGCACACATTTAACAAACTCCAAACCATCCAGCCCATTTACAGAATATGTTTTTCCCAGTCTATTTTTGGAAAATTGAAATCTCCCACAATCACTACCTTGTGCTTACTACTAATATCTGCTATCTCCTTACAAATTAGCTCTTCCAATTCTCGCTCCCCATTTGATTAGTTTAGTTTAAAGGATCTATTAAATTAACCTACCAAACTACGTCTTTGGAATGTGGGAGGAAACCGGAGCTCCCTCCTGTACAGCATCTGTTCCCCTTGCCCGATGGGAGAGGGGAGTAGAGGGAGTGACCGGGGTGCCAGTGGATGTAGTGTATCTAGACTTTCAGAAAGCCTTTGATAAGGTCCCGCACGGGAGACTGGTGACTAAAATTAGAGCACATGGTATTGCGGGTAGGGTGTTGACATGGATAGAAAATTGGTTGGCAGACCGGAAGCAAAGAGTAGGAGTGAACGGGCCCTTTTCAGGATGGCAGGAAGTGGCGAGTGGAGTGCCACATGGCTCGGTGTTGGGGCCGCAACAGTTTACCATATATATTAATGATTTGGAAGAGGGAATTAGGAGCAACACTATCAAGTTTGCAGATGACACAAAGCTGGGTGGCAGTGTGATCTGTGAAGAGGATGTTAGGAGGTTGCAGGTTGCAACCTGGACAGGTTGAGTGAGTGGGCAGATGTGTGGCAGATGCAGTATAATATAGATAAATGTGAGGTTATCCACTTTGGCAGAAAAAATAAGGGGGCAGGGAGTAGGTTCACGAGATTGATCCCTGGGATGGCGGGACTGTCATATGAGGAAAGATTGAAAAGACTAGGCTTGTATTCACTAGAGTTTAGGAGGATGAGTGGGGGATCTTATAAAAACATATAAAATTATAAAAATGACTGGACAAGCTAGATGCAGGAAACATGTTCCCATTTAAGACTGAGGTGAGAAAAAACTTTTTCACCCAGAGAGTTGTGAATTTATGGAATTCCCTGCCACAGAGGGCAGTGGAGGCCAAGTCACTAGATGGATTTAAGAGAGAGTTAGATAGAGCTCTAGGGGCTAGTGGAATCAAGGGATATGGGGAGAAGGCAGGCACGGGTTATTGATTAGGGACGATCAGCCATGATCACAATGAATGGCGGTGCTGGCTCAAAGGGCCGAATGGCCTTCTCCGGCACGTATTTTCTATGTTTGTGAGACTGGTCCTTGATGATGCTGCTGGCCTTGCCGAGGCAGTGTGAGGTGTAGATGGAGTCGATGGAAGGGAGGTTGGTTTGTGTGGTCGTCTGGGGTCTCAACTCTGCAATTTCTTGTGGGTCTCTTCCCTCCCCTCTCCCCCGCTGCCCCTCCCCTCCCTCTCTCTTCCCTCTCTCCCCTTTATCTCTATCCCCTATATTTCTTCCCCCTCCTCCTATCTCTCTTCCCCCTCTCTTCCTCCACTCTCTCCATCCCCTCCCTCTCTTTCCCCTTCCCTTATCTCTCGCTCCCCACCTATCCCCCCTCCATTCTCTCTCTTCCCATCCCTTCTCCCTTCCCCCTCTCTTCCCCTCCCTACCCCATCCACCTCTTCTCCCCTCCCTCTTCAGGGAGAGATTGATCAGCCTTGTTTGAATAGCGGAGTAGACTCGATGGGCCGAATGGCCTCAATCTGCTTCAAGAACTTATGACCTTATGAATTCCCTCCCCCAGTATCCAGATGCTGTTCCCACCATCTCTATCCGAAATTCTCGAGGACTCTCGGATGAACAGATTCAGAGGTGAGGGAAAGAAACGCTGCGGGGCGGAGAGAGGGACGGGGAGAGGGGAGGGGAGGAGAGCAGGGAGGGAGGGAGGGGGGCGGGCGGTGGTGGGGGAGTGAGAGGGGGAGGTGGGAGGGAGGGTGCGGTAAGGGGGAGCGCTGAGGGAGGCTGTAGGTGGGCGGTGAGGAGCGCCACAGGGGGAGGGAGGGTGCTTCCCGATCTGAAATGTCCCTAGTTTCCCTCACCCCTGACTTAAACTGAAGAAGGGTCTTGACCCGAAACTTCATCCATTCCTTCCCTCCAGAGATGCTGCCTGTTACTCCAGCAGTTTGTACCTATCCACGTTCTCCATGGATGCTGTCCGACTAGTGGTGTGCCTCAGGGTTCGGTGCTGGACCCGTTACTGTTTGTCATCTACATCAATGATTTGGATGAGAACATACTGGGCAAGATTAGCAAGTTAGCTGATGGTTCAAAAGTGAGTGGTTTTGCAGATAATGAAGATGGCTGTGAACAATTGCAGCAGGATCTGGATCGATTGGCCAGGTGGGCGGAGGAATGATTGATGGAATTTACTATAGAGAAGTGTGAGGTGTTGCATTTTAGGACATCGAACAAGGGCAGGATCTACACAGTGAATGGTCGGCCTCTGGGGAGTGTTGGAGAGCAGAGGGACCTAGGAGTATGTGCATGGTTCCATGAAGATCATGTTGCAGGTCGACAAGGTGGTCAAAAAGGCTTTTGGCACTTTGGCCTTCATCAGTCAGAGTATTGAGTATAGAGGTTGGGAGGTCATGTTGCAGTTGTATAAGACGTTGGTGAGACCGCATTTAGAACACCGTGTTCAGTTCTGGGCACCATGTTATAGGAAAGATATTGTCAAGCTTGAAAGGGTTCAGAAAAGATTTACAAGGATGTTGCCAGGGCTAGAGGGTGTGAGCTATAGGGAGAGGTTGAGTAGGCTGGGTCTCTATTCCATGGAGCGCAGGAGGATGAGGGGTAATCATATAGAGGTGTACAAGATCATGAGAGAAATAGATTGGGTAGATGCACAGAGTATCTTGCCCAGAGTAGGGGAATCGACGGCCAGAGGATAAAGGTTGAAGGTGAAGGGGAAAAGATTTAATAGGAATCTGAGGGGTAACCTTTTCACACAAAGGGTGGTGGGTGTATGGAACAAGCTGCCAGAGGAGGTAGTTGAGGCTTGGACGATCTCATTGTTTAAGAAACAGTTTAGACAGGTACATGGATAGGACAGGTTTGGAGGGATATGGACCAGGTGCAGGCAAGTGGGACTAGTGCAGCTGGGACATTGTTGGCCAGTGTGGGTGGGTTGGGCCAAAAGGCCTATTTCCACACTGTATCACTCTATGACTCTTTAACCCACTGAGTTACTCCAGCACGTTGTACCTTCGTTGGGGGGGGGGGGGGGGGAGAAAGGCGGGTTTTATCCAGGATTCTCTGATTTTTTTTTGGTCTGACTTGATTGTCATTCGATGCAGAATACAAAAGGAACTTGAGGAAGAGGCAGAGAAGAGGAGAGGGGAGCAAGTGTTGTACCAACTCATTGAGGTAGGTCCAAATCAGTGGAGGCCTATATCACTATATGGTGCTGGTCAGGTTGCATTTGGCACGTTGTGAGCAGTTTTGTGCACCATATCTGAGGAAGGATGTGCTGGTTCTGGAGAGGGTCCAGAGGAGGTTTACGGGAACGATCCCAGGAATTAGTGGGTTAACATTTGATGAGCGTTTGACTGCACTGGGCCTGTACTCGCTGAAGTTTAGAAATATGAGGGGGGACCTTATTGAAACTTACCGAATAGTTAAAGGCCTGGATAGAGTGGATGTGGGGAGAATCTTTCCACTAGTGGGAGAGTCTAGGACTAGAGGTCACAGCCTCAGAATTAGAGGACGTTCCTTTAGGAATGTGATGAGGAGGAATGTCTTTAGTGAATCTGTGGAACTCTTTGCCACAGACGGCTGTGGAGGCCAGGTCAGTGGGTATTACAGTGGAGTTACAGTCCCTTTATAATGTTTGGAACAAAGACCCAGGATTTATTTATTTGCCTCTGTACTCCACAATTTGTGATCTGTAATAGAAAAAAATCACAAATGGTTAAAGTGCACATTGTCAGATTTTATTAAAGGGCAATTTTAATACATTTTGTTTCACCGTGTAGTAATTACAGCTGTGTTTATGCATAGTCCATCCCCCCCCCCCCCCCCCCCATTTCAGGGCACCATAGTGTTTGGGACACATGGCTTCACCGGTGTTTGTAATTGCTCAGGTGTGTTTAAATGCCTCCGCATTGCAGGTGTAAGAGAGCTCTCAGCATCTAGTATTTCCTCCAGTCTTTCCATCACCTTTGGAAACGTTTATTGCTGTTTATCAACGTGAGGACCAAAGTCAGAAGTCATTATGAGACTGAGAAACAAGAATAAAACTGTTAGAGACATCAGCCAAACCTTAGTCTTACCAAAATCAACTGTTTGGAACATCATTAAGAATGAAGAGAGCACTGGTGAGCTTACTAATCGCTAAGGGACTGGCAGGCCAAGGAAGACCTTCACAGCTGATGACAGAATAATTCTCTCTATAAGAAAGAAAAATCGCTAAACACCTGTCTGACAGATCAAAAACACTCTTCAGGAGTCAGGTGTGGATTTGTCAATGACCACTGTCCGTAGAAGACTTCATGAACAGAAATACAGAGGCTACACTCCAAGATGCAAAAATAGGATGGCCAGGTTATAGTTTGGGATGGCCAGGTTATAGTTTGCCTAAAAGTACTTAATAGAGCAACCACAGTTCTGGAGAAAGGTCTTGTGGACAAATGAGATGAAGATTCACTTATATCAGAGTGATGGCAAGAGCAAAGTACAGAGGATAGAAGGAACGTATTGATGTGGATAGAGAACTGGCTGGCAGACAGGAAGCAAAAAGTAGGAGTAAACGGGTCCTTTTCAGGATGGCAGGCAGTGACTAGTGGGGTGCCGCAAGGCTCAGTGCTGGGACCCCAGCTATTTACAATATAAATGATTTGGACGAGGGAATTGAATGCAACATCTCCAAGTTTGCGGATGGCACGAAGCTGGGGGGCAGTGTTAGCTGTGAGGAGGATGCTAGGAGGATGCAAGGTGACTTGGATAGGCTGGGTGAGTGGGCAAATGCATGGCAGATGCAGTATAATATGGATAAATGTGAGATTATCCACTTTGGTGGCAAAAACAGGAAAGTAGACTATTATTTGAATGGTGGCCGATTAGAAAAAGGGGAGATGCAGCGAGACCTGGGTGTCATGGTACACCAGTCATTGAAAGTAGGCATGCAGGTGCAGCAGGCAGTGAAGAAAGCGAATAGTATGTTGGCATTCATAGCAAAAGGATTTCAGTATAGGAGTAAAGGAGCAGGGAGGTTCTACTGCTGTTGTACAGGGTTTTGGTGAGACCACACCTTGCTTACAGTTTTGGTCTCCAAATCTGAGGAAATACATTCTTGCGATAGAGGGAGTACAGAGAAGGTTCACCAGACTGATTCCTGGGATGTCAGGACTTTCATATGAAGAAAGACTGGATAGATTTGGCTTGTACTCGCTAGTATTTAGAAGATTGAGGGGGGATCTTATAGAAACTTACAAAATCCTTAAGGGGTTGGACAGGCTAGATGCAGGAAGATTGTTCCCGATGTTGGGGAAGTCCAGGACAAGGGATCACAGTTTAAGGATAAGGGGGAAATCTTTTAGGACCGAAATGAGAAAAACATTTTTCACACAGATAGTGGTTAATCTCTGGAATTTCATTTCGGAGTCACGTGAGTGACTTCGTGAAGAGCCCGCCGGCGCGCATGCTCGACATATCGTCGTACCGCGTTGCTGCGACGGCTGGCGGTGGAGCGCGCTCCTCGCCAGCCCTTCAGAAGGGGCCACGGAGGTAAGTATTCTACCTTTAGTTGGTGGTCCTTGTTGTTGGTTTTGTCTTGCAGCAAGGACATGGATGGGAGTTCCAAGGGCCGGAGGACGTCAGGACGAGTTCGCCGGTCAACAGTTCCGGGGCCTTTACCATCGGCAATACCTGCAGCGCAGGCCGGGACTCAGGCGGAGATGTGGGTAAGCCCTGTGATTACAGGTCCAGGTCCGCCAGCACACCACAGCTCGGAGGAGTTTGACGAGGAGGAGTGTGGTGTGCCGCCAGAGCAGGGGGACCCTGCCATGGCAGTCAGGTCGTCAGCGGGCTCGCTGGCGACCTCGAGCAGGGCACGTGCCGTTGCACGGTCTGTTCCACTCAGCCCTCCGAGAAGGGGGAGGGCAGGAGCCCAGAAGCCTAACCCTGTTAGGGCTAAGGCATTGCCTATCGCGGAGGAGCGGTCAGGTTCCAGGGCGAGACCCGGGGCGGCTGTGAGGCCAGCCGGCATACCCCGACTCTCGACGCCGGGACGGGTCGGTCGAGTCGGGTCTCGTCACGGTCGCCGAGCCCCCCATGGATGGGTGGGCGAGACCATGCGTCGGCAACGTCCACGATGTGGGCAGCCGGCAAGACTGCGCGGGCCCCAGGCAGCCATGCTTCGGCTGGTGCCGACACCTCGCCGCAAGTGCCCTTAGTGGCAGCGGCTTCAGCTCTCGCTAAACGGAGGCGATTGAACACGCCCGCGCAGGAATCGCGCAGTTTCGCCTCGGCGGCTGTTAGCGACAACTACCGGCACCGGCAGGGCCTCGACGAGGTGCGGGCCGATGACAGGAGCCCGGTTTTCTTTTCAGAGCCGGAGGACTCCGACCACCTGAGTGTTCAGGGTGAAGGGCGTATTGACCGTATTGAGCGGCTGCTGGAGCTCCTGCTTCAACGTCAACAACAGCAGGGCAGCAACAGGCACAGGGCGTCTTCACCAACATCTACTATCAGCCTGGAGCAGCAGGAGGAGGAGGTTCTGGTGGATCCCGTACCAACTCCGTTGGAGGTGCCAGCGGAAGAACTCTTGGATGTGGCGACCAAATTCGCGGCCTCACATACGGCTGGTCTTCCTCTAAATACAAAGCTGGCAGCCACAGTGAACTTTCTTAATAATCAGGTGCTGCAGGAAGAAGTCCTCATCCAGGCTATGAGCCGGCACAAGGCTCCATCCAATTGCAACTCCCTCAACGTGCCTGTGGTCAATACGCCGATATGGGGCAACATCAGTGCGGCTATCCGTCAACAGGAGGTAAAACTGCAGCGGATCCTGAAGCTCCTCACGGCCGGTATTACCGCCTTTGTGCGGTCGGTGTACGGGGACGAATTGAATTTGGACCAGGGAGATGCCCTGGCCCTCCTGTGCGCGACCCAGCACGAAATTAACGGGTTTCGCAAAACCAGCATCCGCCCAGCGCTCAATCCAAAGTTTGCAGGAGTGTGCAAACCACCGCCGCCGCCCCCGCCCCGTCAGCTCTTTGGGAAGGACCTCTCGAAGAGAGTCAAAGAGCTTGACGAGCAAGCCAAAACGGTGGGGATCATGCGCCCTCAGAGTGCCCCCACACCGTCAGGCTCAAAGTCTCCATACATTCGATCACGAGGGTCTGCCAGTACCTCGACGAGGACCCACCCTCAAGCTCCACAACGACAGCAACATCAGACCCAGCACCAGGGGTCTTTTTTAGGACAGGGTCGGCAGAGACCCTGGTGGAAAACGAAGACGCCGCGCCCTCAAGCCAACCCAGCACCTTCACGTCCACACACGCGTGTCAAGGACCGCCGGTAACCACGGAGGTGAGGGGGTCTGGTTCTCTCTTTTCTCTCTGTTTAACTTCACATGTTGGTGGTCACATTCGGTGGTTTTTGGGTGCATGAGGTAATTTCACTGGTGACGAGTATGTGTTGCAGAATATTCAGGGGCATAAAATTGAGTTTATTAATGGCGACATTCCTCCATCCCAGCACATGCCCGCTCGAACATTTAAAATTATCTGCTGCAGAACAGGCAGCCGGCTATAAGGAATTGTTAAGTCTTGAGCAAAGGAGTGATTAAGAGAGTGGTGCATGAACCAGTTGAATTTGTTTCGAACATATTCACCAGACCTAAGAAGGATGGAAGTTGTCGTGTCATTATTGATCTAACCTGTTTGAATACTTTTGTAACATATTCTCATTTTAAAATGGATACGTTGAAACAACCAAATCATTGATTTCTCATGGTTGCTTTATGGCATGCATCGATTTAAAAGACGCATATTATTCCGTATCCGTCCAGAAATGTGACAGAAGGTTTTAAAATTCATCTGGATGGGGCAACTCTGGCAGTACAAGGCTTTGCCTAATGGGCTCACCACAGCCCTAGATTGTTCACTAAATTAGTGAAGCCAATTATGGCTTATTTGAGACAACGACACCATATAGTATGGCCTATTTAGATAATGTCTTAATTGTGGGCCACACCCTGGAATTGGCTGAACAGGGTGTTGCAGCTGCTGTCAATATATTTCAACAATTGGGGTTTATTGTCCATCCAGAGAAATCAAAGTTCTACCCTGCCCAGGTGATTAATTACCTAGGGTTCACGGTGAACTCTATAAGCATGAGGGTTACCATTCCAATTAACAAGATTGAGGAGGTTACCCAGGTGTGTCAAGATTTAATCCGCACCAATATACCATCGATTCGGCACTTAGCTACAATAATTGGGAAGCTGGTAGCTTTGTTTTCGGCAGCGCGATATGGACCTTTGCATTATCAGAATTTGCAAAGAGCTAAAATTGCTGCGTTAAAACAGAACGCTGGTCATTATGATCGGTCCATGCAGCTGCCGCCCGAAGCGATAAATGAGTTGCAATGGTGGGTGTGTCACATTAGCAACTCATTCAAGCCTAGTAGGGAGGCTAATCCGGTGGTATATTTGCAAACTGATGCAAGCTCCAATGGTTGGGGATCCACGAATAATTGCTCTAGTTGTGGTGGCAGATGGGACACCCTTGAATCAACGATGTTGTTAACTCAAGGGATTAACTATTTGGAGTTGCTGGCAGCATTCCACGGACTTCGTGCGTATTGTTCCAAGCTTGTTGGAGCACATGTCCGTCTCCAAATAGACAACACCACAGCAGTAGCATATTTAAACCATATGGGTGGTACCAGGCCAGTTTCGTGTGACAAATTGGCAAACTCAATTTGGCTCTGGTGTGTTCAAAGAGACATTTGGATTTCAGCTACCTATTTGCCAGGTGAGCTTAATACTGTGGCGGACACCAGGTCACGCAAATTTAATGACAATATTGAATGGATGTTGCATCCTGAGATCTTTTCTAAAGTCACAGCCAAATTTGGTAAACCGGACATTGACCTCTTTGCGTCACGGTGGAACCATCAGGTACCAACCTACGTTTCATGGGAACCAGATCCTGGGGCAATAGCGCTAGATGCATTCTCGCTGGACTGGGGGAAGTGGTTTTCTATGCCTTCCCCCATTTTGCCTCATCAGTCGGGTATTGGGAAAGATTCAGGCAGATGCTGCCAAGGGCATCCTTGTTATACCCGACTGGCCCACACAGCCTTGGTATCCGGTGGTCTTTGACATGCTCAACGAACCTTGGGTCCTTTTGAAGGGTTGCCCACAATTGGTTACTCACCCTGTCTCAGGGGAGCCGCATCCCTGCCATGGCTATTTAAATTTGTTGGCTTGCAGGTTCTGAACAGGCCGTTAGTCCAATACGGCCTCTCGGCTCGGACCACGGATACCACCGGGGCGTCGTGTCGAGAGTCTACAAGGCGAAGATACCGCTCGCATATTAAGAAGTGGGAAGCCTACTGCAGCCGCTCTCGCATCACGTACGATGACGTGACAACAACCGACGTCCTGGAATTCCTCGCGGGGTTGCACCATGATGAACACTTAAGTTACAGTGCCATCAACAGCGCCAGAAGTGCGCTATCGTTCTACCTCAGTTGGAGGTAGGATCCAACAGGCTAGTGTCCAGACTCATGCGGGGTATATTCAATATGAATCCGCCTACACCACGCTATAATATCACCTGGGATGTCAGGGACGTATTAACCCTGCTCAGGACGTGGTCACCCATGGAAGGGCTCCAACTGGACCAACGCACCATGAAGCTGGTGATGTTACTAGCGCTGACTTCAGCTCAGAGGGTACAGACACTACACAAACTGCGTGTCGACAGAATGACAGCTACCCCTACAGAAGTAGTCTTTTTCGTTGACGAGCTACTAAAGCAGCATAGACCTGGGTGCACAGGGCCGCAGCTGAAGTTCCCGGCATACCCCGCAGATGCTAGGCTATGTTTAGTCTCACATATCCGCCACTATGTCAAAGTGACGGCACGCATCAGAGGAATGGAGAGATACCTGCTTGTCACTCACAAGAGACCTCATCATCGAGTGACAGTCCAGACGATATCCATGTGGCTTCCAGTCGTCTTGGGTAAGTCAGGTATCGACACTAATGTGTTCAAGTCTCTTTCCACCAGGGCTGCATCGACGTCAAGTGCGAGGGTCATGGAGGTGCCCATGGACCAAATTCTCGCCACAGCAGGATGGGCTAATGAAGCTGTGTTCCAGCGTTTTTATAACAAGCCTGTTGCTGCTCCTCTGCAGTTCGCAGAAGCCGTGCTGAATGCAGGTCACGAACGTGGAGATGTCCCCGCATGAGGGGTTTTGTTTTGTTGTTAATAACTCTGCTCTTGTTTTGCAGTATGAACTATTGAGCAAGTTTGTTCCTCCCATCCATCCCTGGTAGTGGTGTGTCAGCATGGACGTGGTCCAGGGCGTGTAATCACAGAAGCTTTGAAGTCTTCACGAAGTCACTCACGTGACTCCGAAATGAAATAGTAAGATTGAACGAGAACTTACCAGTTCGAAGGTTGATCTTTATTTTATGAGGAGTCGAAGTGAGGGATTTCGTGCCCTCCTCGCCCAACCCTCAATCACCTTCATCTGGTAATCTTAGTCACTTCAATCTTACTATGCGAAGTCATTTCTTTGTTGGTTTCTGTGATTCCACGCCGCTACTTTGAAGTATGTCGAGCATGCACGCCGGCGGGCTCTTCACGAAATCCCTCACTTCGACTCCTCATAAAATAAAGATCAACCTTCGAACTGGTAAGTTCTCGTTCAATCTTACTATTCTCTGCCACAGAAGGTAGTTGAGGCCAGTTCATTGGCTATATTTAAGAGGGAGTTAGATGTGGCCCTTGTGGCTAAAGGGATCAGGGGGTATGGAGAGAAGGCAGGTAAGGGATACTGAGTTGGATGATCAGCCATGATCATATTGAATGATGGTGCAGGCTCGAATGGCCTACTCCTGCACCTATTTTCTATGTTTCTATCTGCTCAAGTTCAAACAAATACCTCAAAACTCGTTGGCTGGCGGTTCATTCTGCAGCACGACAATGATCCCAAACATACTGCTAAAACAACAAAGCAGTTCTACAAAGCTAAAAAATGGTAAATTCTTGAGTGGCCAAAGTCAATCACCCGATCTGAACCCAATTGAGCTTGACTTTTACATGCTGAAGAGAAAACTGAAGGGGACTAGCCCCCAAAACAAGCAGAAGCTAAAGATGGCTGCAATACAGGCCTGACAGAGCATCACCAGAGAACACACCCAGCAACTGGTGATGTCCATGAATCGCAGACTTCAAGCAGTCATTGCATGCAAAGGATATGCAACAAAATACTAAACATGACTACTTTCATTTACATGATATTGCTGTGTCCCAAACATTATGGTGCCCGAAAATGGAGGGACTGTGTATAAACACTGCTGTAATTTCTACATGGTGAAACCAAAGTGTATAAAAATGGCCTTTAATAAAATCTGACAATGTGCACTTTAACTTTAATGGGTCTTTGTGGAGGGCAGTGTAGATAGATTATTGATTAGTGTGTCAGGGGTAATGGGGAGTGGGCGGAGAATGGGGTTAGGAGAGATAGATCAGTTGTTATTGAATGGCGGTGTCGATTTATTGGGCCGAACATGATCTTATGTAACAGTCTAAGGTGAGGAAGTGTACGAGGGAGAGAGGGTTCACTGTGAAAGCTGGATTAACATGGGCGGCGATACAGTCAAACACAAGGCTCTGGGAAGAGTGGTCACTGTCAGGCAACTGTGTACCTGCACTGCTAGATCCCTCTGCTCCGCCACTCTCTGCGAAAGCTGCATCAATGTCAGTGGCGATACAGTCAGTGACAGGGAGCGGGTGGACAGGGGTTACTGAGAGAGCTAGAGTAAGTCTTTGTCTTTCTCTGCAGAAAGCGAAGGACATTCTCACAAACAGTAACATCCCTTTTGGACACTGTGTGATCTGTCTAAATAGTTTTCTGGTAAGAAGAGAGGATGGAGAGGGAGGGAGGGAGGAGGAGAGGGACAGGGAGGGTAGTGGAGGGAGGGAGGAGGAGAGGGCGGGGTGGAATGGAGGAGAGTGGGAGGGAGAGGGAGGTGACGGGGAGGAGGGAGGGGGGTGGCGGGGAGGAGGGAGGGAGGTGGCGGGGAGAAGGGAGGGGGGTGGCGGGGGGAGCGGAGGGGGGTGGCGGGGGGAGCGGAGGGGGGTGGCGGGGAGGGGGGTGGCGGGGGGAGGGGAGGGAGGTGGCGGGGGGAGGGGAGGGAGGTGGCGGGGAGGGGGGTGGCGCGGAGGAGGGAGGGGGGTGACAGGGAGGAGGGAGGGAGGTGGCGGGGGAGGGGAGAGGGGTTTGGAGAGGGAGGGGAGGAGAGGGAATGAGAGGGAGGGAGGGGATGGAGATGGGGTGGAGGAGGTGCGTGTCTGTCCAACCATCTCTCCCCACCGCTAACATTTTGCCTCTCCCCCTCCCCCCCTCCCTCTCCTCTATCCCCTCCTTCCCCATCCCTCCACTCCCTCCCCCTCCCTCCCTCCCCTACCCCAGGAGAGTGAATCTTTCACACGTACACCCTGCTTCCACCACTTCCACACCTACTGCCTGGCCTCTTACCTTCGGCACGGCGACACTCAACATGAGACAACCGAGGCTGGCACCCCCTCCCCCCACAAAGACCCCCGGGCCCCCACAGTAAGATGCTTGTCGGGGGGGGGGGGGGGGGGGTGGGAGAGGGAAGGTACGGTGAAAGTAAAGAGAGAGAGAGAGGGAGTGTGGGGCTGAAAGGGGAGGGTGGAGGAGGGAGTGGGGTAGGAAGACGGGGAGGGAGGGAGAGGTGTTGAGGGCACTGGAGGGAGAAGGAGGGGGAGAGAAGGAAAGGGACGTTGTGGTGAAAGGAGAGGGGAGTTAAGGAGGGAGACGGCGGCGTGGTGAGAGAATGAAGAAGAGGGATGGTGTGAGAGGAGGGAGAGGCACGGTGAGAGGGAAGAGTGAGGGGTATGGCTGAGAGGGGAGAGAGGAGGGGAAGGAGAGAGGGGAAGGGAGGGAGGTGAGAGGGAGTGGGAAGGCAGGTGAGAGGAGAGGGAGTGGGAGGGCGGGTGAGATGGGGTGGAGGATCGTGGAGAAGGGGAGGGGAAGGGTAGGTAAATCTGTGACCTGCGTGGGTTTTCTCAGCTTTCCTCCCACATTCCAAAGAGTTGGCTTTGGTAAAATAGTAAATTGCCCCTAGTGTGTGTAGGATAGTGCTAATGTACATGGTGATCGCTTGTCGGCATGGACTCGGTGGGCCGAAGGGCCCGTTTCCTCGCTGTATCTCTGAAGCCTTTTAGTTTAGTTTGGTTTATTGTCACGTGTAGTGAGGTACAGTGAAAAGCTGTTTTGTTGCGTGCTGTCCAGTCAGCGGAAGGACAATACGTGATTACAATCGAGCCATTTACAGTGTATAGACACACCATAAGGACAATAATGTTTAGTGCAAAGTAAAGCCAGCAAAGTCCAATTAAAGATAGTCCGGGGAGGTGGATAGTAGATGAACACTGCTCTCTAGTTGGTGAGGAAGATTCAGTTGCCTTATAACAGCTGGGAAGAAACCGTCCCTCAATCTGGAGGTGTGCGTTTTCACATTTCTGTACCTCTTGCCCGATGGCAGAGGGGAGAAGAGGGAATGACCGGGGTGAGACTGGTCCGCGATTAGGTTGCTGGCCATGCCTGTGTCTGTAAACTGTATCTCTATCTATATCTCTAAACTAAACTAATGTGTGAACGCGTGGTCGCAGGTATCGATGGGCCGAAGGGCCTGTTTCCGCACTGTTTCTCTAAACTAAACTAGTGTGAACGCGTGGTCGCTGGTCGGCGTGGACTCAGTGGGCCGAAGGGCCTGTTTCCGCACTGTATGTCTGAAGTCTCTGAAGATACTGCTTGGCCTGCTGAGTTAATCCAACACTTTGTGTCTTTTTTTAGTTTGGTTTATTGTCACATGTACCGAGGTGCAGGGAACAGCTTTTATGATGCGTGCTATCCAGTCAGCGGAAAGACAATGCATACATTATTACATTCAAGCCATTTACAGAGTGTAGGTACAGGATTACGGGCAAGGTAAATTCGGCAAAGTCCAATCTACAATAGTCCGAGCGTCTCCAATGAGGGTCTCTAGTTGGTGAGAGGGTGGTTCAGTTGCCTGATAACAGCTGGGAAGAAACTCCGTGAATCTGGAGGTGTGTGTTTTCACACTTCTGTACCTCTTGCGAAAGCGATGAGGCTGGTCTTTGATGATTCTGCTGGCCTTGAGAGATAGATGGAGTCAATGGAAAGGAGGTTGGTTTGTGGGATGGTTTGGACTGCATCCACCACTCACTGCGATTCCTTGCGGGTCTTGGATGGAGCTGTTCCCAAACCATGTCGTGATGCATCATAGTGTCATAGAGTGATACAGCATGGAAACAGGTCCTTCAGTCCAACTTGCCCACATCCATCAACATGCCCAATCTACACTAGTCCCACTTGCCTGCGCCTGCTCCATATCCCTCCAAACCTGTCGTATCCATGTACCTGTTTAACTATTCCTTAAACCTTGGGATAGTCCCAGCCTCAACAACCTCCTATGGCAGCTTGTTCCATCCACCATTGTGTGAAAAAGTTACCCTACAATTCCTATTAAATGTTTTCCCTTCACCTTAATTCTATGTCCTCTGGTTCTTGATTCCCCTACTCTGGTCAAGAGACTGCATCTACCCGATCTATTCCTCTCATGATTTTGTATGCCTCTGTAAGATCACCCCTCTCATCCTCCTGCGCTCCATGGAATAGAGATCCAGCCTACTCAACATCTCCCTATAGCTCAGATCCTCAAGTCCTGGCAACATCCTTGTAAATCTGTTCTACACCCTCTGCAGCTTAATGATATCTTTCCTTTAACATATGATGAGCATTTGACGGCACTGGGCCTGTACGCGCTGGAATTTAGAAGAATGAGGGGGGACCCCATTGAAACGTACAGAATAGTGAAAGGCTTGGATAGAGTGGATGTGCAGAGGATGTTTCCACTAGTGGGGGTGTCTGGGACCAGAGGTCACAGCCTCGGAATTAAAGGACGTGCTATTTAGGAAGTTGAATAGCCATTTCTTTAACCAGAGGGTGGCGAATCTGTGGAATTCTTTGCCACAGACAACTGTGCAGGCCATCAATGCGTATTTTTAAGGCAGAGATAGATAGATTCTTCAGACTGATGTCAGGGGAGGGGGGCGGGACAAAGATAGAATGTAGTCGGTTACAGTAAGACTGGTGGGAGAATTGGGAAGGGGATGGAGAGAGGGAAAGCAAGGGCTTAGAGAAGTCAATGTTCATACCGCTGGGGTGTAAGCTATCCATGCGAAATATGAGATGCTGTTCCTCCAATTTGCTCTGGGCCTCACTCTGACAATGGAGGAGGCCCAGGACAGAAAGGTCAGATTGGGAATGGGAGGGGGATTTGAAGTGCTGAGCCACCGGGAGGTCAGGTTGGTTAAGAGCAGAGGTGTTCTGCGGAACGATGGTCGAGCCTGTGCTTGGTGTCGCCGATGTACGGTTAGGTTTCGCAGGCTCGGCGATCGTTTTGCTGAACACCTCCGCTTTCTATGAACACCTCATATTTCGCTTGGATAGCTTACATCCCAGTGGTATGAACATTGACTTCTCTAACTTCAAATAGCCCTTGCTTTCCCTCTCTCTCCATCCCCTCCCCCTTCCTAGTTCTCCCACCAGTCTTACTGTCTCCCACTACATTCTATCTTTGTCCCGCTCACTCCCCTGACATCAGTCTGAAGAAGGGTCTCAACCCGAAACGTCACCCATTCCTTCTCACCAGAGATGCTGCCTGTCCCGCTGAGTTACTCCAGCATTTTGTGTCTATCTTCAATTTAAACCAGAGTTCTTTCCTGCACATTGATAGATTATTGATAAGTGTGGGTGTCGGGATAGGGGGAGAATGGGGTTGAGAGTCAAAGATAGATCAACCACGATTGAATGGCGGAATTGATTTGATGGGCCGAATGGCCTAAATCTGCTCCTGGGATTTATGAACTCTGACCTCTCTCTCTCCCTCTCCCTCTCTCTTCCTCCCTCC
>OY740809.1:0-17500 GCA_963514005.1 Raja brachyura
AACCCTAACCCTAACCCTAACCCTAACCCTAACCCTAACCCTAACCCTAACCCTAACCCTAACCCTAACCCTAACCCTAACCCTAACCCTAACCCTAACCCTAACCCTAACCCTAACCCTAACCCTAACCCTAACCCTAACCCTAACCCTAACCCTAACCCTAACCCTAACCCTAACCCTAACCCTAACCCTAACCCTAACCCTAACCCTAACCCTAACCCTAACCCTAACCCTAACCCTAACCCTAACCCTAACCCTAACCCTAACCCTAACCCTAACCCTAACCCTAACCCTAACCCTAACCCTAACCCTAACCCTAACCCTAACCCTAACCCTAACCCTAACCCTAACCCTAACCCTAACCCTAACCCTAACCCTAACCCTAACCCTAACCCTAACCCTAACCCTAACCCTAACCCTAACCCTAACCCTAACCCTAACCCTAACCCTAACCCTAACCCTAACCCTAACCCTAACCCTAACCCTAACCCTAACCCTAACCCTAACCCTAACCCTAACCCTAACCCTAACCCTAACCCTAACCCTAACCCTAACCCTAACCCTAACCCTAACCCTAACCCTAACCCTAACCCTAACCCTAACCCTAACCCTAACCCTAACCCTAACCCTAACCCTAACCCTAACCCTAACCCTAACCCTAACCCTAACCCTAACCCTAACCCTAACCCTAACCCTAACCCTAACCCTAACCCTAACCCTAACCCTAACCCTAACCCTAACCCTAACCCTAACCCTAACCCTAACCCTAACCCTAACCCTAACCCTAACCCTAACCCTAACCCTAACCCTAACCCTAACCCTAACCCTAACCCTAACCCTAACCCTAACCCTAACCCTAACCCTAACCCTAACCCTAACCCTAACCCTAACCCTAACCCTAACCCTAACCCTAACCCTAACCCTAACCCTAACCCTAACCCTAACCCTAACCCTAACCCTAACCCTAACCCTAACCCTAACCCTAACCCTAACCCTAACCCTAACCCTAACCCTAACCCTAACCCTAACCCTAACCCTAACCCTAACCCTAACCCTAACCCTAACCCTAACCCTAACCCTAACCCTAACCCTAACCCTAACCCTAACCCTAACCCTAACCCTAACCCTAACCCTAACCCTAACCCTAACCCTAACCCTAACCCTAACCCTAACCCTAACCCTAACCCTAACCCTAACCCTAACCCTAACCCTAACCCTAACCCTAACCCTAACCCTAACCCTAACCCTAACCCTAACCCTAACCCTAACCCTAACCCTAACCCTAACCCTAACCCTAACCCTAACCCTAACCCTAACCCTAACCCTAACCCTAACCCTAACCCTAACCCTAACCCTAACCCTAACCCTAACCCTAACCCTAACCCTAACCCTAACCCTAACCCTAACCCTAACCCTAACCCTAACCCTAACCCTAACCCTAACCCTAACCCTAACCCTAACCCTAACCCTAACCCTAACCCTAACCCTAACCCTAACCCTAACCCTAACCCTAACCCTAACCCTAACCCTAACCCTAACCCTAACCCTAACCCTAACCCTAACCCTAACCCTAACCCTAACCCTAACCCTAACCCTAACCCTAACCCTAACCCTAACCCTAACCCTAACCCTAACCCTAACCCTAACCCTAACCCTAACCCTAACCCTAACCCTAACCCTAACCCTAACCCTAACCCTAACCCTAACCCTAACCCTAACCCTAACCCTAACCCTAACCCTAACCCTAACCCTAACCCTAACCCTAACCCTAACCCTAACCCTAACCCTAACCCTAACCCTAACCCTAACCCTAACCCTAACCCTAACCCTAACCCTAACCCTAACCCTAACCCTAACCCTAACCCTAACCCTAACCCTAACCCTAACCCTAACCCTAACCCTAACCCTAACCCTAACCCTAACCCTAACCCTAACCCTAACCCTAACCCTAACCCTAACCCTAACCCTAACCCTAACCCTAACCCTAACCCTAACCCTAACCCTAACCCTAACCCTAACCCTAACCCTAACCCTAACCCTAACCCTAACCCTAACCCTAACCCTAACCCTAACCCTAACCCTAACCCTAACCCTAACCCTAACCCTAACCCTAACCCTAACCCTAACCCTAACCCTAACCCTAACCCTAACCCTAACCCTAACCCTAACCCTAACCCTAACCCTAACCCTAACCCTAACCCTAACCCTAACCCTAACCCTAACCCTAACCCTAACCCTAACCCTAACCCTAACCCTAACCCTAACCCTAACCCTAACCCTAACCCTAACCCTAACCCTAACCCTAACCCTAACCCTAACCCTAACCCTAACCCTAACCCTAACCCTAACCCTAACCCTAACCCTAACCCTAACCCTAACCCTAACCCTAACCCTAACCCTAACCCTAACCCTAACCCTAACCCTAACCCTAACCCTAACCCTAACCCTAACCCTAACCCTAACCCTAACCCTAACCCTAACCCTAACCCTAACCCTAACCCTAACCCTAACCCTAACCCTAACCCTAACCCTAACCCTAACCCTAACCCTAACCCTAACCCTAACCCTAACCCTAACCCTAACCCTAACCCTAACCCTAACCCTAACCCTAACCCTAACCCTAACCCTAACCCTAACCCTAACCCTAACCCTAACCCTAACCCTAACCCTAACCCTAACCCTAACCCCTAACCCTAACCCTAACCCTAACCCTAACCCTAACCCTAACCCCTAACCCTAACCCTAACCCTAACCCTAACCCTAACCCTAACCCTAACCCTAACCCTAACCCTAACCCCTAACCCTAACCCTAACCCTAACCCTAACCCTAACCCTAACCCTAACCCTAACCCTAACCCTAACCCTAACCCTAACCCTAACCCTAACCCTAACCCTAACCCTAACCCTAACCCTAACCCTAACCCTAACCCTAACCCTAACCCTAACCCTAACCCTAACCCTAACCCTAACCCTAACCCTAACCCTAAACCCTAACCCTAACCCTAACCCTAACCCTAACCCTAACCCTAACCCTAACCCTAACCCTAACCCTAACCCTAACCCTAACCCTAACCCTAACCCTAACCCTAACCCTAACCCTAACCCTAACCCTAACCCTAACCCTAACCCTAACCCTAACCCTAACCCTAACCCTAACCCTAACCCTAATATTGTTTAGCGTCGTTTAGACGGCTTTAGGGTGGGATAGAGACGTATAAAGCTGTTTTGAAGCGTGAACAGTTGCTTAGAATCGTGTAAAGCGGTTTTAAGGTGTATACAACCAGAAACATAACCCTAAACCTAATCTTAACCCTAACCCTAACCCTAACCCTAACCCTAACCCTAACCCTAACCCTAACCCTAACCCTAACCCTAACCGTAACCCTAAACCTAACCCTAACCCCAAACCCAACCCTAACGCTAACCCTGTGCCTAACCCTAACCCTAACACTAACCCTAACCCTAACCCTAACCCTAACACTAACCCTAAGCCTAACCCTAACCCTAAGCCTAACCCTAACCCTCACCCTAACCCTAACCGTAACCCTAACTCTAACCCTAACCCTAACCCCAAACCCAACCCTAACGCTAACCCTATGCCTAACCCTAACCCTAACACTAACCCTAACCCTAACCCTAACCCTAACCCTAACCCTAAGCCTAACCCTAACCCTAACCCTAACCCTAAACCTAACCCTAACGCTAACCCTAACCCTCACGCTCACCCTAACCCTAACCCTAACCGTAGCCCATAACCCTAACCCTAACCCTAACCCCAACACCAACCCTAACGCTAACCCTATCCCTAAGCCTAACCGGTACGCCAACGCTAACCCTAACCCTAACCCTAGGTTTAGATACATATCGATGTGTTATGACGAGCTGTTTAGGGAGCTTTAGGGTTTGGAAGTGTTTGGAGTGGTTTCATACGATGTAAAGCTGTTTGGTGTGGTTTAAACGCTGGATGGATTTAGAAGGTGTTTGGAGGGGTTCAGAGAGGTAAAGAGTAATTTGGAATGGTTTGGATTGGTTAGGAGAGGTTTAGAGTGTTTACATCACTTTTGATTGATTATGAGAGATTTTGGAGGGCAGTCGAGTGGTTCTGGTGGTTTCGAGATGTTTAGAAGGGTTTGGATGGTTTTCGACGTGTTTAAGGAATTTGGAGAAATTTGAATTAGTTAGGTGGGTTTTAGATGGGATTAAATTGGGAAGAGGTGTTTAGAGGAGTTTAGGCGTGTTTTAATCAATTTTATGGGTTTTAATGGGATTCGGTGGGGAATGGAACGGTTGATGCGGGTTTAGAGATATTTTGCCGGCAATATTGTTTAGCGTCGTTTAGACGGCTTTAGGGTGGGATAGAGACGTATAAAGCTGTTTTGAGGCGTGAACAGTTCCTTAGAATCGTGTAAAGCGGTTTTAAGGTGTATACAAGCAGAAACATAACCCTAAACCTAATCTTAACCCTAACCCTAACCCTAACCCTAACCCTAACCCTAACCCTAACCCTAACTGTAACCCTAACCCTAACCCTAACCCTAACCCCAAACCCAACCCTAACGCTAACCCTATGCCTAACCCTAACCCTAACACTAACCCTAACCCTAACACTAACCCTAACCCTAACCATAACCCTAACCCTAAGCCTAACCCTAACCCTAACCCTAACCCTAACCCTAACCCTAACGCTAGTCCTAACCCTCACGCTCACCCTAACCCTAACCGTAGCCCATAACCCTAACCCTAACCCTAACCCCAACACCAACCCTAACGCTAACCCTATCCCTAACCCTAACCGGTACGCCAACGCTAACCCTAACCCTAACCCTAGGTTTAGATACATATCGATGTGTTTCGACGAGCTGTTTAGGGAGCTTTACGGTTTAGAAGTGTTTGGAGTGGTTTCATACGATGTAAAGCTGTTTGGTGTGGTTTAAACGCTGGATGGATTTAGAAGGTGTTTGGAGGGGTTCAGTGAGGTAAACAGTAGTTTGGAATGGTTTGGATTGGTTAGGAGAGGTTTAGAGTGTTTCCATCGCTTTTGATTGATTATGAGAGATTTTGGAGGGCAGTCGAGTGGTTCTGGTGGTTTCGAGATGTTTAGAAGGGTTTGGATGGTTTTCGACGTGTTTAAGGAATTTAGAGAAATTTGAATTAGTTAGGTGGGTTTTAGATGGGATTAGATTGGGAAGAGGTGTTTAGAGGAGTTTAGACGTGTTTTAATCAATTTTAAGGGTTTTAATGGGATTCGGTGGGGAATGGAACGGTTTATGCGGGTTTAGAGATGTTTTGCCGGCAATATTGTTTAGCGTCGTTTAGACGGCTTTAGGGTGGGATATAGACGTATAAAGCTGTTTTGAGGCGTGAACAGTTGCTTAGAATCGTGTAAAGCGGTTTTAAGGTGTATACAACCAGAAACATAACCCTAAACCTAATCTTAACCCTAACCCTAACCCTAACGCTAACGCTAACACTAACCCTAACCCTAACCCTAACCCTAACCCTAACCCTAACCCTAACCCTAAACCTAACCCTAACCCTA
This sequence comes from Raja brachyura, assembly GCA_963514005.1. The sequence goes on from OY740809.1 coordinate 5,540, forward strand.
ACCCCAAACCAACCCTAACGCTACCCCTATGACTAACCCTAACCCTAACACTAACCCTAACCCTAACCCTAACCCTAACACTAACCCTAAGCCTAACCCTAACCCTAACCCCAAACCCAACCCTAACGCTAACCCTATGCCTAATCCTAACCCTAACACTAACCCTAACCCTAACCCTAACCCTAACCCTAACCCTAACCCTACCCCTAACCCAAACCCTAACACTAACCCTAAGCCTAACCCTAACCCTAACCCTAACCCTAACCGTAGCCCATCACCCTAACCCTAACCCTAACCGTAACCGTAACCCTAACCCTAACCCTAACCCCAAACCCATTCCTAACGCTAACCCTATGCGTAACCCTAACCCTAACACTAACCGTAACCCTAACCCTAACCCTAACCCTAACCCTAACCCTAACCCTAACCCTAACCCTAACCCTAACGCTAACCCTAACCCTCACGCTCACCCTAACCCTAACCCTAACCGTAGCACGTAACCCTAACCCTAACCCTAACCCCAACACCAACCCTAACGCTAACCCTATCCCTAACCCTAACCGGTACCCCAACGCTAACCCTAACCCTAACCCTAGGTTTAGATGCATATCGATGTTTCGACGAGCTGTTTAGGGAGCTTTAGGGTTTAGAAGTGTTTGGAGTGGTTTCATACAATGTAAAGCTGTGTGGTGTGGTTTAAACGCTGGATGGATTTAGAAGGTGTTTGGAGGGGTTCAGAGAGGTAAAGAGTAGTTTGGAATGGTTTGGATTGGTTAGGAGAGGTTTAGAGTGTTTCCATCGCTTTTGATTGATTATGAGAGATTTTGGAGGGCAGTCGAGTGGTTCTGGTGGTTTCGAGATGTTTACAAGGGTTTGGATGGTTTTCGACGTGTTTAAGGAATTTGGAGAAATTTGAATTAGTTAGGTGGGTTTTAGATGGGATGAGATTGGGAAGAGGTGTTTAGAGGAGTTTAGACGTGTTTTAATCAATTTTAAGGGTTTTAATGGGATTCGGTGGGGAATGGAACGGATTATGCGGGTTTAGAGATGTTTTGCCGGCAATATTGTTTAGCGTCGTTTAGACGGCTTTAGGGTGGGATAGAGACGTATAAAGCTGTTTTGAGGGGTGAACAGTTGCTTAGAATCGTGTAAAGCGGTTTTAAGGTGTATACAACCAGAAACATAACCCTAAACCTAATCTTAACCCTAACCCTAACCCTAACCCTACCCCTAACCCAAACCCTAACACTAACCCTAAGCCTAAGCCTAACCCTAACCCTAACCCTAACCGTAGCCCATCACCCTAACCCTAACCCTAACCGTAACCGTAACCCTAACCCTAACCCTAACCCCAAACCCATTCCTAACGCTAACCCTATGCGTAACCCTAACCCTAACACTAACCCTAACCCTAACCCTAACCATAACCCCAACACTAACCCTAAGCCTAACCCTAACCCTAACGCTAACCCTAACCCTCACGCTCACCCTAACCCTAACCCTAACCGTAACCCATAAACCTAACCCTAACCCCAACACCAACCCTAACGCTAACCCTATCCCTAAACCTAACCGGTACCCCAACGCTCACCCTAACCCTAACCCTAGGTTTGGATGCATATCGATGTGTTTCGACGAGCTGTTTATGGAGCTTTAGGGTTTAGAAATGTTTGGAGTGGTTTCATACGATGTAAAGCTGTTTGGTGTGGTTTAAACGCTGGATGGATTTAGATGGTGTTTGGAGGGGTTCAGAGAGGTAAAGAGTAGTTTGGAATGGTTTGGATTGGTTAGGAGAGGTTTAGAGTGTTTCCATCGCTTTTGATTGATTATGAGAGATTTTGGAGGGCAGTCGAGTGGTTCTGGTGGTTTCGAGATGTTTAGAAGGGTTTGGATGCTTTTCGACGTGTTTAAGGAATTTCGAGAGGTTTGAATTAGTTAGGTGGGTTTTAGATGGGATTAGATTGGGAAGAGGTGTTTAGGGGAGTTTAGGGGTGTTTTAATCAATTTTAAGAGTTTTAATGGGATTCGGTGGGGATTGGAACGGTTTATGCGGGTTTAGAGATGTTTTGCCGGCAATATTGTTTAGCGTCGTTTAGACGGCTTTAGGGTGGGATAGAGACGTATAAAGCTGTTTTGAAGCGTGAACAGTTGCTTAGAATCGTGTAAAGCGGTTTTAAGGTGTATACAACCAGAAACATAACCCTAAACCTAATCTTAACCCTAACCCTAACCCTAACCCTAACCCTTACCCTAACCCTAACCCTAACCCTAACCCTAACCCTAACCCTAACCCTAACCCTAACCCTAACCCTAACCCTAACCCCAAACCCAACCCTAACGCTAACCCTATGCCTAACCCTAACCCTAACACTAACCCTAACCCTAACCCTAACCCTAACACTAACCCTAAGCCTAACCCTGACCCTAACCCTAACCCTAAACCTAACCCTAACCCTAACCCTAACCCTAACCGTAACCCTAACCCTAACCCTAACCCTAACCCCAAACCCAACCCTAACGCTAAACCTATGCCTAAACCTAACCCTAACACTAACCCTAACCCTAACCCTAACCCTAACCCTAAACCTAACCCTAACGCTAACCCTTAACCCTCACGCTCACCCTAACCCTAACCCTAACCGTAGCCCATAACCCTAACCCTAACCCTAACCCCAACACCAACCCTAACGCTAACCCTATCCCTAACCCTAACCGGTACGCCAACGCTAACCCTAACCCTAACCCTAGGTTTAGATACATATCGATGTGTTTCGACGAGCTGTTTAGGGAGCTTTAGGGTTTAGAAGTGTTTGGAGTGGTTTCATACGATGTAAAGCTGTTTGGTGTGGTTTAAACGCTGGATGGATTTAGAAGGTGTTTGGAGGGGTTCAGAGAGGTAAAGAGTAGTTTGGAATGGTTTGGATTGGTTAGGAGAGGTTTAGAGTGTTTCCATCGCTTTTGATTGATTATGAGAGATTTTGGAGGGCAGTCGAGTGGTTCTGGTGGTTTCGAGATGTTTAGAAGGGTTTGGATGGTTTTCGACGTGTTTAAGGAATTTGGAGAAATTTGAATTAGTTAGGTGGGTTTTAGATGGGATTAAATTGGGAAGAGGTGTTTAGAGGAGTTTAGGCGTGTTTTAATCAATTTTAAGGGTTTTAATGGGATTCGGTGGGGAATGGAACGGTTGATGCGGGTTTAGAGATATTTTGCCGGCAATATTGTTTAGCGTCGTTTAGACGGCTTTAGGGTGGGTTAGAGACGTATAAAGCTGTTTTGAGGCGTGAACAGTTGCTTAGAATCGTGTAAAGCGGTTTTAAGGTGTATACAACTAGAAACATAACCCTAAACCTAATCTGAACCCTAATCCTAACCCTAACCCTAACCCTAACCCTAACCCTAACCCTAACCCTAACCCTAACCCTAACCCTAACCCTAACCCTAACCCTAACCCTAACCCTAAACTAACCCTAACCTTAACCCTAACCCTAACCCTAACCCTAACCGGAACCGTAACCCTAACCCTAACCCTAACCTAACCCCAAACCCAACCCTAACGCTAACCCTATGCCTAACCCTAACCCTAACACTAACCCTAACCCTAACCCTAACCCTAACCATAACCCTAACACTAACCCTAAGCCTAACCCTAACCCTAACCCTAACGCTAACCCTAACCCTCACGCTCACCCTAACCCTAACCCTAACCGCAACCCATAACCCTAACCCTAACCCCAACACCAACCCTAACGCTAACCCTATCCCTAACCCTAACCGGTACCCCAACGCTAACCCTAACCCTAGGTTTAGATGCATATCGATGTGTTTCGACGAGCTGTTTAGGGAGCTTTACGGTTTAGAAGTGTTTGGAGTGGTTTCATACGATGTAAAGCTGTTTGGTGTGGTTTAAACGCTGGATGGATTTAGAAGGTGTTTGGAGGGGTTCAGAGAGGTAAAGAGTAGTTTGGAAGGGTTTGGATTGGTTAGGAGAGGTTTAGAGTGTTTCCATCGCTTTTGATTGATTATGAGAGATTTTGGAGGGCAGTCGAGTGGTTCTGGTGGTTTCGAGATGTTTAGAAGGGTTTGGATGCTTTTCGACGTGTTTAAGGAATTTGGAGAGGTTTGAATTAGTTAGGTGGGTTTTAGATGGGATTAGATTGGGAAGAGGCGTTTAGGGGAGTTTAGGGGTGTTTTAATCAATTTTAAGGGTTTTAATTGGATTCGGTGGGGATTGGAACGGTTTATGCGGGTTTAGAGATGTTTTGCCGGCAATATTGTTTAGCGTCGTTTACACGGCTTTAGGGTGGGATAGAGACGTATAAAGCTGTTTTGAAGCGTGAACAGTTGCTTAGAATCGTGTAAAGCGGTTTTAAGGTGTATACAACCAGAAACATAACCCTAAACCTAATCTTAACCCTAACCCTAACCCTAACCATAACCCTAACCCTAACCCTAACCCTAACCCTAACCGTAACCCTAACCCTAACCCTAACCCTAACCCTAACCCCAAACCCAACCCTAACGCTAACCCTATGCCTAACCCTAACCCTAACACTAACCCTAACCCTAACCCAAACCCTAACACTAACCCTAAGCCTAACCCTAACCCCAAACCCAACCCTAACGCTAACCCTATGCCTAACCCTAACCCTAACACTAACCCTAACCCTAACCCTAACCCTAACCCCAAACCCAACCCTAACGCTAACCCTATGCCTAACCCTATCCCTAACCCTAACACTAACCCTAACCCTAACCATAACCCTAACCCTAAGCCTAAACCTAACCCTAACCCTAACCCTAACCCTAACCCTAACGCTAACCCTAACCCTCACGCTCACCCTAACCCTAACCCTAACAGTAGCCCATAACCCTAACCCTAACCCTAACCCTAAACCTAACCCCAACACCAACCCTAACGCTAACGCTATCCCTAACCCTAACCTGTACGCCAACGCTAACCCTAACCCTAGGTTTAGATACATATTTTGCCGGCAATATTGTTTAGCGTCGTTTAGACGGCTTTAGGGTGGGTTAGAGACGTATAAAGCTGTTTTGAGGCGTGAACAGTTGCTTAGAATCGTGTAAAGCGGTTTTAAGGTGTATACAACTAGAAACATAACCCTAAACCTAATCTGAACCCTAATCCTAACCCTAACCCTAACCCTAACCCTAACCCTAACCCTAACCCTAACCCTAACCCTAACCCTAACCCTAACCCTAACCCTAACCCTAACCCTAAACTAACCCTAACCTTAACCCTAACCCTAACCCTAACCCTAACCGGAACCGTAACCCTAACCCTAACCCTAACCTAACCCCAAACCCAACCCTAACGCTAACCCTATGCCTAACCCTAACCCTAACACTAACCCTAACCCTAACCCTAACCCTAACCATAACCCTAACACTAACCCTAAGCCTAACCCTAACCCTAACCCTAACGCTAACCCTAACCCTCACGCTCACCCTAACCCTAACCCTAACCGCAACCCATAACCCTAACCCTAACCCCAACACCAACCCTAACGCTAACCCTATCCCTAACCCTAACCGGTACCCCAACGCTAACCCTAACCCTAGGTTTAGATGCATATCGATGTGTTTCGACGAGCTGTTTAGGGAGCTTTACGGTTTAGAAGTGTTTGGAGTGGTTTCATACGATGTAAAGCTGTTTGGTGTGGTTTAAACGCTGGATGGATTTAGAAGGTGTTTGGAGGGGTTCAGAGAGGTAAAGAGTAGTTTGGAAGGGTTTGGATTGGTTAGGAGAGGTTTAGAGTGTTTCCATCGCTTTTGATTGATTATGAGAGATTTTGGAGGGCAGTCGAGTGGTTCTGGTGGTTTCGAGATGTTTAGAAGGGTTTGGATGCTTTTCGACGTGTTTAAGGAATTTGGAGAGGTTTGAATTAGTTAGGTGGGTTTTAGATGGGATTAGATTGGGAAGAGGCGTTTAGGGGAGTTTAGGGGTGTTTTAATCAATTTTAAGGGTTTTAATTGGATTCGGTGGGGATTGGAACGGTTTATGCGGGTTTAGAGATGTTTTGCCGGCAATATTGTTTAGCGTCGTTTACACGGCTTTAGGGTGGGATAGAGACGTATAAAGCTGTTTTGAAGCGTGAACAGTTGCTTAGAATCGTGTAAAGCGGTTTTAAGGTGTATACAACCAGAAACATAACCCTAAACCTAATCTTAACCCTAACCCTAACCCTAACCATAACCCTAACCCTAACCCTAACCCTAACCCTAACCGTAACCCTAACCCTAACCCTAACCCTAACCCTAACCCCAAACCCAACCCTAACGCTAACCCTATGCCTAACCCTAACCCTAACACTAACCCTAACCCTAACCCAAACCCTAACACTAACCCTAAGCCTAACCCTAACCCCAAACCCAACCCTAACGCTAACCCTATGCCTAACCCTAACCCTAACACTAACCCTAACCCTAACCCTAACCCTAAGCCTAACCCTAAACCTAACCCTAACCCTAAACCTAACCCTAACGCTAACCCTAACCCTCACGCTCACCCTAACCCTAACCCTAACCGTAGCCCATAACCCTAACCCTAACCCTAACCCCAACACCAACCCTAACGCTAACCCTATCCCTAACCCTAACCGGTACGCCAACGCTAACCCTAACCCTAACCCTAGGTTTAGATGCATATCGATGTGTTTCGACGAGCTGTTTAGGGAGCTTTAGGGTTTAGAAGTGTTTGGAGTGGTTTCATACGATGTAAAGCTGTTTGGTGTGGTTTAAACGCTGGATGGATTTAGAAGGTGTTTGGAGGGGTTCAGAGAGGTAAAGAGTAGTTTGGAATGGTTTGGATTGGTTAGGAGAGGTTTAGAGTGTTTACATCGCTTTTGATTGATTATGAGAGATTTTGGAGGGCAGTCGAGTGGTTCTGGTGGTTTTGAGATGTTTAGAAGGGTTTGGATGGTTTTCGACGTGTTTAAGGAATTTGGAGAAATTTGAATTAGTTAGGTGGGTTTTAGATGGGATTAAATTGGGAAGAGGTGTTTAGAGGAGTATAGGCGTGTTTTAATCAATTTTAAGGGTTTTAATGGGATTCGGTGGGGAATGGAACGGTTTATGCGGGTTTAGAGATATTTTGCCGGCAATATTGTTTAGCGTCGTTTAGACGGCTTTAGGGTGGCATAGACACGTATAAAGCTGTTTTGAGGCGTGAACAGTTGCTTAGAATCGTGTAAAGCGGTTTTAAAGTGTATACAACCAGAAACATAACCCTATACCTAATCTTAACCCTAATCCTAACCCTAACCCTAACCCTAACCCTAACCCTAACCCTAACCCTAACCATAACCCTAACCCTAACCCTAACCCTAAACTAACCCTAACCTTAACCCTAACCCTAACCCTAACCCGAACCGTAACCGTAACCCTAACCCTAACCCTAACCCTAACCCTAACACTAACCCTAACCCTAACCCTAATCCTAAACCTAACCCTAACCCTAACCCTAACCGTAACCCTAACCCTAACCCTAACCCTAACCCCAAACCCAACCCTAACGCTAACCCTATGCCTAACCCTATCCCTAACCCTAACACTAACCCTAACCCTAACCATAACCCTAACCCTAAGCCTAAACCTAACCCTAACCCTAACCCTAACCCTAACCCTAACGCTAACCCTAACCCTCACGCTCACCCTAACCCTAACCCTAACAGTAGCCCATAACCCTAACCCTAACCCTAACCCTAAACCTAACCCCAACACCAACCCTAACGCTAACGCTATCCCTAACCCTAACCTGTACGCCAACGCTAACCCTAACCCTAACCCTAGGTTTAGATACATATCGATGTGTTTCGACGAGCTGTTTAGGGAGCTTTACGGTTTAGAAGTGTTTGGAGTGGTTTCATACGATGTAAAGCTGTTTGGTGTGGTTTAAACGCTGGATGGATTTAGAAGGTGTTTGGAGGGGTTCAGTGAGGTAAACAGTAGTTTGGAATGGTTTGGATTGGTTAGGAGAGGTTTAGAGTGTTTCCATCGCTTTTGATTGATTATGAGAGATTTTGGAGGGCAGTCGAGTGGTTCTGGTGGTTTCGAGATGTTTAGAAGGGTTTGGATGCTTTTCGACGTGTTTAAGGAATCTGGAGAGGTTTGAATTAGTTAAGTGCGTTTTAGATGGGATAAGATTGGGAAGGGGTGTTTAGAGGAGTTTAGGCGTGTTTTAATCAATTTTAAGGGTTTTAATGGGATTCGGTGGGGATTGGAACGGTTTATGCGGGTTTAGAGATCTTTTGCCGGCAATATTGTTTAGCGTCGTTTAGACGGCTTTAGGGTTGGATAGAGACGTATAAAGCTGTTTTGAGGCGTGAACAGTTCCTTAGAATCGTGTAAAGCGGTTTTAAGGTGTATACAACCAGAAACATAACCCTAAACCTAATCTTAACCCTAACCCCAACCCTAACCCTAACCCTAACCCTAACCCTAACCCTAACCCTAACCGTAACCGTAACCCTAACCCTAACCCTAACCCTAACCCCAAACCCAATCCTAACGCTACCCCTATGACTAACCCTAACCCTAACACTAACCCTAACCCTAACCCTAACCCTAACCCTAACACTAACCCTAAGCCTAACCCTAACCCTAACCCTAACCCTAACCCCAACCCTAACGCTAACCCTATGCCTAACCCTAACCCTAACACTAACCCTAACCCTAACCCTAACCCTAAGCCTAACCCTAACCCTAACCCTAACCCTAACCCTAACGCTAACCCTAACCCTCACGCTCACCCTAACCCTAACCCTAACCGTAGCCCATAACCCTAAGGAAATAGGGGACATTTTGGAAGAGCTTAAGACATCAGGATACATCCTAGAGAAACAGGTAGAATACCTAACAGGCCAACAACCCAGGGCGAGGAAGTTCTACATGCTCCCAAAGATACACAAAAACCCAGACACATGGACAGTGCCTGGAGAAATACCGCCAGGTAGGCCCATAGTGTCAGACTGTAGTAGCGAATCCTATGGGGTAGCAGAATACATTGACCACTACCTGAACCCACTGGCACAACAGCACCCCAGCTACATCAAAGACACCTACCACTTCACCCGAATAGTTAACTCCCTCAGCATACCGCCCAACGCAATACTCTTCACCATGGATGTGGAAAGCCTGTACACAAACATAGAGACAGACAGGGGGATACAGGCGGTCAAAAACATCCTACAGAGAAATCCTGACCCAGAGAGGCCAGACGAGGCCCTAGTTAAACTACTTGATCTGGGTTTGACCAAGAATGACTTTGAATTTAACGGGGAATTCTATTTACAAGTCAAAGGGACAGCAATGGGGAAGAAGTTTGCCCCAGCGTATGCCAACATATACATGGCAGAATGGGAGGAGACAGTTTTCCACAAATGTCCCAAGCGTCCAATGTGCTACTATAGATTCCTCGATGACATTTGGGGAGTGTGGACACACTCAGAAGGGGAATTAGAGGAGTTTATTAACATACTCAATGCCCACCACCCTTCCATCAAGGTAAAGGCCATGACTAGCCAGGAGAGGGTGGACTTCCTCGACACCACTGTCTTTAAACTACCATCATTAGATAATCAGGACCATAAACTAGCGACCAAAGTCTTTTTCAAACCCACAGACACCCACACCCTCCTACACACCACGAGCCACCACCCAAAACATACCTTCAGGGGTATCGTTAAGTCACAACTGACCCGCTTCCACCGTATATGTACCAGGGAGGAGGACTTCAACCAGGCCACAAGCACCCTCTTCACCGCCCTCAGACAGAGGGGTTACTGCAAACGGAAATTAAGACACATCAAGTCAGATTTTCTAAAAAGCATACAAGCGCCCAGACCTAGACCAGGGACCACATTGAACTTACCACTAATAACAAGATATGCCAACATGGCTGTCCAGGCCCACAAAATAGTCAAGGGCCGTTTTGAACAATTCCAAAGGGGATTTGCCACACTAAAGGGGTACAAGGTAATGTCAGCATTCAAACGGGCTAAAAATCTGAAGGACATCCTGGTCAGTACAAGTTTACACACAAGCCCAGACTGTGGGCAGAGACGGTGTGGAGCCTGCACCCACTTAGTAATAGCCAAGAATATAGAGAACAGTATAACGGGGAAGAGAGGCCAGATAGCACAGAGAATAACCTGTGAGCAAAAGAATGTGGTGTATGCAATTAGATGTAAAGAGTGTAACTTGCTGTACATAGGCGAAACAGGTAACAGCATCAGAGTCAGACTGACAGGACACCTCAGCAACATCACAAGGGGGGACCAATCCACACCCATTAGCAGACACTTCCAGCAACATGGGATCCAGTCCCTAGAGATCATGGGCCTGGAAACAAACATAAATTGGACAACAGGGAGACGGAAGCGAGCAGAGAGGCTATGGATAGAAGCGCTACAGACAAAAGAGCCCAATGGCCTAAATCTAGCATAAACTCAAACCTAGGGTGGATCCTAACTGACTCCTACAAATCTATGGAAGGGCAAGTGTAAGGCAAATAGATTTGGACAAGGGTGATGAAACCGTGGGCCAAGTACCAAGTGACAGTACATAGTGAAAAGCAATCCCCAGGGGGAGATCAACAAGCACCAGAGGGCTTTTGTCCTACTGTCCGATAAATCACAACCTAACCCTAACCCCAAACCCAACCCTAACGCTACCCCTATGACTAACCCTAACCCTAACACTAACCCTAACCCTAACCCTAACCCTAACCCTAACACTAACCCTAAGCCTAACCCTAACCCTAACCCTAACCCTAACCCCAACTCTAACGCTAACCCTATGCCTAACCCTAACCCTAACACTAACCCTAACCCTAACCCTAACCCTAACCCTAACCCTAACCCTAACCCTAACCCTAACCCTAACCCTAACCCTAACCCTAACCGTAACCCTAACCCTAACCCTAACCCTAACCCTAACCCCAAACCCAACCCTAACGCTACCCCTATGACTAACCCTAACCCTAACACTAACCCTAACCCTAACCCTAACCCTAACCCCAAACCCAACCCTAACGCTAACCCTATGGCTAACCCTAACCCTAACCCTAACCCTAACCCTAACCCTAACCCTAACCCTAACCCTAAGCCTAACCCTAACCCTAACCCTAACCCTAACCCTAACGCTAACCCTAACCCTCACGCTCACCCTAACCCTAACCCTAACCGTAGCCCATAACCCTAACCCTAACCCTAACCCCAACACCAACCCTAACGCTAACCCTATCCCTAACCCTAACCGGTACGCCAACGCTAACCCTAACCCTAACCCTAGGTTTAGATACATATCGATGTGTTTCGACGAGCTGTTTAGGGAGCTTTACGGTTTAGAAGTGTTTGGAGTGGTTTCATACGATGTAAAGCTGTTTGGTGTGGTTTAAACGCTGGATGGAATTAGAAGGTGTTTGGAGGGGTTCAGTGAGGTAAACAGTAGTTTGGAATGGTTTGGATTGGTTAAGAGAGGTTTAGAGTGTTTCCATCGCTTTTGATTGATTATGAGAGATTTTGGAGGGCAGTCGAGTGGTTCTGGTGGTTTCGAGATGTTTAGAAGGGTTTGGATGCTTTTCGACGTGTTTAAGGAATTTGGAGAGTGAATTAGTTAAGTGCGTTTTAGATGGGATTAGATTGGGAAGGGGTGTTTAGAGGAGTTTAGGCGTGTTTTAATCAATTTTAAGGGTTTTAATGGGATTCGGTGGGGATTGGAACGGTTTATGCGGGTTCAGAGATGTTTTGCCGGCAATATTGTTTAGCGTCGTTTAGACGGCTTTAGGGTTGGATAGAGACGTATAAAGCTGTTTTGAGGCGTGAACAGTTGCTTAGAATCGTGTAAAGCGGTTTTAAGGTGTATACAACCAGAAACATAACCCTAAACCTAATCTTAACCCTAACCCTAACCCTAAACGTAACCGTAACCGTAACCCTAACC